>VXBI01001939.1:1198451-1263026 GCA_013397375.1 Toxostoma redivivum
GCAGCCCGGGTAGAATTTGAAAATCCTGGCCCCTTTGGGGCTGCTTGTAGTAATTAGGTCATATTGGGGCAATGCCCTGCCAGAATGTCACTCCAAGTGTAACTTACCCCAGGGAAACAAGGTGCAGTGGTGGTGAGAAGGGGAGGAGGGGGTGACAGAGGTCACTGGATGGGTGCTGACCCCACAAAGAGTGTTTGAGATCCACCAGCAAGCACAGAGCAGGGGTCACCTCCTGCTAAAAGTGTATCCCGTGTACCAGCATCTGCAGGTGGTAAGGCATCCAAGGGAGTGAGCTCAGCCCTGTGCAGGGAATAAAAGAGGAAAAGCAAGCCTCAGAAAGGCTCTAGGTTGGCACAGCTCCCAGGGCAAAATGAGACAGGGTTGGTGCTACCACCTCCCCAGGGGACTTCCAGCACAGAGATGCTCTGGGAAGAGGGGAAAGCACCTCAGACGAGGGAATGATCAGGAAATGCTGTGCAAGGGGAGACCCTGCCCCACCCCACACCTATTTAGGTTCACTGCTCTGGCTCAGCTGGGTCTGTCAGGGACAGCTCTGCTGTATCCCAGACATCCACACTGCTGCCAGCTGCACTGCAGCATCTCCAGGGCCCTCGCATTGGGGAGGACTGGGAGCTGCCTCCCTGACTCCAAGATTGATGTTGCATTAATTATGCACAAATTAAGGGTGGAGCAGAAAAACCATATGCAGAACCAGCATTTGCAGCCCTGGCTTTGGGCTGGCCTTGGTTGAAATTCAGCAGCTCGACAGCATCAGATTTTGTTGGTGTCTGAGACAGAAGCCCCGTGGCATTTTTAGATGACTTTGTGATAGTTATCTTCCCTTTCTACTATTTGCTTTATGCTTGGAAAAAAAAATTATCTCAGGAGTCCTTTGAACATTAAAATTTATGCCATGCATGCTACTTTCTTCAAATATTTTAAAATATTCGAAATGTAAGAACCTTGGCACAGTGCCCAGGATCCTGTCTTTTCGGATAAAAGTTTCAGATAACTGACACTTCCAATTACTGTTTCTCCCTGAAGAGGTCATCTCTGCTTGGGCTCCAGAGCAGAGCAGTGGAGGTACCGGGGGTCCCCGAATTTCACAAAAGGTTACAAAATCTGCACGGTGCTAATTAAAGGCAAGGCACTCTGTGTCTGACCTAGTTCTGCCTTGCTTTCAGGAGGCTTTACCTGAGCATCTTTCAAACCACTTAAAAATTAAAGTGGTTAATAATGCATCAGAGCCAAACGTTACCCAGGGGCTGGCTGCGTGGGGAAGCTCAGTTGTGCTTCTGGATGGCAGCGTTTGTATTTAATGGGGCAGGGAGCACTACCAGCCTGATCCCCTGCTTTTACCCCCACCCTGCACACCTTCATGCCACTTATTGATGCCCCAACCCTTTTCTGGATGATTTCTGTAAATGTTCAATATCGCGCTGGCCGAATCAAGAGGTAGCAGTTAGCTGAACTGTTCATCTGGTTCCCAATGCCTCCATCTGCACAGCCAGGGTCTCCTGCACACTCAGCTGCCCTGTGTGTATTCCTACAATATCTGTATCATTGTCTCCTCCCAGGGTTTAATTTCCTAGGATAAACAGCAGGGCACTGCCGAGCTGAGGAACGCCAACTTAGAAATTTTCCTCTTTGCTTCTGCACGTTGCACTGACATTTATTCAGGGAAGTTTTATTTTACCATGTTTTTTACTCGGCTGCCACTTAGTGGCAATGCAAAGTCATAGCTCGGGCAAACCCACAGCCTGTAAATCCATATAGTATTTCAGTGACTCTTCCCAGGGATGTGGGAATTACTTGCTCAGTCGTTTACTTTTCACCTAACACGCTTTCCACAGGTTGTGAGTAATGTTACAAAACCCCATCTCACTGGAAAACGCATTAAAAATATCACAGCCATTATGAAGGTAGCATCCACCTCGCAGTACTTTTCATTCAGGAGAAGGTTGGTGGTGTCCAGCAGGACCTGCAGGGACTTGCAGAGGTCAGGCTGGAGGTGCTCACATGTCCTTCAGCCCCTGGCAAGGCAGACACAGCATCACAGGAGGGTCTGCTGCTCTGGGACCCCTCAGAAGGGTCTGTGCTCTGGGGGGAAATTTAACTGGAGTTTCCTGCTGTAAGAATAAACCTGTGCCAACCAAAGGGAGCTGTTTCATAAACCCCAGCTCTGTTTCTCACAGGGATTCCTGGTGAGAGGTGAGGACATGTCCAAGCTCCTCCTTGCCTCCAGTGTTGTGACTGCTCCTCTAAAGAAAAACAGCTGCATTTTCAAATTTCTGCTGAAATGTCAACATTTCCTATGGAAGCAATGAAAATAAATCATGGCATTGTGACTTTACAGGGGGCAATAACAGCAACAGGTAATTATCACCCCAGGGCAGAATCTTAAAAAGCCAAGTGAGACTTTCCAAAGAGGAAACTTGTATGTTTTCTGCAGAGGCTCTGTGCTCAAAGTCTGGCACTCCTAAGGCACACCAACTTTCATTTCCATAAGTTTCATTTCTCTCTCCATAATTGCACTGGAGATATCAAAAAGAACTATTTTTTTTTTTTGTATTCTCCATGGAGGAGAAAGAGAAGGAGCTGAAATTACAGAGTATGGGAGCCTTCACATTGCAAATGCTTGAGGTTTCTCTTTTTTTCTTTTCTTTTATAACCTGCATTGATTACTGTCAAGACAAATTTCTTGCTGTGAAATAGAGGTAAGTCCTTGTAAGCAGACCCTGAACTCAAAGTGACAGTCATGTTTTCTAATTAAAAAAAAAAACAAACCAACAACAGCAAAGGAAAGAAAAAAAAGCCAAGTTTTAAAAAAAAGGAAAAGGTAATATTCAAACCTCACCTGAGCCCTCAATTTCACCTCTCACTCTAATCACAATTGCTGCAGAGGTACATATTGCAAAGTCACCTGAAGGGCTCTCCTGCACCTGGAAGCATCTCTTGTGCAGTGACCCAGCACACACCACAGCCCTGCAGCAGCATTCTGGCAGGATAGGGTGGCAATGGCTCCTGCCTTTCCCTCTCACATCAAGCAGATAAAGGACAGCTCAGTTCCATTTCCCTGCAGTATTTGAACTCATTTGGGTCTCTTGTCACACCAGGACCAGATTGCAGCTCTGCTTTGCCCTGCATAGCTTAAAATATCATCCTGGGAAGAGAAGGAGAAGCCTCCCTGCCCAGGCACAGAGGTGCTCTGGACCTTTAGGTTTTGCTCTCTGTATGTGTGGGGACCCCTCATCTTTCCCACAGGACCACAGTAGCACCACGTAGCAAAGTCAGAAATAGGTTGGCAGAAGATTTTTTTTTTTTTGCTGTGGATTTGTTATGAATTTTAATGGTACTTCAGATTAGTTCAGCTGTTGACAGCAGTTGGCATCCCATTTGAGCAGCTCTACCTGAACTGGCATTAGGAGGAAATGTTTACTTTTCAAACCTCTGCATTTAAGCTGTGCTGTGGGAATCCAGCTTTTCAAAGCCTGAGCCTGCCTAGGCATTTAGATCCCTTTTCATCCGCTTTATCAATTGTCTTCTTGAGGAAATATTTTACTGAAGTTGTGGATGATTAAAGGCTCAGGAATAGGTGCCAGGAGACAGCCAGGAGTGCCCTGCCATGGAACCATCCCAGGCAAATACAATGGGACCCTGAGCTGGCTGCCTTCAGGCTGCTGCCATTTCTGTCTGAGGGGAAAAGGCACTGGAGGTGCAGGGACATCCTCACTCCAGCCCAGGCAGCAGCTGTGCCATGGGCAGCTCCCTTTGTCCCTCCCCAGGAGGCAGAATTCTGCTCAGTGCACCTTGAACAGCCCCATTTCATCTGGCACTCACTGCAGGCCAGCTCCCAGCCATGCCACCCACCAGCCTGGGGAACTGGAGCAAAAGCTGGCTCTGGACAAGCAGATTCCCTCTCTGCCTTGGGATACAGCACAGATCAGCACCTAGCAGGGCAATCTCCTGAAAAACAATGCACAAATCCCCCTACCTCCTCACAGCTTCCATGACTTTGCTGGACTAATTTCCAACATGTTTTACTCACTTTGAACCATGAGAAATAATCAGATGGGGTGTCTTGCCTGGTGCAGGTGGACACAGCTTCACAGCCAGCTCTACCTAAGGAAGCAGGGGAAATAACAGCTTTTCTCACAATTACATGCAATTTACTTGGCCTAGGAAGACCCCTTTGACAGGCAGCTGCAGGAGCAGGTAATATTTAGTTTGCTCCTTAGCAAGGAAGAGAGTAATAACATGGAATCAAGAAATATAAACACAGAGTAAAACCAAATCATCTAAGTGGGGCAAAACATCAGAAAATTGTCTGATGGGGCTCACTACATGTAAGACAGAACTGATTATTGAGAATGGGGCTACTCTTGATCTCTTTTCCTTCTTTGGGAAGGTACTTCAAAACACCCTCTGGCTCTGGAGACTTTTCCTGGCCTGGGCACTGAGTGGCAGAATCACCAGGACACCCTGGGAATGAATTGCAATGCCCATTTCATGCTCCCAATGCATGTTCAAAGTTCAAGGCACTTTGTAGGTGGGAGAGATTCCCCTGGCCAGCATCCCAGAGCAACAGGCTCGGCAGGACAGCACTTTTTCCTTTGAGATAATATATTAGGGAAAATGGGATAACTGCATTTTTGTCCAAAGAGCAGTGTTAAAATTCTGCCGTGCTAGCCTTGCCTTGCCCAGGGCAAGGAATTTTTTTGACAGGTGAATAAAATATCATTAGTTTCTCCACTGTCATCAATCATCAAAGTGAAGGCTGGGCGAGTAACCTCTCCAGACAGTCCTGGGGACTGCATTAGCCCCTGGTTTCTAAAGAAGCACAGAGGGGCCAAGACAGGAGGCTCCCTTTATATCTAAAGGCATGGGAGGCAGGCAGCTAAAACTTCTCCCCAACTTTGACGTTTTTCCCTAAGTGTTAGAAGCTGACAACAGCATAGAAATGGAGATTTCACGTTGTCACTCCAGCCTTGCCCAGCTATTTGTGGCCAGGTAGCCCAAGCTGGGCTTGATATTGTATCGAGGCATTGCTGAGAGCACAGCATAAGTTAAGGAGAGAGAATGACAAATCTGAAGCTTTTGTCTAAAGGTCACACACTTGAAGCTTCTTTCGCATTTGTGTGAGTTAATTTACTTCTAAAAAAAAAAGAAAAATCTTCACAACAAAGAAAAATGAACAGAAATCTGTCCCTGAGACTGCCATGGCCGTGAACTTCCAAAGCTATTGTGATTTCAATAGAAGAATAGGAGACACTGCCATCGAAAATGCCATTGATATTGTAACAGATCATTGCCTAAATAGACCATAACAGCCCCATTTCAATGGTTACTGAGAAACGCATTAACCCCTTCCCGTCTGAGCCCTGCACAATCTCTGCGTGACACATCAAAGGAGACACACCAGATAGTCTGAATTTCACACCCTTTTTCTGCCCCTGTCAGCTCCTCTGAGCTTCCCTGTCCCTTTCCTTTTCCACACCGTATCAGAGAGAGCCGCGAGGGCAAATCCTTTTAAGCACAGGCAGAAAACCTGGGGTTAGTGCATTGTCTCATCCCCCCAGCCCCACTGCTCAAACCACCCAGGAGAAGGCAAAGCCTTCCCCAAAGGTCTGGGGCTCAGGAGCATTTGAAGTGCCAACAGTTTACAAAAAAGATAAAGATATACATATACACACACACATATATATATTTGTATATCTATCTATCCATCTATATATATATATTTATCTTTTAATTCCTAGTGGGCCAAGCCCCAAACCCTTCCAACTCTGAAAGAGCTTTCAAGGAAAAATTAAAACCAAAACACAAACAAAACCAAAAACTAACCAAACAACACCTCCCTTCCCACCAAAAACCCCAAAAAACCCCAAACCAACAAAAAACAACAAAAAAACCCCAACAGTACTTTTTTTTAAAATCTGTAATTCTTCTCTTCCAGACCCAGGGAGGCTATTGCAGTAGGTGCTTATTAAGCTCCTGTTTGAGGATACTCACTTACTTTGTTCTTAAGTTCTTTGCCATGTTCTCCTGAAATATTAAGCTAAACATCTTTCAAATTCCTCACTGTCGACTTACAGATCCTGGGGAGACAAAGAATACAAGCAGGTTTCTTTTGAATAAAAATACTATTTCCATAATGTTCCACATTAATTAAATTCAATAATTTAATTCTTTACTAGTTTAATCTGAGGCCCCATTTGCCATTGCTTAGCACAGGTCATATGCCAGGGTAACCAGTGCTGGCTTGCAGAGCATCCTCCTGCCTTTCCTGTGCCACCCTGCTCTGGGTTTGTGACATTCTCTCATTACTTCTCAGGCACATATATACAGGTGTTACATACATGTGTATGAATAAATATAAATATAAAATGCAAAACTCCCTAAATTTCTCCTCATTCAATCATTCATCTTGAGTTTCTCCAGGCTAATTTTTTTCTACCAAACACTACCCTGTTATACTCCAGCTGTTTATTGTTACATTGACTTTAAAAGTTCTTTGCTACAGTCCTGCAGTCTCTTCTACAGAGGAACATAGTTCAGAAACACAAGTTCTCCAGATTTCCATGGGGCATGGATATCTGGGGCCAAGCCAAGATCTGTTTCCCTGCTGGAAGCCCACAGCCATGGCTCCAAGTCTCTGCTCAACAATTTGCCACCCAAAAGCACCATGGGGCCACTGCCTGCTTGGATACAGGGACCTTTCCTGGAGCTTCCAGTTGCCACCAGACAGCTTTGAACTGATCATTGCAAAGGCAACTGCACTTTTTGGTGAGTTCTGCAGGCAGTGGAGGTCCTGGGGAGGACACTGACTGAGGATTCATTAATCCTAATGAAAGGACCAAGGGTTCTTTAATCCTGCACATCTCCCTCAGGGTCTCCCGGGGAGCTCCTCAGGCAGCCCAGGATGTGGAGCCTCTGGCACATTCCTCAAAAGGTCTGCAATGGGATCAAAGCTCTTTGCAGCTACAGGTAGCTGGGCTAGTGGCTTCTTAGGGAGGTGCCACGGGGTGATGAGGATGCTCTCAGTGCCTGATAAGGCAAATGCAGTGCAGGGGCAGGGAAGGGTGCCTGGCATGGCTGAGTGCAGCCCCCACGCTGCAGCCACTTCACTCCTGAGGTCTGGGCAAGGCCAACAAGACACCAACTAGGACACTATTTTCTTCTTGCTTCTGGGGAGAGGTGGCTATGTTTCCATTTCAATGCCATTATTCATCAGCATTAATTACTTATACTTTTCCATAAGATTCAAAGGCATATAGCCATCTTGCAAACAAAAAGGCAACAGATTCAGAGCTGCCACAAAATGACTTCTATAACCTCCTGTCCTGTTTCATGGAGGCCTTGGGAGAACCCAGCACAATGAGAAGTAAAGCTGCACTTTGCAGGGCTTCAGTGGCAATTTCCTCCCCATATGTTTCTCAAGACACTCTGTTAATTTAGTTTGTCTATAATGAATTCTGTCATTATTCCAAACATCCATTCTCATGACCTACTCTTATAGCATATCACCACCAAGTATCTTTTTTTGGCTATACAATCTCCCTGGGGAACTGAAAATTGTCTCCGTCTGCAGCACAACTATGCTGGGGAGCAGCCTGGAAAACAGATCCGAGATTATTCCTTTCTGTGTCAGTCATTTAAGCCTCTTTGTGTTAAAGTTGACATTTGTCTCGATGCTGTCTCAATAGGCCCTGCTGGCTGGGTTTCATTCAGTGCTCTGAGCCGGGGGGAGAACTTGCCTCTTGTTTTACTTTCAGACCATTATTGTGCCAAAGCGTGAAGGGAGGGAGCTGAATAACCACAAACAGGTGAGGCAGGGAGAGGCTTTCTGTCTCTGCTCTCAGCTTGCAAGAGCTGAGCTCTTTGGATGCCTTTCAAAGCCAGGAGAAGCCAAAAGCAATAATCCCCACCATGGGAGCAGGCAGGAAGGAAGGGTATCTGGTGTTGGCCAGAGCTGTCCCAGCGCAGGGGAAGCGCATTCCCACGCGGTGACATCGCCGTGAGCCAGAGCAGCCTCTTCGGGCCAGAAACAGCAGAATTTGAACAAGCTCCAAGCTCCACACCCACCCTGCTGCAGCAGAGTGGGGCAGCAAGGAAGGCTTTTTAAAGTCTGTCCATGTGAAACAGCTGCTGAGAGTAAGGGGTCTTTTCCTTAGCCACTGCTGCCTCTGCCTGCTCTGTTAGCAATCTGTAGGTGCCAGATGTAGGGATTTTGGCAAACCACAGCCATTTTATCTCCCTTATACCTCCTGCCTCTTGCTTCCATTTAGTCAGCCTTGCAAAAAGAGCTGTTGTTTTTGCCTGAGCTTCCCATGGCTGCAGGCAGGGTGGGTGCTAATGGGAAGCACAGAGAGGATCCTCCATGCAGGGATTGGATGCGATCTTTTGCCACTTATGATCTTCCCTTCACCATGTAACACCTCCATATTCATGTTTTCAGTACCAAGGCAGAAGGTGACATTTTCCTGAGCCATCCCAAAAGTGCCCTCTCCAAACCATAACCAGAGCCTCTCAGCAGTCCCGAGGAGCAGGCAAAGCACACACATGCTCCTGGGGGCAAACAGGATCAGCTGTTATTCTCCCTGCTATTCCATCCACCTTGGACTCCCAGTGACAGCTCCAGGAGCAAGGTTTGGCTCATTCAGTCCCCCTGCCCAGGAAGGCTCCCCAAGGCACAGCAAAGCACGCAGCAAAGCTTCCCCCCTTTGGAGAAGAGCAGGGAGGCACCTGTAGAACACTGCAGCAATATCTGCGTCCCTGCCCAGCTCCCTGGCTCCATCCCAGCCCACGCGCGCTCACTTCAGCTCCACATCCTGGGGAAATGTAAGATGTTCCGCCAGCAAGGCCCTGTGAAGAGAGAAAGGAAACAAGGGCACGTTGTTTGGTAGCACCAGGCTTTAGCTCCCACAATTGTGTGAGTTAATCAGAGGCATTACATGCGTGTCCTTGTGTGACTTCAGACGTCTCACCCCAAAGCTCCAGTAACAAGGGATTAGGGGAGAGGCTGGGGAAGTCAAAAACTCTTCACTGGAAATTTGTTTCAAGATGTTTACAGCCTGCTTCTGAAAAGAGGTTGCATTGTCTGTGCTTTACCTTGTGAGCCCAAGACTGTGCTCAGACTGCTGCCCTGCTGTCACTAAAGAGCCCTGCAAAGATGAAAGCAACTGGCAGAAATGTGGCACCCCAGTTGAACCCATGCCAGACAGAGGACAAAGCATCTGTACACATCATGTTCCCGCATGGTAAAAGTCCTGCTTTGGTTCAGACACTTGCACAGGCATGCAGGATCCCTCAGCAGAAGCAGCACCACTCAGAACACCCTGAGTGATGGAAACAAGATCATTCCCATTGAAATATCCAGGGGCCATGGTCCTGATGAGGGGCACTGGAGGGCCTATCCCTGTCTAGGCTCAAAGGCACATACCTCGCTCATGCCCAGCCCAAAATCCAAATATTGCATGAAGCAGAACAAATATCCAGGGTTTCAGTGAAAAGAAAAAATGACATTTTCAAAAAATACCCACAAAAGCCACTCACATCATGGTGATCCAACTTCCCTGTAGGAGCTGTATGGGCAGACAATCCAAGTAGCCCAGTACCTGTGCTGGTCCATGCTGGCCCAGAATGTTCACTCAGCATCGCTCACAGCTGCAGATCCCAAGCCCTTGAGGATCCTCATTCAGCTCTTTCTCAGCACCTCTTGCCTTGTCTCTTCAGAGGTCTCTGGGACAGAGCTGTCACAGCACCCCAAGCCCTGGCACTCTCTGCATCCATCCCATGACAGGACACAGCAGAACTCCAGCACTTCCAGCCAGGACCACCTTGTCACAAATGTCTGTGGTACAAACAGCAATTTCTCTTCTCAGGACCCAGTTTGGAGCAATGTATGAAAGGAAAGGTTTCCCAGCCAACATTAGCTGGCAGAGCTGGTTTGTAATCAGGCAGGACAGATGGGAACACACAATGCCTTGAACCCAATCAAGAAAACATCCCAGGAATGCCTCTTAATGTGAACCTTTGGAGGGGTAAAACAGTCATTCAAATCAGAGCAGGATGATTGATTCCAACCTAAGAGAAAAGCACAAATCAAACTGATTCCTATCCAGGGGGGAAAAAACCAGTTTGATCTGAGGTAAGACTTGACAGTAAATTAATTCAAAATTTTTTGGCTTCCAAGATAAAATAATATAATAGAGATCTGAATGTATAGGCACTGAGGAAAGCTGTGTTAGCAAGTCCCATTTAGGTATTTTGCAAAACTAACAGAGGGGTTACACTCAAAATGCCATGGACTTTGCTTTCCTTCTAGGAAGCATCCTTTGCTTCCCAGCTTTCCCAGTCAACCACATTTATCCCTCAATATGTCACTGTGGCAGTAAATAAACATCATCTCTTTGGAAGAGCCTGGGCAGCAGCTCCAGTTTGGGCTCAAACTCTTCTCTTCTTAAAATTTCTCTCCAATACAGAATTATAATCTCATGTGTCAGTATGAATTTTGGTTTATAAAACAGGCATGCAACACATCTAGAAGAAAAATTGCACCTGTCAAATGCCCTGCCCCGTGAAATAAACCTGTGTAATTTCACTTTTCACCTAGTAAATACCCAAGCACTCTCCAGAGCAGTCTATTCCAGTATTCAAATCTGTTTCCATTAATATTAGAAGCTAGGAGGGTTTGGGAGAAAAGGAAGGAATTGATTAAAAGCAGATGGTATTCATTATCTTGCTAATCACAATCCTACAAGGATTTTTACAAAGAAAAAAGAGAAAGAAAAAGCAACATCAAGAAAAGGTCATGCTAGTACTTTTCAAATAAAACTTTAGAAAAATAACACTTCCAAGGATTTACTCCCCTCTCATGAGAAAATCAGCTTGTTTCATATCACAGCTCAGCCACACTGGGAAAATGTCTTTGTGATACAGTCATCTTTCTCACATTTTGTGCTGGGACTGCAAACTTTTGCTGAATGTCTGAGAAAAAAAACCTGTTGAAAGGACCATTACCACGTGCACCATCCCACAGCCTCCGGTGGCACTGCTGTACTTCCCAGCCTGCTCTTTCTGTTCCCCAAAGGGAACTCACAAATAAGCAAACAAAGCAAACAAAACAAAATAGAACTAAATCGAATTGGCAGTTTATTAGCCAGAACCAGCGTACTGGGAAAACCCAAGGATGGATTCTGTTTGAGCTGACTGGCTGGAGTTGACTCAGAACAATATTCTTAGGAGGATTTTTGCTCTTGGTATCTGATCCTGCTCCAATTAAAGTCAATGGAGATGTAATTATCACCAATCCACAGCACTGCAAGAGGGTGAGATCCTACATCAAAGGCCTTGGCTCTTTTTCACTTTATCAAGTCACAAAATTCGAATGGGTCATACTCAGCCTTGCTTTGGGACAGCAGAGCAGGATGGCAGGCAGCAGGAGGAGGTGGCATTTCCAATACCCAAAATCCCAGTGGTGTTTCCAACTGCAGGAGCATAACTGTCAGATTGTTCACCACCACACTCTACTCTGGCTTTTCAAAACCCACCAATCTGTCACAAAAACTGCCCAGAAGGTGTCTTATAGCAGCCTGGAATGCTCCTGCTCACCTCTGGGTGTCCAGGGCAGGGGACACCAGTCTCCATAAGGCAGTGGCATCTTGGGGTGGGTTCAGAAAAGACAGGAAAAAATCCAGTTATGATGTGCTCAGCCTCCTGGAATGAGAGGCACTAGGAAACCACCAGCAGTTGTCACTGACAATAGACTTTATTCTTTTCCTATAATACTCTTTTTAAAATAGGAAGTGGTTTTACAACACACAGCCAAAATATTCCACAAGTACACATGGTGCTACATAAGCCAAAAAAGCTATGCACTGGTGAGATTTTGTGGTCTTCAGGCTGAGATTCCTAAGCAGCTATTTATATGATAATTTATTTTTTAAACCACAATGACTCAAGGCTGCCCTGAATGGCAGCAGATTCATTGTTAACAGTCTTTCTGTGCCATCTCACAAGGTACTAAATAGCTCAGACACAAATGAATCTCAAATATGCCTCAACACCACCCTGCTCCCTGTCTGGGAATGTACAGCACATCTACGATGATAGTTAGACTTGACCTAAGGTTTTCCTCCAGCTATCTCCAGCTTCTCCTGCTGTCATTTATTTACCCTCAAGTCAGTCCCTTTGCAAGGCAGGAGCCTTGCCTGCAACACATCCCATTTTCAAGACAAGGTGAAAATGTGTGAGATGGAAAGAGAGGAAGATAGATGTAGGTCTGTTTGCAGGCACACATACAAGAAAAACAAGGAGACCTGTGAACAGTTAAATTTAGAAACACAGTTTTCTGCAGCTTTCACCTGTGGGTTTTCTGAAGGCAACTGTAGATTCATGCTACAGCCTTCTCCACCAAGGGTCCAGCTTGAGCCTTTCTTCACCATTTTGCTATTTATTTTTAAAAAATTTAGAAAAGCTTCATCTCTTTGGGATAACAACCCACATCTCAAACAGGGCTGGATTCAGGCAATTGTGTTAAAAGTGTTCCATTTTTTATCTAAGCACTGTTTTCTTATGAAAACAAATAAAAACTCCAAGTCCCTTCCTTAGACACACAAGGAAGCCTCACACTGTATCTTCATGGGGTTGTGACTGGTCTCTGGATCCTGTGCATGCAGAGTGCTGTACCTACCACAGGCAGAGTGTAGAAGTCTGTCCTTGCTGCAGAGAAGAGCACCAGGAGCTGGGCACCATGCAGGTGTTTGGCTCTCATTGGGAAGTGGGTGCTTTGGGAAGCAGGAGACACCCACACCTTTCCAGACCTGTGAGTCACTGCTCACATCATGGTTGTATTTAATGTTAATGAAATGCAGCATTGCATTTAATGCCCATTTTTTCAGACCTAAGCTCTCAGCACTCCCACTGGAATTAAATCCAGAGCACAGCTGGGGCAGCATGAGAATGGCTGAGAAGAAAATACACAACAGCAGCATCTCCTCAAGGAGCTTGGCAATACTCAGAGCTGTCTTTTCCAACATGCCCGTGTTCCAAGGGTCTGGTCCCCAGCCTAGAGGGTTAAACCCAACTGTGCCTGCACAGGGCACTGCAGGTGAGAGCTCAGCATTCCCCCAAGCCTCACTTTGCCCATTTTCTTGCCTGCAAGCCCAAGTCTCTGCAGTATTTGGAGAGGGAAGCTGGAAATTGTGTATTTCTGGTTAGCAGTTACTAATTAAAAATACCTCAGATAAAAGAAAGAAGCACTGTCCTAACACTGACACTCTGAAAGATAAACTGCAGCCTGGAGTCCTCGGGGCTCTGAGTTATCTGGTTCAATAAAGGGCCCCACCCCATGTGCTGAGAACAGAGCAGGGCACGGGGTCTGGGGCGCTGAGCTCAGCCTGACACCCCGCCAGCAGAGACCACCACACCCAGGAGAGGCAAAACCCTCCAGGAAACATGATTCTCCTTCACTTCAACTTTTGTTTTAATAATTTGATTTCGTTTCCATTTAGCTTCCGTGCCCTGCCAGCAACACTGCAGGGTCAATCTTCTGTTTGCCCAAAAAGCTCCTCCTTCTCTCTCAATTCTTCCTTCAGATCTATAGATTTATTTAAAGAAGAGAGGAAAAAACTTACAGCACAAGACATCTTTCATTTTAACTTCATAGTCAGCATCACACACAGCTATTTAGGAAAAGCACAAGGAAATACCCTACTCCTCAAACTGTTGTCACTGGACCGCTCTTTCACCTCACCCCAGCTGAACACCACGAGCTGTCAGTCACACCATGTGTTATAATCCTTCAGTGGAGCTAAAAAGAGACCTGGGTATGGCAAAACATCATGGCCATGGTCCCAACCTGGCTGGGCTTTCGGGCCAGGGACCAGTGCCCAAGCTCAGCAAGCTCCTTGATGGTCCCAGCTGCAAATCTTCCAGCACATTAGTCTTTCTCCCTCACCCAATACTCTTAGCTGGATTTGGACTGCAGTTTTTTGGGTTTGAACTAAATATAGCAAAATTTCAGCCCCAAGGGGTACCTTCTCAAAGCAAAGCACACGTGCCAGGTGGTCACAGAGGAAGAAGGGACATTTATTCACTACCCACAACTAGGACATAAAAATCTAGCCAAAGAGGGGTGTGGTTTCCTTGGCTGGAAAGACACCACCAGCCAAAATAAGTACTCAACATATTCCTTGCAATCCTTCTTAAATTTTTCTTCTATCTTTTTTAAACATGGTGATTTTGGGGCATGGGGAAGGTTTGCTGGTCAAGGTCCTTGGGAATCCACCCTCATGACTCCTGCACTTGTGGCACAGCACAACCACGTTATCTGCACCCAGGAGAGCATCTCTGAGCCCAGAGTGCTCAGAGCACAGGAGCAGCCATGGGAACTTCAGCAGCTCCTTGGGCCTTGGGAGAGTGGCTTCACAGGAAAGGCTCCAGCTGAGCACACAAGATTTTCCTCAAGACGAAATGCCTTTCTTTTTTTTTCCCCCCTCCTTGCTGGATTGATGGGAAACTGTTTGCAAAACTAGAAATATCCCCTATGGAAAAGTCTGCAAGAACTCAAAATGAGTGAAACAGCTGCATTCTTTAAAAGTCACTGGAGTGGAATCTGATGGAAGGTAAGGTCTACACCACAGTGTTTTCTAATGCCTTTAAGAATTTGGTGGCAGAGATCTAATTTTCTGTTAAGTTCCACAAGGAGGTTATGAACAAAATCCATTGAGATAAAATTCTGTTCAGTACCATAGGCTTAAGTGTTTGGTTTTTCTTTTCTTTCTTCCTAGATAATCAAACCTTCACCTAGATTCTAAACTGCAGAGGTTTAGCTGTAATTCTAAGATAGAGCTCACGCACTGAAAGACAGATCATGTCTTGAGCATAGTCTGAAACATACTTTTAGGTATTGATTCTCTTATGAAAGCACTAACATCAATCCCTAAATTCAGATGGAGCAGGCTCTCACAGCAGAGTTAATCACACTGAGACATGTGAAAAACACAAAAAAGGAATACCTTCCCCAGGCATGTGGCACCAGGAACCTCCGACTGCCAGTCTGCAAGCTGGACTTTCAGGATAATTTAGGTGTCATTACTTCATTTCTGGAGATTGCTTTTAGAAATGAAGAGTTTGTGACCAGACGTCTTTTCTCTTTAATTTTAGTGCCAGAAGGGCACAGATCTGCTCTAGCTTCCCCATTCAGAAACTCTGCCTATAAGGGTGGGAGCAATGGAGGGGACATTGTTTAGTAGTAAATGGACACTACCCCTCAAAACAAAATCATATCCATAGCAAAGAGGCAAAGTTGGTTTTTTTCTTATCTTCTGAGAATTATGCAGTTTTATACCCTTTCAGAACAGCAGAAATGTAATGGATCACTATAAATAAGCTTGTGCTACTAGAACAGTGGTTCTGACTGGGAAAGACCTTGCTGGGAATTGTCTGAGTTAAACAGGAAGCTTAGGGTCAGGCCTTTGGGAAGAGTTTCTAACCTGCTTTTCCAAATGAAGTCACGTGAGTTCCTGCCAGCTCCAAGGCAAGTCTTGTCAAGAGATTTTCTCAAGCCACTGACCATGAGTAACTTGCAATGAAAGTCCAGCCTGGCAGAGCGAGGGCCAGCTGAACACTCAGGCAATTTCAATTGCAAATATGAGTATCTCACTTGTCATTTACCTGGCAGATGAACACTACTTGGAGTGTCTGTAGTAATCAGAATGTTTGGAGACTGGCATTCCCAGTCATGCATGTGCATAACCAGCTTCTTTAATAAAGCTGAAGAATGACATGCTCTCCTACCCTCCTTCTCCAATCACTTATGCTTAGAGTGGTCTCTAGGATTGTGTCCATACACATTCTTCTTAATTCATCCCATTAAGAAGGACATTACAGATGCTGGTGGTTTATTTTCATTGTCTTAAAGATACAGGCTGCACTGCTGGAGGCCTGAGTTTTGCACAGGGAACATAATTGGTTTGAGATCACATAAATCTAATGAGATTTCTTTCCTATGTGAGCAATAAAAACACACATTTCCTGTCCACCTCACAGTCACTGGTACAGATGTTTGGTTCTCTCAGTATGTTCCATCACACAGGTCTGAAGAATACAAAAAAGGGAGTTGCATTTCAGTTTAGTGAAAAAGGTTGACAAGAGCAAATTTATATGCATTATGATGGCAGAATTTTTGGCTCCTAAAACAATGTTTGCCTAGAAGAGAAACAAAACTTAAATTCAGCTCAGTTTTATAATATGAACCACCAAGTTTTTGCTCAGCATCCCAAGCACGAGACCTGGCACACAAGCGTGGTTGATGTTGACAGGAGAATGGCCACAACCCATCAGAAATGTCAACACATGGCACTGGTAGGGCCACTGGTGCAGGGCAGTAAATCAGGGGGTTAATGGGAGTAGAGAGTCCTGCAGCAGCACTTCCAGCTCACAGCTATCTCAGTCCTCTCTGTTTTATGTCTGTACCTCCGAGGGGGTAAAAGACAGAGAAGAGATTTGCCAAAGACCCTACAAAAATACCTCATACAAAACAAGGCATGCAATCAAGAACTGCTGACTGACAGTCCTGTGATGGCCCAAACAACATACTTGGGCCAAGTCCTCCTTCCGGGAGGCTCAGCTCAGCACAAATGCTTCATTTTCCAAGAGCAGCTCTACTCCAAGCCTTGCATCTCCCCGGCAGGAAAGGCAGCCAGGTCCCTCTCCATGGAAACTCGAGTGCCCAAAGTGGTGTGAGCAGCTCTCCCCACAAACAAACTCTTAGTTACACACAGAGAGAAGTGTTCTGAAAGGGAAATGTTGCATTATGAGTCTCTCACATCACTAGTTTTGAGAAGGTTCCAGTAGGAACCAGGGGGAGATTTACTCTGAACATTTTTATGAGCATTTCTGCAGTGCCAACACTGATCATGCAGGCGAGCAGCATGGAAAGTCACACAGATACTTAGGGATGCTAACACAACACAAATAATACTTTTGCTGATCATTAGATCTGTTGGCAGCCATACACCAGTGCCCTGAAGGACACCCCAGGCAGCTGAGGGGAACTCCAAATGAAAAACAAGCTGTCAACCCGCCCGAGGACACAAGATGGAGACGGCAGACGTTTCTAAGGGAGCGTGTTCCTCACTGGCTGCCATCTGGGAAAGCAGGAACTCTGTTTTACTTGAATGCTACTCAAGATTTAGTTTTCAAGAGAAACTGCAAGGCAGGATAACAAACAATGACGCGTTTGTCCCCGTGAAGCCTTGGGGCTGACACTGGCAGGGCAGGAGGTGCTCACAGTCTTGGAGCACAAGAAGGGCACCAAGTAACCCTGGCTGCTTGTTCCCACACTGCTCAGCATTCCAGAGCTGCACAGTGGGGTAGATGCCCTGGAGAACATGCCCTGGTTTGAATTTCCTGCTTTCAGGGATATGACAGTGCTGCAGATCCAACACAGGCACTCCTTCAATTTATTGACTTGGTTTGCTCTCTGCAAATGGATGTAGGGGTATAAAAAAAAAAACCAGCAACATACCTTTGGCCTTTAAAAAGCAGAGTTCAAGGAGCAAGTGACAGTTTAGGAAGGCTTTCTGGATTACAATGCCTCCATTTTTGGCACGCTTTCATGTTTTTCAGGCATTCAGTGCCAGCTGCTGTAGACAAGGAACCAGGTCACAACCCCTCAGGTACACCCTCTTCCCACAGCTTTCTGTTCAGCTTCAGAGTTACTGACCCCAGCCCAGCATGCACAACCAGGGGAGAAACTGGGACAGGGAGGACAGGAGACAACAAAAGGGAATAAACAGCCTGAATGGGGAATCAAGAGGTGCTGCTGAACTCCTGATGTCTCTGGTATTCAGGTTTCTCCTTCAAATCTCACTGATCTTTCTCATATATGTCCACCTCATTTGTAGGAGTTGTTGGCAGCAGCAAAGACCATTTCTGCTGTGTGCTGGTGCCCAGAGCAGGTCCCAGGCTGGACCTGAGCTTCAGCCACGCCTGCTGTGGCAGCAGCACCTGAGCTGCCCATGCCAGACACCGCAGCTCTGCCCTGCTCACCTTAGTACAGAGAGAACTAAAGAAGTAAAAAATCACGGATGATCATCGGCAGCCCTGCTGATCTCCTGCCGAGCCCGCTGGGAGCCCACAGTCCCTGTAGCCAAGTTGGCAATGCCATCTAGTGCATGCAGGCAGATATAGCACAGAGCCACAGGTGGGCAGGTGTGCACAGCCCCAGATGTGCAGCCCAGATGTGCCCTCAGCCAGGGCGATGGCACCAGGGTACCCCAGCCCTGCTCATCGTCTGCCCCAGATTTTTCCCACCCAGAAAGAGCTTGGCCTTATCCAAATATCCCACTTGCCTGGAGAGGGAGGGGAAATCCTCGCCTTTCCCCAAAGGCTTTCAGCTGAATTTTTCCAGCTACATCAGCCTGTGGTCATTACTGCCAATACAGTTTCACATTCTGGCTCTCTGGCGTCACTCAAATGTAAAACATCTCCCACACAAACATTTTTTTGAGCAAGGCAAACACTCTCTCAGTAACTAGAACCATTTCTCTTAAACATGAACAAAGGGTGAGGTTTCTTCAGACAAAGGAGCTGAAGGTTTCCTTTTAATGAGAGCATTCTCTGATGCAGACCAAAATCTGTGGCATTTTGGTTTTTTTCCTGAGTGCCTACTTAAAAAAAATTATATCTGGGCTGATCATAATTTTCTTCTTGTGCAACTTTTCTGTAATTTAAAACTTTTTTTTTTAAAGGGGAATCAATTGGCTTTTAAAAATATTTTTAACCAAAAAACGATACATCTTTCATTAAAAATGTGTGACCTCTACAAGCAAAATATTTCAACAGCTATTGAAAACAGATATTTTGTTAAGAAAATGATGAGTTATGGACTTTGTGTTTTGTTTAAAAATGGGTCTATTTCTAGCTCTGTAAGATGCAGCTCATTCTCTGTTATTTTAAGTTGTTCTTCAGTCTGACTTAAAGGAAATTCTTTCTCAAAGCTTTCTGTATTTTCCATACCTTTAACAAAACATTCAAGAAGACTCTGTTCCTCATTACAAACCCTTTGCCTTCTAAGTGCTTTATACATTTAATAGGCATAAAAAGTCAGAGGAGGGGAGGGGGGAAACGGGTCTACCTGGGCTTAATTTAGAAACAGAATTTAATATATAGACCAGGTCCAGCCCACTCACTGCTGCTGGGTATAAGAGCCAAGATTGGCTCCCACTGTGATGTGGAGGTAGAGCAGAGGGGATATTTCAGTGGCTCTTGCTGTGCTCCAGGGGTTAAATGCACCCTGGCCACGCAGGGACATGTAAAGGCTCTGCAGCTGGAGCTGAGGCTGCTGGGGCTGGATGGAGCAGGACTGGAGCAGGCTCAATCCAACTGCTGCTGGAGCCACTCTGCAGGCTTGGAGCTAAGTCAGAGCTTAAATAGGAACTGGAAGAATAAAAGTTTGTGGAATCAGGCCTTAAACCAACAGCTCCCGACTCAGCTCACAGCCTCAGAGAGTATCTAAAATAACCAGTATCGTTATGGGCCCACATGTTAAAATAAATGAAAATCAATAATGTTAATAGACATTAATTCATGCTAATAGAATCACTGCTCCAAAAGCAGAGTTAATAAGCCCAGTTAGACCACTACCACTGGCTACATATTAAAAAGATCCAAAATATTTAAATATCGACCACATTCCTTTGAAATTAATAGTATTTCCTTCGGATTACGCATTGATCTTGGCTGAGCCATGCTTGACATCTGGAGCAGTTAAAATAGCAACCTGAACAGCCACAGTCTGCCACTAATTTTTACAAGTAAAAATACCCCCAATTTTAACTTTTGTGCTCTCATTAAAACCACTGTGCTGTCTCAATGCAGGGCCCAGAAGAGGAGAGCCATGAATAAATACTCTGTTCATGGATTAGCTGAGGCACTGCCAGTGCTGGAGGCGCCTGTACCACCACGGCCCTGGGGCTCCTTACACAGGTCCTGGAAATCCCTGTCTTCCTGGAGGAAAGGGACTTTGCACAGAGCCTGGATTCTCACTCTCATGGTGGATTCATCATTTCACAGCTTACTCTCAGAGAAGGAGCGTGGGTTCATCACAGCCAGGACTATTCCTGTGCTCAGCTCCAAGCCATGGTCCTGTCTGCTGCTGGGGATGTGCAGCCCCAGCACAACCATCATCACTGGTGGGCTGGAGGGGTTTTGGATGTTGGTGAGCTTTTTTTCTCCCTTTAATGCTTTTGAAAACTAAGGGTGGAATCCATTGCTTCCTTCATTCATTGAGGTAGGATGAACATGTAGGTTTGATCATGGTTTTACTCACGTTTTCCACGCACCTCACAATCACAGGAGTTAAGCAACTCCTCACAGCTGGGATTCCTGCTTCTTCACTGCTCCATGTTGAGCAGCAAGGGCAGGACACTGAGGAAGGGAGCAAACCACCCTATGCAATGCAATGGGCCCAAAATTATAAGGGGGGAGGCTTCTCCTTTCCAGAGGCTTCAAATTAATTTCTGATTCCTGTGAATGCCTGGAGGATGCAGTGCAAAACCCACATACAAACCTAGCTCCTCCAGCTGGCTGCCACCTGCATCTCTATCCTATCCAGGCTCCAAAAAAACTGCTCTGCTCCCACCCTGCAGCAGGATTAAAACACTCTGTGAAAAGCAGGATTAAAACACACTGAGCATGGCTCTGTTGGGAGGGTGACCAGCAAGCACCTCTGCAATGCTGGATTATAAAGGTGGTCAAAAATCTGAAACCCCCACTGCCTTTTGACAGAGAAAACCAGCACAGGAATGTGGGCCAAAATATGCTATAGCCAGCCCCTCTCAGGAAAGGGGCAGCTAATACAACACCAGGAGATGCATCTAATGCACCTTAAATAACCACAGAATGAAAGAAAGGACAGAAAACAAGGAGGTGGCAGTGTACAGCTCAAGTGCTGCCCACTCCTCTCCTGTCTCCCTCTCATTTCTAACTATCACCTCTCAGTCCAGTCCCACAACTCTGGGAGCTCCTGGATGAGCCCCATTCTGTGCCTGCACCAATATGATGGAGCACACCTCTATGGAATGGAATTTTTACCATTTTTATTTGCAGTTCAACATGCCCTCAGTGGCAGGACATTGTTGCACTGGGAAGCAGGACAGCCCTGCCCACCCCACTGGGGGATTCACCCCCATGGCTCTGGTCAGCACAAGGCTTCCCACAGCTTCTCCTGCCTGTCACTATCTGTGCAAAGAACAGCCCCCATCTTCCCCATGGGTGCCTCCTCACAGGGACAAAGGACAAGCTGAGGTATCTCTGTCTGTACATTATCCCTTTCCCTAGGAGGCCAAATGTCAGAATTACTTAGCATGGAGCACACCTAATTTATTTGGCTAATTATTTTCAGACAGCTAGGCTCCAGAAGCCCCCTGTCTAAGACAACAGCTTCTTTGTAACTCTGACTCTCTTGGCCCCTGGCTTGCTGAGAGCCCTCACTCACCCACATAAACACTGACCCCCAACTCTTCCTGCTCAAAACCGAAAATCTCACCACTGTTTTGTAGCACACATTCCTCCTGTTCAATATTCAAGTGGTTTTGAATGCACAAACATCCAAAGAATTTAACAATCAATAAAGAGTGATCATGTTTTTGGGTCTTCCCCCCAAATTTGGATTTTTCCTATGAGAAAAACAAAGGAAGAAGGTTGTGCCACACCAGCCAGTCTCCACTTGCCCCAAAACATGAAAGGCCCTGGAGCCACTCAGAAATCATCACCTTGTCTCATTCTGAGGGGCATTTTACCCTCCTGGAACGCAGCATGGTCTGTTAGTACAGGAAATTCAGAGCAAACAACAAAGTCACTCAGGTCTGCTCAAGTGAGAACCACTTAGTCTCTTGCTCCACTATCCATTTGTAAGGATGCCCAGCTTCTCACCTGCAAATAAGGCAGGATGGCTGCTCACCCAAAATCAGAGGGGTGGTGTGAAGACACATTCACTAGAACTGCCTCCAGAGCCCTGCCACACAGGAAATTATATATTTAGGATATATAGCTCCAATACAAACACACTCTCTTATGAGGATGCAAATGAAGGCAGCCATTAAAAAAAAAAAAAAAAGAAAAAGAAAAAAGAAAACTCTTGGTTATATCAGAATTGTCTTTCTGCTGCAGGAATCCAGTTGATATGTACCTGTGACCTTGCTTACATTAAAGAGTCCCTGGAAATGCAGATGCACCTTCTGTCAACATCAGTGAAATGCCTCCTGTGGATCTTACTGTCCTCAGATCTGCGTCTTGCACAAGATGCAAGCATGTGTGTGGTAGTGGCATGGGGGAAATGGCTGAACGTGTACCACAATTAGCTTTAAAAATGTACCATTCCGGCTATTGTTTCTGCTGCCTGTCCCTGGGGATCCTCAGCATTACTGTATTACTGGTGATGCTAAATGGTGTTTTCAACAAAGCTGGTCTGAAGGCTTGTGAATGCCAAAACAGCATTTCAACCCATTAAACTTCACAGACGAAACAATTTCTTCTAAAAATAATCATCAGCTCTTCCCACCAGAAAAAATAAAAGTCTGGCCAATTCCTACTGTGCCAAGATTTCAGGCAGGCCTGATTTTTATGGCTGAGTTTATTAAGCTCTGAAGAAAAGCAGGTTAATGATGGAAACAACCAACAGAGCCGAGTCATAGGTGAAGAGAAGCCACCCTTCACAACAGGGCTGCCAGGAACTGCTGGCAAGCGCATTCCACCTTGCTAATCCTGAATTTTCCTGCTCAGACCAAAAGATGTCTTAGCTCCTGCTAACATCCTTGCCATTATGTTGATGTAAATACAGTCACGAGGCAATTACCAGCCCAGCCAAGGGCCAGCCATTGTGAGGCTGACAATAGCTTGTCAGAGGAGAAACAAATACCCTCAACCTTCTCCAAGATTTTAAGTCTCATTAGTATAAATCAGTAACCCAATTAATGAGGGGTTTAGCATATTGATTTGCATCGGATTACAGGAATTAACGACACACGTGGAGGGAGACAGTGTGGCAGGACACTGGGGAGATGAGCAGCTATGTAGGGGAATTGTATTGCTGCAAAACACAAGTGAGGGGCACAGGCACCCCAGATTTTGAGGTAGGGATGAAGCTGCTCCCACTCAGTTCCGGTGAAACCATCAGGGAGACAGACATTACCTGGCTGTTGAAATGAATCATAGACTCATTAAGATTGGGAATGACCTCTAAGAATATTAAGTCCAACCCTTAACCTAGGAATGCCAAGTCCACTATTAAACCAAGTCAATGACTAACAAGTGGAGCAGAGTTGTTGATGCAAGTTAGAGCTGCTTTTAAATTCAAAATGTCTGTTTTAGCAGCAATTTCTGGCTGGTGTAGAGTGGAGATGGCTTGCAAGGGATGCACCGAAGTGCATAGGTGAGATACATTCTCACTCTGCTCCTGCTGGGACACAGGGAATGCACAAGAGGAACCACCACAAAGAGCAAAGGTTTGGGACAAAGGAGCCAGGGCAGCAAGGAACCACAGGGCCAAATCACAGTGAGCAGGCTAAAAGGCAAAAAAGGTCTCCCTTAGCTCAAGGCAGAGGAGGTCCAGGGAGGAAAAACATCCCCAGCAGTTATCCACCCAACAGTACAGGGACAGCAACCAGAGGAAAGGCAACACCACATCAGGACTTGCCATCAGCATCCCCTAAAACCTTCCTCTTTGCCACAGCTACCAGCTCCTCCTGCACCCAGCTGGGTCCCCAGCTGTGCCAGGCTGTCCAGACCCTGGGATCATGAAAAGGACAGTTCAGCCAGAGAAGAGGGACAAAGGGACTGGCCATGCCCAGGATGCCTTCCCTTCCTGCCAGGGCAGGCAGCTCCTCCTTGCTCCAACAGTTATAAAAGAGCTCTCAATACATCTAATCCATTAGATACAAATTACAGCAATTTCAGCACACTTAACCTAGAATTACAGCAAGCCCATAAAGAGCTGTGTCTTCCCAGGCAATTTACACTGCTACAAGGATCTAACAAACCACACCAGAGGATTAGGCAACAAGAAAAGCAAATCAAACCCAGAAAACCTGATTCCTGAAACAGCATTATCAAGAAATGAAAACTATTACTAGGGTTTGTTCACACTCAGGTGGTCCTAAAACCACCACTATTGCATAATCTCCAACCAACCTGTGTCTTCCAGATATCTTAAACCATTAAATCCCAGCAATTTGAAAGATGCTATGAAGCACAGCACACTTCACCATTTGGGATCAGGACTGCAGTGTTTCTGCATCAATTTTCACCCCCTTCTACACATTTTTATATGTATTTTTAAATTACCACCAGTCCTAGAGAACATTCTGAGGAAGAGAAGCAGCAGAGATCAGGCAATCCTTCAGCCACCCTGGCCAGAACTGCAATGCTGGCTTATGAACCATTGCAGGCAGGTGTCCCCTGGCCATCACATCCGGCAGGGACACTGCAGTTAGCCCAGCTGAACTTACATGGAAAAATAAAGCCATCAGCATTAAGATAAACCACAATAGCACGAGTAGCTTTCCTCCAATAAACAGATGGATTTATCCAGGCTCCAATTTCCTGCAGCAGCAATACCCACCAGCTTACACACACTCCCCAATCCTTGCTTCTCAGGGTCCCCAGGATGCTCCAGGCTTGTCTGTGCTGGCAAGACCTGGGTGTCTGCCACTCCAGGCTGTGGAGATGTGCCAGTGGCATGGGCTTCCTCAGGGACAAGAGAAAATGCTGTGGTTTTGTGCTGGAAGTGAAGGGCACAAGCAGCAGCCGCCACTGATCTGGTTACTGCTGTCACTCATGGGGGACACTGCCACATTCACACAGTGGGCTGCACATAGGAGGGAAGAGGGTGACTTTGTGAGAAAGGTGACAATCAGGGCTGGCAACTACTGTAGCACACACGATAAGTAAAAGCATCCAAACAGGTAGAAGGGATTTTTATGTGTCATGCTCTCAGATACTCAGATGCTACAATGATGAAGGAGCCAGGACCAAATCAGAGGGCTTGCCTGGTCCAGCCAGGCATCTAGCAAAGCAATTATGGGACGGTGATGGAAACAATAGCACAATCTGGTCTAAGAAATGACCACTGTTCTGAGAGGCTGCACCCTCCAGAACTAATACACCACCTTGCCTGTGAGGACAAACCCAGGTTGGCTCAGCCAGGAGGAGAAGAGCAGGACCCTGCCCTGGAGTGTGGAAAGACTCCAACTGCTCTGGCCATTTGTCCTGACTTGGGGGGGCACCAACACAACACAGATTGAGAGACTCTGATCACAGTCCCATTACATGCTCTCCTTTCCCCCCTGCACTTGTCACCTGTGCAGCCATTTCAGGACAGGCAATGAGCTGTTAAAACAGGTCCTGTTAAGAGGTGATCTTTTCATTCCAGTGCTTTGGAAGACAGCACCTCCCATGCTGCCAAGGCCATCTTTCTGCTTCATTTTGCATTTGAAGTGCACTTACCAGCTCCATTAACTTCAACAATTAATTTTATATATGGGAATTTTTCTTTAAATCATGCTCATGATGGCAATGGTTATGTGGAAAAAAAACCAAAAATCATCTGAGAGAGGGGAGCACATGCCTTCCCTGAAATGAGCAGCATGTTTCATCCCTACCCGTATGGTTTAGTTTACAAGCTCATGTCAGAGAGCCAACTTCACACACAAACACAAAATAAAAGCAGGAACACAACTTTTGATCGTCCTACATTGATGTTTACTCTTGTTTCCTGCAGCCCCAGGTGACAAATCTGTCCTTTATATACCGGAAGTCTCTTGTGCTATTTACAAAGTCAACTGGACATGCTTAAAACTGTTGGGAGGTCTTTGCATTGGTGGCTTGTACCAAACTGAGGAATAATAATTAGTGAGCAATTAGTTGTAAAATGATAAATATAAATTCAGAAGTGTTTTTTTTTTCCTGAGCAGAAATGCTCTAAACCAGGAGAATTTACAAGCAACTTTCTTACATATGAACACTTACACCAAGAAGAGAGATGTTGGAGCAGGCAGCCATTCCGAACATAAGGGCTTTTGTTCCACCAGTCTCAGAGCTCTGAAGAACTTTTATTTTTTTTTATTCTTTTTTTCTTCATTTAACTCTGCTGGCCTGCCAGCTGGGTATGAGCCAGAAGGGTTATCCAGTCAGACCTTACCGCGATATATTTACAATGGTAGTGCATCTAAGGTTTGTTTATTTCGGGATTAAAATTCAAATGGCTAGAACCATTTAAATAATTAAAGGGCAATCAGAAAATGCCATGAAACCAAACAAATCAGGAAAAGTCATGGAAACCATCAGCAATATTTAATTCAGAAATTCTCTTTGTTAGGGAACTTTGCTGAAAGAAAACAGCTGGATGTAGTTCAACCCTCTAAATTAAAAACAATCTAACAAGGTCTATAGGGATAACTCTTTCAGCTACATATTGGAGACCAGATTCACTTCTACCAAGTAAATGCAATAGCACTCAAAGCTAGAAAGGAAATTCCTCAAAACTGAGGTAGTTTCTAAGTATCAGCACATTTTCCAATTCCTTGCAAGGCAACTTAGCTATTTACAATCCATTTTTTCCCACACATAAATTTATAATTTTTTCAATTTTATGGTTCCATGATTTATTTTCTAGAGAAAAATAATCTAGCCAGAATATCCCTAACTCTACTAACATCATGTTTTAATAAATAACTGGCTACTTCTAGTAAAATTAAGCCTCCAGGATTATTTATACCAGCCAAGAATACTGTCTTTATAGCTTTGCAGAAATTTGGTGTGAAAATAAAGTTGAGTATAATGCTGACCCTGAGCTAACAAGTAATTAATGCTTCAATATAAAAATAGAAACTTATCCTTTATGATACAAGGGTGGAATAGAGCAAACCTTTTCTCTCTGGATTGCTCTCCTGGCCAGATCCAGGCATCCAGCCAGACCTAAAGGCTACCCAAAGCAGGAAGAGACCTGCAGAGTAATTTTGAGTCTTTCCAAAGACATTGCTTTTGCTAAACTCTAAAAAATTATTTCATCTCTTTTCTTAAAAATATACATTTCTTTTATTCATGAGTTGCTGTTCACCACAACATTGTTCCAACTCCAAGGGTACAGGTAGAGAGAGGACGGTGTCTCAGGTAGTGCCAAAAACCTCCAGGTGCTGGGTATCAGCTCCCAGGAGACCAAACACACCCAAAACGAGGCATCTTCAGCCCTGTCAGCTCCTGCTTCCATGTACCTGCAACAGTGCCTGCTCCTTCTCTTTTGCCCCCATCAGAGAGGAAACAAAACTCCTGCAAAAACAAACCCAACTCCTCCCCACCTGCCCTCCCACACAGCATTCCTTAAAACCAGAACTGAAACCATTAAAAAATCAATCCAGCATTCACCTAACAAACGTGCAGACAAGACACATGTTGGCATTTGGATCTGCAAGACAACAAGTTGTTTCCAACCGAACAAGTTTAATGCCTCATTCCCATGGGGGATGCACGTTGGGAACTGACCCACAGGAGTTACAGCCAATTGCAAGGATCCCGGGGAACAAAGGACAACTCTTCTCAGCGGCTGCAGAATGGGAATTCTCTGTAGTCCCTTCCAATTTAACCAAACCTCCTGTAAAGCAAGCACAAGCTGCTCCTGGCATGGATGCCCTAAGCAAACAGGGCCCTTGGCATCATGAGCAGTTCTGCCTTCACCTTCTGTTTTACCGCATAATAAAGACAAATGACTTCCACTTCTCTCCAGATAAGGCAACTAACATAATGTGGATAAATGGGAAGTTAACTACATGAAACATTTTCTGCTTGTTGGGCAATTATTTTTTCCTCATAAGATAACATGATAAATAAAACCTGCTTCTGTACAGATATTTCTTGTTTCAGAAACACATACTTGTTACAGGCCAAGAGAAGACCCTGGGGTTTTTGTTTTCATAAGAAATACAGTAAAAGAAAAAAAAAAAAAGAAGTGATAAAGACACAAATGCAGAGCTAACTACAGGCTTGTATATACATTTTTGTTATCCACCTCTAACATGGACTCTTGGTGAACAGGATAGACTGGTACTTCCCATTCCTGTTATTCCCAGGATAGCAAGGGAAAAAAAAATAAATCAGTATCTTAAAACCAGTGGCAACATAGTAAAAACTGTACACTGTTGTCCATTAACTTAAAAAGCAAAGTCTCTAGATGGTATAAAAGTGAAAGCAGGTGCCTTCTACCTTTGATAATAAAAGTCTTTTCCCCTCCCCCTATGCTGCACAATTATCTCCATTGTCTTTGCATGGCCAAGAACAAAATGCTAAGGAGCAGGGCTGCTTGTGATAGCCCGCTTGTGGTGGCAGCAGAAGTGTTCACGGTCTTGTCGCTCTTGTTGGAGCTCCCAGTGACCTCGGTGGCGTTGAACTCGAACTCCGGGGAGCACTGCTGGAGCTCGCAGCCGCTGCCGCTCTCCTCCCCGCTGCTCTCCTCACCTGTTTGGGGAAACAAACACACCTGCTGGCTCCTCTGCTGGCTGCACAACACAGCAGGGGGAAAAGGCAAGAGCGGGGCTGTTCTGGTGTTTGTGACAGGTAAGCCTGGGTCCCCTGGTTAATGTGATTGCTGTGTGCAGTCATCACATCTGGGCAATGGGGACAGCCCAGAAAGTCAACCACATCCTGGGCTGCATCAAAAGCACTGTGAGCAGCAGGTCAAAGGAAGGGATTCACCCCCTTTACTCAAAAGACTCCACATGGAGTTCTGCATCCAGCTCTGGGGCCCCCAGCATAAGAAGGATTTGCTGGAGGGAGTCCAGAGGAAGACACAGAAATACTCAGAAGCTGTAATACCCTTTCTATGAGGACAGACTGAGAGAGCTGGGATCGTTGCACTAAGACAAGGGGTAATGGTTTTAAACTAAAAGAAAGTAGATTTGGATTTGATATAAGGAAGAAATGATTTTATGATAAGGGTGGTGTAACACTGTGGCTGCCCAGAGCAGTGCTAAGTTCTCCATCTCTGGAAAGGCTCAAGGTCAGGCCAGTTGGATGGGGCTCTGAGCAGCCTGATGTAGTAGATGATGTCCCAGCTCATTGCAGGGGTGTTGGACTAGATGACCTTTAAAGGACCCCTCTAACCCAAACCATTCTGTGCCTTTGTGGGAACACCACTCTTCACACAGCCTGGCGGAGAGGCCGGTTCCCACCCTCTTCACTAACACGCTTACCCACAGCTGAAGCTTAACCAGCTACCCGTGTTAGCATGAAATCCAATTAAAAGGGAAAAAGAAAAAGCAAAAGGCAAACAACAGCAAACATACTTATGTCAATGAAGTCGACGTCGTTCCCACTGTAGGCATTCTTCAGCTTGTTGGTCATCACCCGCAGAGCCATGATTTGCCGGCGAATCACCATGTCTGGCTTGGTAATGTCAACTTCAACTTCTGGGTTATTCACTTGACTTGCTAAGCCATTTCCAGTCACTGCAAAGTCATACCTGAAAAGAAACCATTCCTGCTGGTACCAGAGATGCAGCTCGGCAGCATCCCATATCAAAGGATGACACCATGGGAACTCTGCAATGCCATCCTTGCTTTCAGTCTGGGTGATATCCTGAGCCCAACAGCATCTTTCCATATGCTGAACTTTACACAGCCCCCCCCTTACCCCATCTCCCTTCCCTGCAATCTCTGCAGCATGTGGAATGAAGCACTGTTTTCATTTACACTGTGCCACAAGGGCCAGGGAATGACAATTTTCTCCTCAACTTGAAAAGAGAAGGAAGATCTGGTGTTTATATTAATAATGGTTTTCAACAGCATAAATCAGCTCACTGCAGGCTACAGAGCAGCACAAGGTGCTGAGATGCCTTGATGCCAGTTAGATGACACTTTCGGGAACACAACCTTGGAGACCATAGTTATCCCACAGAAACCTATAGTAACTGTTGCAGGCAAGAGTGTCATTCTGGCTTTGAGTAATGCACCTTAACCATCAAGCTGGGATATTGAATGTGTGCTTCTCACCCCACAGACATGAGATTCAATTTCCCTAATAACCCCAGCAGGAGAAACATCTGTGATGCTGAAGATGAGATCCTTAGCCCCCACACATCAGAGAAGGGGCGAGTCAAGATGCTCAGCTTCAGAAGGTGTACATACTCAGCTCTGAACATATGTACAGCCTCCTGATTTAAAAGAAAGTCTGAGCAACAAAACCCAACAGAATACATCTCCTGACAAGGTATTTGGAGTATCATCTTACACAGCAGCAATAGGACACATTCCCCTTCCCTCCAATTACCTGCCTTGCTAGAAAGATTGGTTTAACAGAAGAAAAACATTACTTTTTTTAGATATGACGCCAACAACAGTATCATAAGAGAGAGAAAAGCCTTTAGCACAGTCTGTTGATCCTGGGCACCAGGCAGTGAGATGTAAGCATACTCTGAAAAGCATGCTCAAATCCTGTCCTAATATGGGAGTGACAATGATGATGGTAATTGGTGATGACAGTTTTGTTATTATTTGTGATCAATATTGTATGTTTCAAAGAAGTTTGAGACCAAAGTGTGGAAGACTACCAAACTTCTACCTTATTGGAGTCATGGAGGAAATAGTAAAGCAAATTATCTTGCCCAACCCACACAGGATATCCAGCCTGCCCTGTCTCCTTGCCAAGTCTCCATCTCTCCCCTCGATACTGGTGCTCCTGCACACACTGGGGGTATCTGCTACGAAAAGCCCCTAGAAGCTGCTGATAAACAAGATTTCAGGAGGTAAAGCCATTTCTTGTCACATACACCCAAAAAGTTGCCCTAGCAAAGTATGGTAGAGTTTTAGGCACATACAAAACAGCACAAAAGTTATGAGGTCTCGCTTAGTGCTGTGGCACAAAACTATCAAGGGCAGAACCTGTTATTACTTAGAAAAACTGCTGGAAAGCCCCAGACAATGGCTTTTTTTTTACTAGAACATCTTGGATTGTGCTTATTTCCTCAGTAAGCAAACAGAAAAAAAAAAAAAAAAAGAGTAACTTTTATTTCCAAAATAAAAGTTAAACAGTTACATAAACCATATGACAAACTCTAGCTTACTCATGTGTTGGCAATTTCTTCCTTGCAAGAAAAATAAAGAGTTTTAAATTTTTTTTTCCATAAAAAATGTGAATGAAACCACTGGTCCCCTTGTGCCACTGACCTCAGCAGTGGAGAAGGTCTCCACCCTCCATCACCCCTGCCCTTGCTTAAAAAAGAAACCAGTTCCTGGTGGAAACACCAACTGGGGGCACTGGGCAACAGCACCATCAGACAACACAAGCACCTCTGCTCTGTGGCTGGGATACAGGATTTTGTACAGATCATCTCCCCAGTTCCACAAGCAACTAGTAAGGGGCTTAGGTCCAAGGATGGACCTAAGAGATGACGTATTTGGGTATCTAAACTCTGTTCCCTTCTCTAAAAGAAACCCCCACATAGTGCTTGGACAACACTTTGGTGTTACATTCCAATTCTTCCATCCACAAAAACAAAAGGAGTAATGGCAGCAGCCTGTCTTGGGTGAGCTGGGATCACTCCTGTAGGAGAAAAGGGCTCAGGGAGAGGGGTCAGGACACAGGGAAAGTCTGGAGTGAGAGGGAAAGGGTTAACCAGGGGCAACAGCATCACCAAACCTGCTCTTGGCGCTCCCATTCCAGCACTCATTCTCGTTGACAGTGCCTACAGACATCTTTTCATCATTGCAAATGTTGCCAGGGAGGGATGACCAAAATTTTTTGGCTTGTTTCAGCTTCTCTTTCACATCAGTAACCTATTAAATAAAAGAAAAAAAGAAACACAAGACATAATCCAGAATACCAAATGCTCAGTAGAAGTGAAGTTGGGAAGGTATTTTTTATCACAACAGACGTGTACAGGCCAGATCTTCAGGCTGTGAGTTTTGATGGTTGATTTACTTTTTTAATACAAAATGAAACACTGCTCCTCAAACACATATTATTCATAAGCCAAGCTTTTAACACAGGCACTCCTCTGATATAGAAGCACTGAGGTAATTAATGTCTAGAGCTATGGGCAGATTACACCCCTTAGAGAGTTTTAAGACAGCCAAGGAATATTAAGAAAGCCTATCAATTAAAAATGGTAAATTATACACTGTGGTACCCGAGTATGAAGCATCTGGGTGGCACCAGCAGGACCAGGCACTCACCAGTCGGTCCAAGCTTGTGCCAGCAGCTGTTGTTGGTCGCTCCTCTGGGTTGTAGGGTCTGAAACGAGCACTGAAACCACCTTCAGAGACAGAGCGAGCAGTCCGGCCTTGGGCCAGTGTTTTTGGCTGGCCACATCCCTGGAAAACCTATGTGAAAGAAGGAAAGGATTTTATGAAATAAGAGGTCACAAAAGCCTCCCTTTTCCAGGCTCCTGCCCAAAGTACTACATTAGCTTTATATATACTTGAAAGGGCATTCAAGAAAAAAACATAGTGACAAGAATAGGGAAATAAAACACATTAAATAAAAAAATCCCAAGTGTCCTCTTGACCCATTTACCTTCTGAGACACCTGCATGCTGTTCTCCTGCATGTTCATGATTGCATCTGAAATTTTCACATCAATGGGGTCCATGACAGACTCAATGTTGAAAGGTCCCTCTAGCCTCTCTGCTACCAGCAGCATCGAATCTAACAGAGAGAGAAAAAAACAAAGGTTTCTAATGGAGGAGAATCGAACACACAAAGAGAAAAATGAAGGTTTTTAGTGGAGGAGCTTCAGGAATAAGAGTTAAGAAGGATAACAGTTTGAGCACATGGACATTAACCACTGCAGTGTCACCTCTGACCAGCACACATCTCCAGGAAACATTTTGCTCAGTTCCCAGAGCCTGCATCTCCACCAGGCACCTAGAGGCTGCCAGCACCAAACCACAGGCTCATGTACATCAAAAGCCATCACAGCCTGCCAGCAGCAGCCTGTAATCAGCTCCTCCCATCAGAACAAGCATTACTAACACTCTCCTTTCCATGCTCATTTATTAAAGGTTGCCTTGTGTCATTTGTTTTTAAAGACTGTTTTCAAAGCCATCAGCTTTCCTCATGCTGGTCTTGAGCACAAGGCACCAACATGCAAGAGTCCAAGACAGTCCTTGATACCATCTTTCCCTTATGGACAGCTACAGGCTTTTTCCTGCCTGGGGAAGCCAAGGGATTACAACTCCTAGCATTATATGGACAATTTGCACGAGGGAGGGAGTCTATGTGAGAGCAGGGTGAATGCTGTGCACTCATGATGTACCTGGCACATCTCTAAGCAAGGGGAGATGCAAAGTCTCTCAGCCAACACTGGGTCACTCTTTCTGTGCCAACATGCATGTCCTCATCAAATGCATCATTAAACACAGCAGCTACTGGACCATCCACTACTTCCTCTGAGAAATTATTACTGGCATTAAGGCTTTTACACTGCACTGCACTTAAGCCCTCTCTGGTTCTCCCCTAAAAGGTGCCTCCAGGAATACACCTGGCACTAAGCTCTTGCCTCTTCTCACCCATCACAACTTGAATTTACTGTTAGCTTTCACTGTGGTCCCTCAATCCCAAAGCATTTGCTGGTCTCCCCTCCTGCATCACTTCATGATGCTCTGCTACAAACTCATCTTTTTCCCTTTGCATGTAATTCTTCAATTTTTCCTAGCCTGAGTGACGAGGAAAGAACAGCCCCTCTGGCCCCAAGGAGCTCCTCCCTGCTCCTAAGATATGCCTGATCCCTTCCATTAACAAGAAATGGGTGTTTCACACTCAGTCTATTAATCTTTCTCATGACATTCATCCTCCTCCTAAGTGCAGAAGGTACTTTGCACAAACAGAAAACTTCTGTGGGCTCTGGCTACCTGTTAAAGCCCTATAAAGTAACTCTACATACTGAACAATTTAGTAATAGCTCTGCCTTAGTGCCCAAGTCCTGTTAAATAAACTACATTAAAAAACCCACAAATGATGAAAAATATACAATTAAGCTATTTGAGTATGTAAAGTTATTATTATTATTATTATTATTAATAAAAACAATAACAACAAAACACAACAATTATAATAATAATCCAACACCATAACCCCTAACATGAACTGCAGATGCCTTCCTAGCCTGTAAATCCACTTTTTAAAGAAAACTCAGTATTATAAAAATTTTCTGGGTGTTAGTTAAAGGACTATCATTCAATTAACCCCCTCTCACACACTCAGCTCCACCAAGGTGTGGGTGTTTAGGAGTGAGCTCCAGAGGAGCTGGAGGCCCCAGGAAGGCCCTCACTCTGCAGCACACATCACCAATGACAGAGCTCTTGCAGGGCATGGCTGGAATTTCACTGTCAGGGATTACAAACAGGTCTGAACTAAATGCATTAAAAAAAAAAAAAGGAAAAAAAAAGAGAAAAAAAAGGAGACGGTAATAACAAATGAAACAAAGAGTCTTAGACTGTATTGTGGTGGGCTCCAATAAAGTGATGCTTCAAATCTCTGAGTAATGACTGCTAGCATGAATATACCATTGTGCCGGAGGAGAGAAAAATGCTTTTGATGTGCTACCAAATGGAGACTTTTGTAAACAAGTGGAGCACAACTTAAATGTGTTCATCATTGTCAAAGCTTTTGGGGTTTTTCACGCGCATAAAGAACATCCCGGTGCAGCATGCAGGAAGCCACTCATTTCAAATAAAAATATTATGAATAGACAGATAATAAAACACACTAAATGCACAGGTTTTTTTGTTTTGTTTTTTTTTTAAAAAAGAAAAATAATTCCATTTTGTAACTACTTAATTCTCTGAGTGGCCAGGAAAGGCCACAGATCAATAAAGTGTTTGTGAAAGACTGAAAGGAAACATAAACCCCAATTCTTCTGGCTGTTTGGCATCTTTGTAAACTTTGAGCCGGGCAGGCCATCCACAAGACCATGGGAATGTAGAGCGAATTGGGTCCTTTGTTAGCAGGGGTGCCATGGCGTTCCATGTATCACAGCCCAGGAATGCAGCCTCTGCTTTGACTGCCGATAGAGAAAATGCATTCGGCCTCCAGCAGAGCTGCCAAAGCTGGCGAGAAAAGATAAGGAAAGTAGTAATTGGAGTTGGGATTGATACTGGCAAGGAACACTGAACGAAATAAACTTTCATTAGAAAGGGGTGGGGAGGAGCAAGGGCTGAGGTGGGGGGGCTCTGCCTCATCCACAGTTTTGATTTTGGAGGCATCTTGCAAATATTTCCCTCCCTGCAGGAGCTGGCTGGTGTCCCCAGAGCAGTGGTGGCGAGCAGTGGTTCCCTCTGGCAGCCCTGCCTGACGTTGCTAAGGCTGGCTGGGGTTCAGGGCATCGCTGCCCGCAGGAGGGGAGGCTCCTGCTCCAGCAACCAACCTTCTCAGCAACTCATCTCCCAGAAAGATTTTCCATTATGGGGAGGAGAGAGCAGTTGATTACAAATAACAGTTATTTGCCCCAGCTCTTGTGCAAAGTAAATGATATTTATAAGCCACGGTAAGGTGGCTCAGCTTTGCTTCACAAAAAACCCCAACTCTGTCAGCATGAAAAATGTATCCAGGCCATTACAAACAGACAGCATGAAAAAGACTGTCTCTCCTCCCAGTGATGGGGAGATAGAAGTGGATTTAGGTGAAAAAAAAGCCGACCAACACACCATCTAGCACCATCCCTTAAAGACCCTTTTCCTCTTGCATACATTTGTCCTTGCTACTGGCATTGAGACAATCCTTAGCAACAAAGCACCTCGCTCTCATGAAGGAAAGCGATTCTTTCTCATTGTGCCACCAATAATCAGAAACCCACATCTTCAGCCTCACTGTCTGACTTGAAGAACAAAAGGCAGTTTTCAGTCTTAACCCCAAGATCTGATTTAAAAGGGGAAGGAAGGAGGGGGAAGACCTTGACCATTCATTAACAGAAATCTCTCTCTCTTTTTTTTTTTTTTTAGCTGGGGAAAAAAATTCTTTGCACACAAAGTAGTACTCCAGATATGTATATGGAGCCTGAATTCGACATCTTTGAGCAGAGTAAACCTTTGTGGAGAAAAAAAAAATCATGAAAAGGCACTGGAGATTAACACTGTTCATTCAGGAAAGCTCCAACCCCCCAACAGCCTGTTTGAAACAAAGTATACCCCTGTCTAATTGGTGTACAATTGTGTCAGGAATAGAGGGAGAAATAATTTAGATAGTTAAAGGGGAGAAAAGAGTACAATTCGGTCATTATTTCATACTCCTCAGCTTTAAATGGTACTTTGGAGAAATAAGGAATTACAAAGTCTTCTCGTCTCAAAAAACCTACAAACTTTACATCCCAGCTTTACATAATTGACTTACTTATAGACCCACTAGCACACACAAATGCATATTTCACATGCACCCACATTCATACAGGCTTGCAGCACTTGCTACAAGCTCTCTGATTTAACTATTTTTAAATTGATTTGATAGGTTCAAAATCTGCTTTTGACTCGTAATAAATCATTGCCATAACTTGGCACTTAAACCCACAATGCAAAATATCGAGACCACGGAGGTAGGTTTTTGGGATTTTGTGAGGTGGTTTGGGGGGAATTTTTTGGGGTGTTATTTCTTTAATTATTTAAACCTTTAAACACACACACAAGATATTTGTGGCATATGCCCTGCCCTAAACACCAGATATATTTAATTTAATTTGTCTCAAGTGGCAAACTGAGAGAGAAACAAAAGTCTGGAACATAACCAGCACCTGTTCCCTTATTAAATTGTCTAAAGAAAGCACAGCTTAAGTTTTCTGCATCTGTACTCCACTGCAACCATCAGCACAGAGTGCAAGAACCAAGCAAATACTGCCAATAAATGTAATGAATACCATACTTAAGTAATGAGTGGGCAAGAAGCCCTTTGAGGAGGAAGCACTGCAAGAAGAAAGCTTTACTTCCAACCTGAAATCACATGTATTTATTTTGTCTTGTTTAATAATCTTAATTATTGTAGGCAGTCCCTGATCAGTCTCGTGTGACAGGGCTCGCCGGCTTCCCCTGAGGTTCGTTTTTAGCTGCATACCACCTACAGCAATTAGCTGCTTGTGCTTTTGTCTGTTTTCTGGCATTATGCCCTTCCCTTTCATGGGATTCTTCTTTTCTACTTGGACTAGATGTTTGCAAGTCTCCTGGCTTTGAGCTATTTCAGCAACAATTGTAGTTGAAATACTTAATATTCTCATGAGAAAGACGGCTGTGAGGACTGGGGGGTGGGGTGTCAGCCTCCCAGAGAATGACTTGGAAACCCAATTTAGTGTCACATTTAGCTCCCTATGTGGAATACACATGCAAAAAAAATGCCTTCTGAAAATAACACCCTGCACACATTCAGTTGGCATGGGCAGCAAAGTGAAACATCCAGTGCACAAAACACAGGAAAACAAGTCCTAAGACATAAATGTAGCCTGAAATGTCAGCTAGCAGAAATTTCCTTTTCTTAAAATCCTGCACTTAGTGAAAAAGAAATCTTTTCTTTCTAACAATCTTTTTTTTCCATGAGTGGAATGGGAAGAGTACCACAGCTTTTTCAGTAGCAGCAGATACTTTACATGTGCACTTCATCACACACTAACCAGAGTAAAGTGACTGCTCCCACAGGATGCTTGATCACAGTTAAATCAAACCTCCTGCAAAAGCAGCACAAATGAAAACATTTAACATTATCTATTGCCTGTGCCCCAAAATGTGATGCACTGCCAATTCTGATGAGCCTTGACCCAACATGGAATTTAACATTTCAGTCTAAATTTTATGAATTGAATGATACTGTGTGTAAGCACAGAACAGAAATAACGAACAGGAGGAAGAAGATGGCAAAAGCACTTGCACGGTGTCACGTAAGACCTGCTGACATTGCAAAAGGATGGTGGACAAGCACCAAATGAGCTGTTTAAAAACAGATTCAGAAATGTCCTAATCAATTTTTTAGTGTAAAATCCAGGCCTACAGCTTCTTCCAAAGCTCTGCATGGCTGGCAAGGAGACTCCCAGGCTGCTGAAGGAGAAAACTGACTTCAGGAAGGACAGCTGTACGGTGACAACAAGGTGTAAATACACATCCTTGGACCAGCAAGAAGAAACATTCCAAGCCTACAAGCCCATGCCACCTTCATCCTCCTAAAGCTTGCTGCAATAAAAGTCACTGACACAACATTCTTGTTTATTTAGAGGTTAATGTGAAAAGGTGTGCTGTACACAGAGGTGTGGAAGAAAAAGATATCCATCACAGATACCTGAAAAACCTGCTACAGCTCAGCACAGCCACTCCATGCTATTCAGGTGAGGGACCCAGTATCAGTACACACTTACATGCAGTTTTAACCCACACTGCCTTACCCATAAAGATATTCCACTCGGCATCCAAGTCCCCTTGGTTGGCCAAGCAGCCTCTCATGACATTAAAGCAGTAGTTGTAGCAGGGCTTCACTGACACCAGACCTCGGCAGTGTGGGCAGTACATCATCTTCAGCAGCGCCCGCGTGCCCTGCGGCGTGGGGTTCACCTTTATGAGACAAAGACAAACGGACAAGAAAATTAGCCCTCAGTCACCAAAGCCAAAAACCCCACACATCTACCCCAAGGTGTATGGAACAGGGATGTGCAGAAGAGATGCAGAGGGGTCAGCCATCACCACCTGGTACCTGCTTATGTGGTCCAGAGATTTGGGGAACAGATGAAGGGGTCTGGCTCACCTCCTTGGGTGTACCTGCCACTCCAGGAGGCACAGAACGCCCCCATCTCTGCAAAACATTATTTGCACCATGCAGTACACTCTGTATGATGCGGGACCCCTCACAAGGCTACAAGGGCAGGCACCCCAGGGGACAGGCAGCACTTAAGCTCAGCAAAGGCAGTAAAATGCATCCAAGTCAAAAGATATCACACAAGGCTGCACTCTCTGAGCACTGCTGCAAACACATGTGATAAGATGATGATACTGGGATTTGTCAGGAAAAAGTAGGATGTCAAGATGGGATGTCTGACATGATGCCTGTACCAAACCCACCAGGAGCATGTCCTCCTCCTGGGCAGGGCTGTGGCATTTCCTGGACAATCACCCAGCAGGGCTCTCCAGCACAGAGAACACTCCTTTATATCACATTCAAGTCCCCCAACACATCATTTACATGACAGATACCCGGGTTCGTTTATACTCAGCACTCATCCTGCTCAGTAACACCATTCCCCACACCTGAAGGAGGTGGCAGCTACAACCCTGCAGCTGAGGACAAGCTGGGAGGACCCTCAAAGCCACCGTGCAGCTGGGTGTGCGAGTGGAGCTGTCTGCAGCAGGCACGTCACCCCTGAGCCCTCAACAGGGCTGTTTTCCAAAGTGACTCATGGTCATTCATGTTTGATTCACCCTCTGGCCCAGCTTCAAAACATTCATTGAAACCATTTCCATCTAGCCAGTCCAAGGAGCATTAGCTCCATCCTGACCACATGGTGGGTCCATCTGAAGCATTGAACAGAGAAGCTTCCCCAAAAGAAAGTTTAATTAGTCACACATGAAAATAGAAAATTAAGATGCAATCAGAGATATACTGACAAAACAGAAGTGGTGTCTGGTGTTTTAAACAATGCACCTGAGACTCATTGCAAGGCATTTAGGGAAGCGCTCTAAAGAGGCTGTGATCCAAGACTGTGCTATAGAAGACACACAACATCCCTGAGAAAGAGCACAGTCCCTCAATACAAACAGCTGGAGATGGGGATGGCCTTCACATGTCATCTGCTGGAGGTCTGGGAACTGACTTCATGGCAGACAGGACAACAGGACTAAGTGGAGTTCAATGTACATGAGGAAGATCTGGTACCACACATATGCTGAGGACCTTACTATTGCCCATTAGGACTAAGCCTAATCTTCCAGTGCAAAAACTTGTTGAAAACCCATGAAACTAGGAGGCAACAGATTTTAACAAAAACAAACCAGAAAAGAAAAAGCAGTACACAAGTACGCTGGCTTTGTTAATAACATCAGCAAAGTTTTAAACCCTCTTTTCTCATGGAAAGAGATGACAGATAAAGATCTACTGTGTTTCTAAAAACTCCAGAAAACCCACGGTTTCTTTTCAGCAGGCAAGTGAACTGGTTAGAGAGACAGGACAATTTTCTGCAGCTGACGTAGCTCAGCACCGGATTTTGGCTGGCCAGCAATGTTCATCAGACAGCACTTTACCCTTCTTTTGTCCACAAAGAGCCTGTTTGGCTGAGGAAAAGGAGAATCCATGTAGAAAGCTGTTTGTGGTGGCTGTGGAATCTGATTCAGATGCTCCAGAGCATATACACATTTTATATTATATATATATATTTGGAAGGCACAGTGGGAGCAGGAGCCCCAGCAGAAGGCTCCCTATTGGGACAGCATGGCTTTAAAGGAGAGCTGGATCAAATACTAAGAGCTCAAGCAACAGAAACCAGCTAAATCAGATGATTTATAGTTGGAAAACTGGAAACAGACAAACGTAAAGGTATCATCTGCTATCCAGATGGTGCAGTCCTTGCACAACAAAAAAGGGGCAGGGGGAACTAAATAACATCTCACACCCAGAGACAAGAGCTCTGAAGGGTGCTCAGGATTAGTAGTTTAGCTGCTTCTCTGATAAAAATCCCTTCCTGTGTCACTTGGTGGTACGTGACAGGACCTCCATGCTAAGTCCAGAGGCTTATCAGTTGATCCTGGCCATCCTAGCACTGTTAGCCCTCAAAGGAGTGCTCTGCATCCTCCTTGGGAAGAAAATTAGGAAAATGTTGACAGCATGAGCCAGGTGCTAGAGCAGTTTGAAGTGGAATGAGGAGCAGGATGATTCCCCAAACCTACTGAGGAAAGCTGCAGCTTTCTGAAAGGGATTGCATGGCAGCATGCTGTAAAAAGCCACCCGCAGAGCCCTGATCCAGGAGGCCCCTTCCCATCTTAGGTTCCCACCTCATCCCACGAGTGCCGAGCGGCTGCAGCCCCGCAGCATCCCCTGCTTTGATATTCCATAGGGGTTGATCTTTATGAATCCCAGCAGATGCAGGGGAAACTGAAGCTGCTTTCCTGCATTCCACAGCAGGCAATATGCAATGGTCACTTGGATCAGGTCCCTTGAGCAAAGACACAGGATGATTTTAAAAGTAAGCAAAGTTTTGCTTCCTTCCCCACACAGAGCTGAGCAGAGGGGGATCACAAAGGGGTGATGGAAAAGACAAACTCCAGCCTGCAGTGATTCCCAAACCGAGCCCTGCTAGTGATGGATGCAATCCACAGGGAAACTGTTAAGGTGCAATACAGTTGCAGGTAAAGAGGAAGACAACAGGAAAATTCATCAGTCTAGAAGTGGCATTTTATGGTGTCAAAAGGCAACAGGAAGGCACAATTAGAGATCAGTCTAGGAGAGAGTTTCAGGGAAGACCACGAGCAATTACACCTCCTTACAACAGTGATAAATGCTTAATTGCTGAGTATCACTGCAAGGAGAACTTTAACCCCTGGCACAGGCTCGTACCCCATCCAGACCAGCTCTGGCTCTGTCAGTGGGGTGTGCCATATGTTGCATTGGCAATTCTTCACAAGCTTTTAATGTTGGCCCTGCCACGCCAGGTGCAAACTCTTAAAACGCCATTGTATGTAACCGTAAACCCAGATATGCTTTGTTCTGGGGTTGTGTTTATCTTGGAAAGCAACTCAAGTTCATTCAAACTGTACTCTAGAATGACCCTCAAAACCAAGTAATCTCCTTTCTAATAAAGCAGAGCACCAAAGAAAGCTTTATTTGCTGGAGGGGATTTACTCTGGTAGATTTGAGCCCAGGTAGTAGTAGCTGCAGTGCCCACAGCCCGTAAAAGCTTCTGACAGAAGTAAATGCACTCCAGTCCCTTCCTTTTATCTTATGAAGTTTATTTCCTTTCCATGGCATTCCACACCACTGCAGCAATCCATCACCCTGTGGTTTCATCATGTAAATTACAATTTGTCCATATCTATACGCTTTGTCAAACGTGAAGATTAAAAGCTGCTAACAGATGTGTTTTGGCACCAATCTTCATATCGAACTTGCTCCTTAAAAATACAGATTTGCACACGATTCACAAAAATCAAGTGAAAGGCAAACAACTCAGGGCTTAATGTAAACATTTTGTATGACATTTGTTGGGGTAATGTCTCAACTTTTATTGACTGGTGCAGGTAAAATCACGTTCCTGTAAAAATGACATGCTCTTGGCATAATAAAATCTGGTTCTTCCTGGTACCTTGGTACCCATCCCACTTCAGAGTTTCACTTGAGGGAAACTGTTACACCCCTAGCCTTTTCCAACTTGCTGGCAGTTGCAGCTGGATGCATTCCTCTGGTAGAAACATCATCACTAAAGTACACACCTACGAAGTGCAATGCCTTATTCACAGGCTACCACAAAACCACCAAAACTCAAGATAAGCTGATCTGTGCAAGCAGATAAAGTTCAGAGAAGCAACCAGATTCTTTTTCATCTCCTTCTCAAGGCAAGGAATAGCTGAGAAAGGAAGACAGAGCTCCAACCATGGACAGTTCTGTAGGGAGCTCCTACCAGCTGTCAGACAGCCAGAGCTACATTACATTCTCTCATTCTACCCTCAAGTTAGCATTAAGAAAGTTAATAATAACATTTTAAATCCTGTCAGCTTTAATAACTATTTATAATAACACTGATAACTAAGGCTTTCTTATTTTCCATGCTTGCACAACAATAGTGTTACCATGCCAGCAGCTCAGCTGCCAGAAAACATAAAAATCCAACAATTTGAAAATAAATGTAGTGAAATTACTTTGTTTTATACTGTGTTTTTTTTTGCAAAAAAAAAGAAGAAAAAAAAGAACGCTGACAGTACTGGCTAAAAAACTGAAGGAGTAACTTCTCAGTGACATGGAAAGATGATTTCAAAAACATACTCTGAAGCTGCTTGTGAGATGCTCTAGGTGAGCAGACATCTTAGACAAGTGAGTTGTCATCGATTTTTGGGACCAACACAACCCTACTTGCATCATTTTTTCCTTCTCCCACTGTTGTGCAAGAACATCATCTTGGCACATGCTGGTCCTGACGTTCAGCTCACTGTGAGGCAGAACATCACTTGGGAGGCTCCTGGTTTGCTTCCCCACCCCAAATATTCCAATGAAAGTGTTTTGGAATTAACTACGTATTTAACCAATTTTGCTGGCCTGGTGCTAGAACATTAATAGTTTAGACAGCATCTGGTTTAACCACAGATTTGGGCCTCTGAAGTCTTGCATAAGGGAACACATTTAGGAGTGATTTTGGGAACTGCACGACTGTGTCTCAACACTTGCTACCCACGGCAATGTCTGCTGCAGCGTTATCTCGTGCAAGGAAAAGTTCAAGAGTACATTTATGCTCAATTCCCTGCTTACAGTGTGCTCCCCCCACTCCAGATGTGACAGTGCTGAGAGGAAAAGCAGAACTCCTGAGAATCACACCACCAGGCACTCAAGCTGCTCAGTCTTAACATTCACATGCTTGTCTTCCCCAACAGCAGCCCCAGGCCACAAAAGGCATGGGGTACCTCAGGGTGCCAGCCAGGTGGATGCTTCTCCCTCTGAGCACTTACATAGCGGTGCCAGGCTCAGCATTCCTGCTCATGGTGCTCTTGGGACCAAAGGGCCTTTCACATCAAGCTTGTTCTCTGTAGGAACAAGCCTCTCCCTGTCTCAGACACCAAGGATTACAAGGAGCGTTCCGTTTGCTTTAATGAGCAAAGCAGCAGGGACATTTATCTGAGCATCTACAACCAAAACCATCCTTAATTATCCCTCACATTGTTTTCAAAATTAGGAGCAGAACCACAGTGCAAGGCAGAGAAAGAAAAAGCCAAAACCATGTCAGTGAACTGAAGTACTCCTGCATGACACCATCAGCTCCAAATCCACAATCCTATCCACGCACTCCCAGCCCTAAATCTGAGCTGACTGCAGCTCCAGCGTGCTTTGAAGGCCTAGCACAGGCCCTCAGATGGCTGGAACTGAGGCAGATGCTGCCACATTCTTGGCAGGTCTCCTCAGGGTCATCTTTGATGTGGAGAAGTGCTTGGTATTGTTTCCTGCATTGATGTTTGCCCCTGGTATGTGGAAGAAAATGTCCTTGTGCACGGCAGCCCCTTGGTCTGGCCTCGTGGCTTGCAACCTGCTGCCTGGACAGCACAGCCTCTTTGGAGGTCCCTCTGCTACACACCAAAAGGGCTCCTTAGCTCCTCTGACTGTTTCTTAATTAGCCACATAGCAGAAGTGTTGCCCCCCCCATCCCTTCCCAATGCATGCAAGCAACATATTCCATGTTTCTGTCACTTCCTCGTCAAGGCTGGCTCTTACCCAAGCAAGATATTGCAGCCTTTAGATGTAGGAACATGAAATTCTTTCTGAAAGAGGATTAGAGTCACATTCCCCTTAAGTCAAACCAAGGGCAAAAACTGCGCAGAGGGAGGTCGGATCTCTGACTAAACTTTTAGATCTTCAAATGGTAATTATAAGGGGCACAACTTTTACCAAAACCAGATCCCACAAGCCACAGTTCAAGCTGCTCATGCAGACCAGCAGGACAGCAACAGCTCAACCTGTGCCCCACAGGTGCCTCATTCAAGATGAGGCAGCTCAAAGCAATGGGGTAAAAAGCCACTGGACTCCTGCTCCAGCTTTGGAGCACCTGTGGGAAGGCAATCACCTGTCACCCTCTGCAATTCTCTTCATAAACAGTTTGAAGAAAATGCCCTCCTTGGCTGCTACCATTAGACTTCATTAGGGCAGAAATGCCAACACAAAGGAACCTCCTCCACCCACTGGGAACATCTCCAGCAGCCTCCTCTTGGTTGCTGATGTCACCAGAGGACAGCAGATGAAGAAGTAGGTATAATCCTCATATGAAACTACATTATTTCATACAGCTTATAACTGTGCTTCTAAACAAAACACCGCTTCTTGCATACAACTTTCAAGCTGCTGCCTTTCTCAGAGTTCCTAAGGATAGGCTGGAAGACCCTTTCCAGCAGCCCAGATGCTTTAGTGACAGTCTCATGTGGCTTTCAGCACACAAATGCATGTTGAGGAGGTGATTTGAGAGTCTCCTGAGCTCCCAGTAGTTCTGACTCAAATTATAGGACACAAGGGCAAGAGGCAAAAGTGGTAAAAGAAACTCAAAACAACAGTTGAATAGTATGTATTTCCTGGGGGTTCCAGAAAACTCTCACCACCACTGTCAAGTACAGAAGGTCACACCCACACATCCTGGTCTGCAGAGATGGTGACACAGACCCAGGGATTCAATGCAGGGTGGCTGCATGCTTCAGCCTTCACGTGCCTCAGCTGCTGACCTTCAGCCAGACTTCCCCTCCCAGCTCCTCCTGACCTATAAAATGCTGCCAGGGAGCCTAGCCCTTGATTTCACTTCTTCCCTCACAAGCAGGGACCTTCACCCCATACCTGTAACTGACATGCACCCTACAAGCCCCAGTGCACTTTGCTCTCAAAGGTGTCATAACCCTCAATCAGATTGTGGGTTTAATAGCATTATGGGAACATCTCAGCAGCCTGAGAACTGCCCAGCTGGAGGTTCTCATCCTTTTGCAGTCACTCATGGCTCTGGCTTGTATTTGCTCCTTTTTTCCACCCCTTTTCCAGCCCTTTTTTCCGGGGCAGGAAATGTGACTGCTGGCAGCAATTTAACCCAGCTGACTTCAGCGCTTGTCCAGGGCTAAGTAGCAGGAGAGTGATTAGGGGACAGGCAGATTTCCATCTCCTGAAGGCAGGGGCAGGAAGGTCAGGGAGAAAGCACTGAGCACCAGTGCAGGACAGAGAGAAGCACTGGAGGCCCCCAGCCCCCTGCAGCCAACCTCAGAGGCAGGGCACATCTCTAATAGGCAGAAACAGCAGATCTAGAAAATATTGTACTTTTTGGGTCCAAAGAAGGGAATTTGAGGGATGAAGACTTAAGCATTGAAATTGTGACGTTTACACAGTTTGAAAGAAGTCTGTGCTTTCTCTCAAAACCATACAGCTTTCTCTCTGTTGTGTACTCCAGCACAGTGGTACAGCTTTTGACCCATTCAAGGCTGAATTTAGTTATTTTCTAGCATTGTGGCTCAGAAATCAAGCAAACTTGCAGCTTTTCAGTATTCTCTCTTCTTTTACCCCTTTATTCCCAAACTCACGCAAGAACAATATCCTTCTAAATGCAACTCCCTAGTGAAGATGTAAAAATACCTAGGCTCATTAAAAAGCCATCAAGGCTGTTGCACTGTAGAGTGCTCTTTGCTCTCCTGATAGTATCCCAGGAAAGTACACAGCTGGGCCTTGCAGTAGTTTGTATTTCTCCTCCTGAAGATTTTCAATTAAACATTTTTAACTTACTTATCACAAAGCACATTACAACTAAAACTAATTTGCATTCCTTTGGACGTTTTTTCATAAAGAAGAATGAAGATTTATCCCCCAAGTTAATCCCTGGTATAAGCAGTCATTCCACTACAACTCCTGAGTAAAAATAATAAGGAAGAAAAGTCAGTGGAGTTATTACATAGAGCTCAGGAAAGCCAAGCTAATCTATATGTAATGTGGGAAGCCCCAAAACACAACCACAGAGCAGCAGGCATAAAAACATCAGCTTTTAAACTCTCGTCTAGGATTTCCCATTGTGTCTTGCAGAAACACGATGTTAGATTCCCACTGAATGAGAGTAAAACACTACAGAAAATATTATTATTCCTTCTACTGCTGCAACTAAAGCTTAGGTATTCAACAGCAGGGATTTTTGTTTCTGCTTGGGAAAGTCAATCTGTTGTAGGATTTCCAGTGCAACTTGTGAAACTGAAGTGGAAAGTCGAGCAACTGTGATTGTCCACGGCACGTGAGCTATTTTTGCATCTGCATGGGACTCTGGGTAGCTTTCCACACTCGAGCAATTAATTCTAGGGTTGAAGGCAACTCTACACTCAAGGATCTTCAAAAGGGAAAGAGAAATCACGACGCCACCTCGGGTTCACGACTGATTCGTAACAGATGCAGGGACCGTAGCCCTTGTGGTTCTATGTCAAGTCTGGAGACGTTTTGATGAATTCTGAGCAGATGGAGCATAAACACAATCCCTCACCCATGCATGTTTACTGCCTATCAAGTAATTGCACTGTACAGGGGTTTGTTTAATGTCCAGACCTCCCACCCAAATATTTCATCCACACTCTACAGCAGTGAAAACCTCATCCCCTGACCACAAGAGCTGCCATCCAGCCACAAAACAAGGGCCACCAAATCTGAAACCCCAATCAAGAGTCAGCAGGCTTGGCCAGTGGCCTGGCACAGAGACATCACACTTCATCTGCTACCACCTCTCCCTCCTACCAAGACAGCATCTCTGAGGCTGAAAGATTTTGTGATCTCGTAAGAGTGACCCCACACATCACTCACAGAGCTCCACACACCCATCCTCAACCAGCAGCACACCAATCTAACTTGAGAGTCATCTCTATTAGGTAGGGAGACAAGGTGTCCAAGGACCTAAACCTGTCATTGCTAACTTGCAACTCACTCCTGGAGTCTGGGTATTTTAGTTAAGCAACTCCTTCTTTGCTAATATTCTTTGCCCTTCCATACATGTTCTGGCCTATTGCTGGCTGTTTGCCTCCTTTCTCTTCAAGAGAAATTAATATGGAAACAAACTTCTTTTTCCCCCTATTCTCAAAGACAGTATTTTAATATTATCCCCATAAGTCAAAGAAATTTGAATTATTATCTCATTTAAGGATGCTGTTTGTGCTGCCTACAGCGCAAAAACTGCATTTTTTTTTTCCTGGCACTTGGGGTGATTCAAACTCTTGCCTGCTCTTTCAGCCTCATGTTTTATTACTCCATAACCTGGTAGAGAGAAAGTAAATGTCTCTCTGCCCAATTAAATGATTACAATAAATCTTCCACAGCCCACAGGAAATGAGCTGAGTTTGTTAAAAGGAAATCACTAATATCTGTTATCTTACATAATCACTTCAAGGGGATTATTGACTGTTCCCTATACCATACAACTCAGACTAAAATTAAAGACAAATCTCATGTCAAAAAAGCAGTTACCCCACTTAAACAACTCCGAAGTGATTTATATGAAGAGAGAGGTAAACATTTAAGTGACCAACACATCACAGCTGTTTTATCCCCCCAAAAAGTGACTCTGCTATAAAAGTCTGACGTCTAACTTGTGCTGCATGTGTGGCACCAAATACAAGTGGCTCCTGCCTGTGCAGATGGCCCTAGCTCTGTTATCACAGAAGTGCTGTTTGCTCATGTGAACTGCCTCTCCCCATGCCCTGGAGCAAGGAGCAAATCATCAGCTGCTCCATAATAGATGCCTGTAGCATCCCTGACTCACTGTAATTTAAAGGCAATATTAAGAAGAAGTTGTTACACAAGCAAACATGGTTATTTCCACTGCAGAAGGCATTTAATTTCCTGCTGTTGTTGTTCCCTAGACAGGAGGAAAGCATCCACCTGGGGAATTGGGCCACAGCACTGGTGTCCTCAGAACATGAATCTACCATGCACAGCCCACATAGATGGAGTTGGGTCCCACCCACGCTCAACCACCACTGCCTTTAGGTACAGGACAGCAGGGAGAGATGCTGCTGCCATCATGGCTCCAAGGCACACGGGGACAAACACTCAGGGGACGGAGCTCACCGCAGACACTTTGCTGATGACATCCCTGGCAACGGCCAGGCCCTGCGCGAAGGTGCGGGCGGCCACGAAGGCTCGTGTCACTTGCAGCTTCAGCTTGCGTGGCACGTCCCCAAAGGGCTTCAGCTGCTCCGTGTACTTGCTGACACACTCCAGGTACTCGTCCGTGAAGTGGTACTGGGGGTTCACCAGCCGGAACATGCGCTCCAGCAGGCGCGCCCAGAACTCGTTGAGCATCTCCTCCAGGTTGACGTTGCCGCCCACGTAGTAGCGCTTCAGCTCCACAAAGAGGTCCTTGAACAGCTCCGAGTTCTGCATGTACAGCCGGCCGTACGTCCGCACAAACATGTCGTTCAAAGACTTCTCAGCGTTCTCCAGGAGCTCCTTGAAGAACTCTAGGGAAGAGGGAGAGATATGGTAAACACGGGTTGTGTGTTCACACACTCCTACAACTGCTGCTTTACTGGGGGATTAGCACGAGACCATCATCAAACCGAAATGGAAAATTAAAGGACTCCCCCAGAAATTTTCAAAATAATCAAAATTTTTGATTAATCTTCATAAACCAATCCCCGAAACTCTATAGAGACTGGAAGACTTGTGTGAGTCAAATCTCTATAGACTGGAAGATATGTATGAGTCAAATCTCTCTTGATACAAATACAAAGATTATGACTAAGAGTCAGCAAAAAGAGAAAAAAAAGTGCAAAAGTTTCTGATGTTGCCATTTAGGCATCTAAAAAGATGTAATTCCAAAGAACAAGATATTGGAAAGAAAAAAGGTGGTTTTGTTAAACAGATGTTTTGCACAAATGAGTCCTTCTTTCCAGATCTTGACAATTCATTTTCCAAGACTATCATAAACCAGCCTCAAAAATGAACAAATTTTAATATATTAAAAAAAATTAAAATCTACCGGCAGGTCCTTTCTCCCATCCTGCAAGCTGATCACCTCTCAGGGCAGGGCCTGACCACTTACCCAATTGGTCTCAATTGCAGAAGGGGCTTCAGATGTTTGTGACAGTGAGAAAACCCCCACACTTATACCAGAATTTGATTAAAATCTAAAGGCTAAACACTTGGCACAATAACAAGAGATTTTTCAAATGACAAAGGACAGATAGGGTTTGTGATTTTTATCACTTTCTAAAAGCACATCTCCACTTTGGTTCACTCTCTGGGAGCACTGGACAGCCCAGAGAATGGCTGCTGCCATGTCTTGGCAGTGTCACATGTGTCTCCAACACTGGTAACAAGTTGACCCAATGATGATACCACTGCAGAAGCAGTTCAAAGAACACATCCTCCAAAAACACATCACCACAACCTTGACAAATGTGTCTAAGCACAAACTACCCTGCCACAAAGCCTCTGCCTTGGAGATTAGGCATAGATGATAAAATGAAATAAAAAATAGGGGAAGTGTCCACTAGGCCAAAAGCATCTGGCCCATTTTGAGAAAAAAGCTGCTTGCTCTATGGCCTTGGGGGCAGCTAAGGAGAGCAAGGTAGGTGCCACTGGGACTGTGCATGGTAGATGCCATGGCTGTTTGCTCCAGCCCCACAGGGAGCACCAGCACCCCGGGGAGCAGGCGCAGCTGGGTGAGGAAGCAGATTATTTTATGCATGCCACCAGCAATTGAGGATTCTGACCTCTGCTTTCCTGTGACTCATATTCAATAAATATTTTTTAATAAAACATGCCTCTGTGGTTTTCTAAATCCTCAAAGGAGCAATGCTTAAAGCTAGAAGTTGTTATAAGTGTGGGGGGAAATATTTTGGCCCAGTGTGAATTTAAACCTTGTTAAAAGACATTAAAAGTATGCTGAAGTTCAGATTTTCGTCTTCAAAGTGCTCCAGTACAAACAAAGCCTAACACAGAAAACATTTTCTGGAAAAACTGAAACATTCCATGAGTTCCTGATGAACAAAGTCATGGGGTTCAGTGCCTGACATGGCTGTATATAATACAGCCTCTCTTAGGAGCACAAGAGAAATGATCCAGGGAAGAGGAGATTGATTTCAAACATCCAACACGTCCTCTGTCCAATATCAGCAGGAACCTCCACTTTCGTTCCCATGACTGGCATTTCCTCTCCAGGAAGATTTTTTTCTGTTGAGTTTATACTATAGAGATTAGCTTGGTGTATATTAATTTCTAATTCACTTAATCATTTTGAAGGCTCACTTCCTTCCTTTGCTCAGACCTTTAAGTATCACCAAATAAGTTGTTTATTTAAATACTTCTGTACCAGGCACAAAACCTGCTAGATGTGTCAGCAAACTCTTCAAAAAGATTTAGATTTTTGAAATTATATTGATGGCAAATCTATCAGATAGCTCCAACCACCAGTCTAAATAACCCAAAGCAATGTTTTAAGCCAATAAAGTTATCTTAAGTAATACATCCATATTACCATAACCAATTTATTCTCCTGCCCAAACTCATTTTATCGGTTACACTCCAAAGTGGAAGTTGAATAAACTGTATCCACACTTTAGAGACCTTCATCTCTTAGCAATTTTTCATGTGGGCTAGAACCAGGTACGTTCATTAATTATCATGAATAAAACCCTGCAATTTCATTAGCAACAAATACCTGCACACCTGCAGCCTTCCAGCCAGCAGCTTTTCCTTGCCTGAAAGGAAGGTAAATAAAGGAAATGAAAACTTTCCACCAAAACCAGGCACTTCCAAAAGCCCAACACAGCACTGCTGAAGGAGGCAGCCTGCAGGCACAGTGCTGCTGTCTCTGGCTCAAGCTTTCACCATGATTTTCATGGACAGAAAACTCTTGTTCTCAAAGGAGAAGGGGAGGAGGGCAGAGGAGGTTGTGTCTGCAGCCTGGAGTCAGCATCCATCCTGCCAGCACATGCCTGTATCCCTGAACATGCCAGACAGAATGCCAGAATGACCAGCACCTGTGGCTTGCCCACTGGGTGCCACTGCTGGCACCTCAAGGCTCCTGGGGTGGAGGTGGAGCTGCATGGTGGGGAGGGGTGATGCCAAATACAGCACTGGGGATGAAGGGCCACTCAACACCAGCAAGCAGGGATGGACCCAGCAGCAGGATGTGCATGGCATCTTCCTCCATGCAATACACAGCACTCTTAACCTGGTCAGCAGCAGCAATTAAATTATATGTATAGATGCATTTTAATGTAGCTATTGGCATAGTGTAAGTCTGAATCCTCAGTTTCTACCTCCACATCGGAAAATCAGCTTGGGCACCAGAAGGAATATTAATCTTTTCTCTGTGCAAACCATGGGCATAGATGTCTGCAAGGAAAAGAAAAAAACCTGAAAGTCCTTTTTATGAGTTAAATGCAAATCTGACTAGTAACTCCCTATATCTAATTAGATACTAATTCTCTCCTTCACAGAAATGAGCTGATTAGCAAACACCAACATAACCCAGCATTAACCTTGCCACCACAAGAAGAAAAATGGCAGGTTCCTCTCTTACGTCTTGACTGTTTGCTGGGTAAAATAAATGACCACCTTTCATTTGTATTAGAAGTTGACTTGTTCTCAAACAAAGCAAACACACAAAGGCCTCAGCTGCTTATTTTACAGCACTGTAAAAGCACGTTTTACAGCTGTGTTGCAAGCAATCTGTACTCATTAAATTATCACTCTGACAGGCTTCCTGTGAAAAGCTGTCAAACGCAAACATTTTTCACAGACGACAAATCATACTTTGCCAGTGCTCTCTCAGACACTGCTATCTGGAGGGATGGCAGGCTCTCTCTTCCCTCCAGTTATCTTGTTTAAACTCCCTGGACAAGGGCTGGCCCTTCTTGTCGACAAACAGGCACACACAGGGTTGGGAAGGGCTTCACAAACTGACCTGCGAGAGCAGCACGTGGCTCCAAGGTCTCCCTGGCTCTCCTGACTAAGAGCAGAGCCTGCAGAGAAGGCTGGGTTACACAGACAGGATGAACCACAGACCTTCTGGTCCAACCTGACTGAGGAGCAAGGCCATCTTGTACTGCTTCAACACACCTCAGCCAAAGCCCTGCTGATGCAAAGTCACCTTCTCACTCAAGGTGATGCTCAGGAGGATGAGTTCCAGGCTGAGGGAATCAGCACAGTGGGACCAGAGACAAAAGACTTTCTTGAGGCAAGAAATAATTTAAAAATTTGTCAGTATTGCAAAATAAATCCTGTGCATTCTGTGGGCTCTGATGCTCAAAGGAAGATGACATTTCCAATGCAATTAACTTTAAGAGGCAGAAAAGGCAGTAATCTGCAGTCAGGGCAATCTAGGCTCTGTTTATTCTTTCAACATTTTTGAATTTCAGGGTAGAATTTCAGTGCCCACCACTTGGTCAAAGTCTAGAGATGTCATGAAGTGGTAAGAAAAACGGGATGTGACATATATGCCATCTCTGCAATAAAAATCCTGGGGAAAAAAACATCTCTGCTTTTGAACAAATCCTTCTTTAAAAGAGCACATTGAGAAACATAACCATAGTTACGTGGCAATTTCCTTTTTTTCAGGTAATAAGATATATTGCCTCTTTGCAGCTTGAGGGCAGACCAGCCCTGCCAGTAATCCAGTGCAGGAGAGCACAGCATCTCCCCAAGGTGCTTCCACATGACATCAGATTCCACTGCCAGAATAATTCAAAACAATCTTTCTTCCAAATAACAGATACACGAGCTAATTGAAGAAACACAGTCACTCCACCCACGGAGAGACAGAGTAAATCCCACCTCCAGACAACACTTCTTTTGACTTTCCGACCCAATATATTTTTGATCTTGGATTCATAGGCGTCACCTGAAAATATTATCTTTTGTTTTTCTTTTTTATTTAAAGTAAGAAGGGGTGCAGTATTTTCCTATTCCTTGTACTAACATTTTCAGATATTTCAAGAGTGGGATTTTCATACAAGAGGGCTTTCCCTGAGGAGACCCCAGTGCTGTAGGGCACAGTCCTGTCTAAATCAAAGGCAGCTCCTGGAAATGAGATGAACACATCAAAGGGGCCCGTTCCCCTTCACCCACAGACAGGTTTGGCATTTCTGTACATGCGCTGGCAACAAAGGAAAAAGCAGCAAAAACTGCCTGGTCTGAGCTCTGTCCTGCCACCACCTGCCATGTGTCAGGACCTGGGCACTGACATCCTCAGCCTCCCCAGCCCTGCCCCAGGCAGAGTCCTCAGGGCTGACTCCAGAGCTGACCACTGCAGGAGTGCAAAGCTGTACTTCCAATTTCTTTATCTTCAGGAGCAAAACACATTTATTTCAGGGAGTACTTTCACACAGAGAGGCACAGTGCTCCACAGCACCACACTTACTCCTCTTGTAGCCACTGCAAACAGTTAAATCATCAGCCAGGGCTCAGCACCTAAAACCGTCACATTTTATAGAACAAAGGAAACCTTAACTGCAGTGCAAAAAAAGTCTTATCCAAGAGTTCAGCAAGGCTGTAGAGCCAACGTGCTTGCTACAGACACCTGTCAGCTGTGTTCAGGTGTGCTGGTGCTCTTTGAAAAGGACACCAGGGCTGCCACACATCTTTCTGCTCCCAAAAGCCACTAGACATGCTGCATTTCCCATGCACCAGGTTTCCTTAGTTAAGAGCTGAGTTTTCAGCTGGCCTTATTTTGTTTGAGGTTTGCAAATGAACTACACAAACAGATCCCAGGTAGACGTGCAATTACTCAACCACCCTAAAAAACAAATAAAACCAGGTTCAAGCACGCATACAGAACATGCTGAATTTTTATAGGCACAATTAATTAGTTTCAGATAATTTACCACCCAGCTTTTTGAGCATACTCTTAATATATTGTCCAGATTATGATTAATTAAGGACCGTCTGTCTTACCAAAACCTTTAATTTGCTTGTCTGTATAGACAGTTATGCTTTCTAGTGTGTACAGGAGAACACTGCCACAAAGAGATTAATTATATTTTCTCCTTAAAAGGTTTACTCATAGAATGTCCACATCAGCAAGATGGATTCCCAGACAAATGCTCTTGCCCAAGCCTCGGCCCTGCAGGCTGTGCTGTGGAAGGGCTGGCGCCGGCTCCGTCCCTCCATTTTCCAGAGGTGCTTCTGCAGATGCAAACTCCACCCTGCAGCTGCTCCTACCATGTGAGGCAAAATTCAATCCAGATAGATAAATGGAATTTGGGAGAAAAGACATAAATGTTTCATAGCTCTCTTCACCTGGAAGTTGAAGCTGTCTACAGCCATGCCACCTAATCCAAAGGGAGGAAAACAATTTTTTTTTTCCAAATGTGCCTCATTATTTTTAATATGTCTTCACTTCCTTTATTGCATATACAGCATTTGTAATTTCCACCAGGGAAAAACAAATTGTAGCTTAACAACCTTTTTCCGGAAGTGTTGAGAAACCCATGAACACATAGTGTTAACACATTTATTGAATATGAACTCAGAAGGGCAGGGCAGATCCACAAGCTGTTTATCTGTCCTGTTTTCAAACATGTGTTAGCACTTATTGACATGGGAAGAACTCTTTCACAGGCCTTGAAGAAGTACAGGCTTAAATCTTGCCAGTGTCACAGCAACAGCCCCAATATGTGAACACTGCAGAGCTGAGAGGAACAACATCTCCCTAAACTTTGCTTGATCAGTCAAAGTCAAGAGAACAAAAACAACCGGGCCACAGCCTCATAGCTTTTAAAAAAAAAAAAAATCAACAAAAAACCCCCAAAACCACCAAAAAACAAGATTTTTAGAAGTTCTTGTTTCTGAAGCACTGTGGGGCTAGTGGGAGTCCAGAAGTACAGGGCAGAAAATAACACAGCACTGGGTACCACCATCACACTGAGACTGAACTTGTTAGAGAATAAGGAGCAATGAAGGAGGAGGACAACGTGGAGAGATTGCTGTCTGTGATTCAAGAAACAAACAGCAGCACATTGCATCCTGCTGTATGTACCAGTCATCCCATATATTAGGAAAACAGTGAGAAATGCCCTCAAGTCCCTTTCCTTCTTAGTCCATCCTGCCCAGGCACATCCCATGAAGCAGGATGAGCCCAGACCTCGTAGCCTCCTCATCCCCAGTTTCAGGGACTATCACTGCTCACATATCCCATTTTTGGACAATTATACTGAGTTTTCTTTCACTGCTTCCATGTTGCCTCCCGCCCAAGCAGCAGGTCCATCATTCCCAGCACTTCCATCCCCCTCCTTGCAACAACTCTTCCTCAATGCACCTCTTTGCAGCTGCTTCTTCTTCTTCCTCCATTGTTTGCTCTTCCCTCTACTCCCCCCATGTCTAGTTCTCACTGCACCCATTCCTCAATCTCTTCAGACACACCTATGATTTCTCAGGTGCTTCAGCCTTTGCCCCACATCCATTTGGTACCAATACACAAGTTCCAGCCCAAACTTCACCTGGAAGTGAGCTCCTTCAGACTGCCTCCCATATCCTCCTAGCTCAAAGGAGCTTTGTGGGACACTCACTAAGGTATTTCACAGGTACATGTTTTCCCAAGCCTTCCTTCCTACTGCTGTCAGAGTGTGAGAAGGGCCTGCACTACTGAACAGTGGGAATGCCTTTCTTGTTTCCATTACCTCAGTTACCCTCATCTCATTACACTAGCAGGGAGAGCTCTTCGAGCTGGGGCTGCCTCTTATTTGTTCACATGAGTGGCTGGACACTAAGACATTACACTACTTTAAATACTAATAAAATAGCTCCAGCTCTGCACCAGTGGGTTATTACACTCCCAAACCACCAGCACCAAAACAGGCATCCAGGGCAGCAGCTACCAGGACTATGCACACAGGCTTGGTGGCTCCTTTGTGCAGGAAGGAGGAAGAGAGAGTTAATTTTAAACAGACAAACAATAGCTCATTGACTGGTTGACAGCAATTAGTAACCAGAGAGCACCAGGCACGTTTCCTGTAGCCAAGTACAAAGCATGCTGCCCACATCTTTGCTTTTGGAAAAAAAAAGCCAAAAGGATAAGAGCATTTTACCTGTAACCTTCAGAGCAGAACTGCTTTGACCTGAGATCACATAAGAATGTTTGATCCTCCCAGCTCTCAAACTGCTTTTGCCCCTTGCTGAAGTCTTTGCTAAGTTACAAGATCTAGTAACTTCTTTTCTTCCCCCTCCTAACCAACAGGGCAGGAACCCCCTTCACCTCGCCCTATGAGATTTCCTACTTCTGTGGTAACTTGGACTTGACCTTAAGATCTTTCCAAGCTTCCCAAAAGAGAGGTCTAGCTCTCACCACTGTCAGACAAGCATCACCCTTCTCAATGAACAAGACAAAACGTCATGGTGATCTATGATCCTGAAAAACCTCCAGATGGAGAGGAGCCAGTTGAACAAAAACAAAGAATAAACAAACTTCCAAGGCACAAACAGCAGACAATTTGTTTCATTGCTGTTGCATTGAGTGGGAAAGCCCAAACAAAAGCCCACAGGTGGGATTTTCTAAAGGAAGTGTGTTGGTGGTTGCTCCTGCAGCTTCTCCTCAGTCACTCCCTCCCTATCCTCTGTAAGCACCAATACAAAACCAAGTCCAAAGGATTGCTTCTCCGCAACTTCTTCTTTGAGGTATATCTTCCCAACATTTTCTGCCCTGGTTGGTATGAAGTTTGGTTCCATCCACTTCTGGAGCGGGCAGTGCCTTCATCTCAATGTGAGTGGCAGCATAGACCAAACCCCCTATTATTTGTAGCTTAACCATGCCATGGTCATCAGTGCACTCACCTGAAGGTGGGTGGCAAGGGGACAGCTCTTCCCACCACACAGGTTTATTCAGAAGCTCAAACTCTATGCAGCTGTGGCACAGCAGAGGTCCACCAGGTCCCTGCTCAGTGCTCCAGCTGTGCCAACACACCTGGAGCTGCCTCCTGCAGATACGAACGTGCTGGCAGCCAGTACTGACCCCATGGTCCTGGGTGCCACAGACACAGGGAGACCCTGCCAAAGGAGCAGGACAAGGGTCCAGGTCTCTGCTCTCATAGGCAGTTGCCAGTAAAAGAGTTAATGTGAGATGAAGGTCCCCAAAGGGCAGTTATTTTGGTAAGGCAGAGCACCCCAATGGGCTGCCAAATTCTAACTATAGGAGCAGCAGGCTGGGCACCTGTGGGGCTCATCTTTCACTGTTTGCCTCCACACTGCCTGAAGCAGCAGAAAGGAGACCACCAAAAGCTTTCCCTTGTCCCTTCTGTGTCCTTCACAGTTACTAATACATCCCAGTTATGTGTCCCACTGTACCAGCACACCTCAACTATAACTCGTACCTGGAGACAGCAACTGGAAGCAAAGGGTTATCTGAACAACAAAAAATAAATTCAGAAATTAATTCCAGCCTTTTTCCTCCAGTTTCAGCAGAGCTTGGAAGCTATTTGGCCAATGTTCTCCTGACCAGTCTCTCAGATTCAGCCACATGCCAGTTATTGGAAGAAATTCATGCACTCAGGACTAACACAAGGCTCACACTAGAAGGTCAAAGGCACACTAGAATGTTTCAAAGATGCTCATCATAATCACACTTTGTACCTGTAGCTACCCTGCCCAATACAGTCATGGAGCCCATGAACAGAAATCCCTCTCCAGCTCTTCTGCCCATCCCCTGTACAGCACAGGAGTTGTGTGCACCACAGACTTGGGGACCCTTGGACACTTATTTCTTCTTGGATTTGGTTTCTTTCCACTTATTGTCCCCAAAGGGTTTCCTTTTACACTTCTGTATTTATTTTATCCTAAATGCTAACGGAAAATTCAGGTAGACTGGATCAGAAATTGAACTCTCTGTATTTAATCATTTCCCAGATGCTGGCTTGGCTGTACCATTTGATACAAATCTTTCTGTCATCTGGGCATCGGGAACACCAAACCTGCTGCCAGCCCAGCCCAGTGACAGACCAGCTCATACACTTCCCTCCTGTACAATGAGGGTTGCAGAAGTTTGCTGCCTTGTCCAAGTCTAGAGTGCACAAAAGAAAGGGACACAACTTGGTTTAAGTACAACAGCAAAAGTGCTTGTGAAATACAAGAGCAAGAAAAACAAGGAGCTTGTGGGACTCAGCAGCCTCTCTATTTTTCCCCCAAGAAAAGGGCTTGGCACAACAGTTACACCTTCCAAGAGATTCAGGATGAGTCTTTAAAAAGTAAAAGTAAGAACATCTTATCTAGGAAGCAACAGAACAGCGGAAACACTGCAGAAGAGTTATGGGCTATGTCCTGTCCTGGCTCCAATTCCTCAAAACAGCTGAGCAATTTCCCCAAAGCACTGTTGGCTAGCACAGACCCTGGCGTGGAAAACTTCAGCCTCAAAGGGCAAAAGAGGTGAAAGTTCAAATTTAATACATGGAACTGAGTATTTATGCAGTCTTAATGTCACCATTAATTCTATTAATGTTATTAATCCCCGAGAGAGTAAAGGGGAGGGCACTAAGTTGTGAAGATAAGAGAAGGCACAAGAGATTTTATTTAGAAAGGGAGGGGGTGTTTAAATCCCTGACTGCTATAGCTGCTTCTGTGGCATGAGATGTCACTACAGTCAGTTACAGCTTTTCCATGAACATCATTGTCAAAGAGTGAGACACTTACATGGTCAGAAAATTTTACCCACTAATTTCTCAATTAAGTCCATAAACATATCCAAGATTAACCAGCAAATTTTCACCAATGGTGAATCAAACAACTCACAAAGTATTTTTTATTTTAACAAAAACGCATTTCCCTTGCTGCTGAAAATACATCTCTTACTGCTATGCTGGCATCAGGCTAGTGGTTTGAATTACAACAGGGGAGACCTCCAGGAGCATACATACCTGTACTGTAAGCAAATATTTAGACAGGATATGTAAGATATGGGACTCCTGAGCTCACAAGTTCTCCCAGTGCCAGCAAACCAAATATGCACAGGAGGATCTGATGCTGTCACATCATGCACTGGGAGCTGAAATGACTCCTGGTCAGCCCCTTGGGGATGGATAATCAGCAGATTGTTCCATGCTCCTGATTAAAGAGGAGATAATCCATTTCTGTACGGCTTTGGTGTCAGATCAGAGCAATTCTGGCAACAGTTCCAACAGCAAACAGCGCTCCAGCAACAGCTGATGCAAACACTTCAGAAGCCACAGGGCATCCCAGCCTCCATCCAAAGGACATGCCGCCACTTGGACTGTCCTTCTGCAGCAGCAACTGCTGCAAAGGTCAAGCACATAACGGAGGCAGGACAGGTTTGCCTCTCCTCCCAGACCTGAATGTCAAGGCTGGGAGATTAGCAGCCAGAGAGCCCACAACAAAGATTTCCAAAGGGCTGGAGGACAGGGATTGCTGTTTGGGCTGCATCCTGGAGTGGCCAATCGCAGCCTGGGGATGTGTCACCCCACAAGACAAGTGTCCACACCACTTGAAGTGAATTTGGTCTTTGTAATAACTCATCCTGCCTACTCAGTCACTCTGCAAAGCCGTAGCACAGAGGATTTCATGTTAAACTAGGGAAGGTGTACAGCTCATTTTTGCCAGTTTTATTTGTACTTGAATGGATTTAGCTACAAGTGATAAGGAAGACCTGAAAAGCTGCAAATAGTAAAATCAGAGCTTGGGTCCATGCAGAAGAGCAGCTCTGGAAGAGATTGTGTCCTTTTCCAGTCTCATCCCTAAGGATCAGGACAAATACATGGGTCTTGATTGCCTCTCCTTACTGTAGTTTGGGTACATTAGATCAAAAAGGATGGGATGAATTATGTTGGGCAAGAATAACTCAAATGTACAAGACACAACTGACCACAGCTGATCTGATGACCAGCACCAAGACCAAAGGAAAGAAACGCCATCCCACAAGCAGCCAAACATTCAGCAGCAGGCTCTTAAACAGAACACAGCAGTCTAGGACATGGAACTCCAACATTTTTGCAGAAGAATCTGAGAACCTCAGCAGGGAGACTCTTCAACCTGTCCCAGCAACCAGCAGGAAGGTGTGCCTTCAGCCTCCAGGTGACTGGACTGGAAGGAGAGAGGCAGCCATGATTAAAAGCCTCTCAAGAGGTAAATGAGGGAGGGTAGTTATCAGTTAATCTCTACTTCCACCCCAGGTAAGATTAAAAAAATCCTAAATCATCTTTGTCTGCAGCAAATGAAGATTTAGTTCTGATATTAGCACTCAAAGACAGATCATTAGGCTTTGGGACAAGCTGAGGAGGTTGCCAATTCTCCTCCTTTAGTTTCACATGAGGCAGAGACACACCCTTGAGGGACAGGCTGGGCACAGTAAATCCAGCTTTCAGGAACAGCTGAACAACACCATCCCCTTCCAGACTTGCCAGTCAAGGACTTCCCAGGCTAAAGTCAGAGTGAGACCAGCACAGAGGATGCTCTTAGGGGCTGGCAGGAGAACCACAGAGCACGGACCAACTTGTGCAGGCTCCCTTCCAAAGCTCACCTATTTTGAAGCCTTGTGCTTTGACAGGCTTCCATCTCAGCTTGGCTTAATGTCCCCCTGCCCTCACACAGCCCTGCAGCCATCCCTTCCCCCCACAAAAGGGCAGATGCACCCCACAGGATGTCTGCTCCATGTCAGGGATGCTAATGCAGCAACCCGTGCACACTCTTTGTTTTCAATGCAGCATTTCAAAAAGCCTCGTCGTTCATTTAAGGTGAAGCAGATGCTGCTCCTCTGGTCTCTTTGAACGGGCTTATCTATGGGCTGGATTTCATTAAGTGTCTTGTTCTGCATTTAATAAGCTTGCAAGTCTAGACACTTTGGTTCTCCCTCTATCACCCCTTTGGTGTACCAGCAGGTAGAGACAACAGAGGTTAAGAGGGAAATATTTACCCAGCAGATTTAGATGCTATCAAGATGATTGCATAATTCTACTTTGACTCACTGCAATTTCATACCCAGGGATTTTTTTCTCTCACACTAGTGCCAATCCCTTTTGAAAGCAAGAGGCTGCTGCCCACTGTAGTAGTGCAGAGGAGGTTGCTGGAAGGTTCAAGGCACGCAGCTGGGGATATTCACAGAAAACCCACCTTGAACCAATGACCAAACAAGAGAACAAATGTCCAGAGAAGCTACATGGGGGAACTGCCCTTTACCACAGAGTGTGATGTTGATGTACAAGAAGAACTGTGTGAGCAACCCAGTCCACTCGAGTTGTCAGATACTTCCACATGCAGCTGGCTGCCACCTCACTCCCCCAGCCAACAAAGACTACCCAAGCAGCAGCCTGACATCCTGCTCCTTCTCCCAAGACGCCCAGGTAACAGGGGGCTGCAGTGTCTGGGAGCACTGAGGCATCTACAAAGCCCCACAGGAAACAACCAACAGCTCAGAAGCAAACCAAGAAATGCCCTGGGACCTCAGCCAGGTGCCGTGCCCAGTGTCTAGGCATCAACTTCAGCTATTTGCAGAAGTGCTCTCAAAGGAAAAGCACCTGGCTGCAAGGTGGGCAGTGCAGGCTGTGTGCCAGCTATCTCCAAAGGGAGCTTCTTCCTGCAGCTCCCATGAGCCAGGAATGCCGTGTGCAGAGCCAGTCTGACAGGACACACTGTGGACCCAAGGGCAATACCCAGACCAGTGATATGCTTATCTGTCAGCAGTTAGCATCACTCCAGCGATGGGAACTCAGCCGAGACTTGTTCATTATGGTTCTGACCCTGCATCACACTTGAACCCTCAGCCTCCAAACAAAACCACTCTGTGTTTATCTGCTGCTCTGCTTAGCCCCAAAGGCTAGAAGTGAGATGGATACAAATCCTGCGGGTTCCCAACATGCTGGGAAAGATCAGCATTGTTGTGGATCGGGGCTGCAAGATGTGCACGTTACAATTACGCGCGCTGCAGGGATGCACCAACAAAACGAACTGCAGTCTTACATTAGAGCAAAATGGCTTTTCAAGAGATTAATCAGAAAGAAAGATCTCTCTCTTCGGGAAACAAGCAGCCATAATCAGCAAATACTTCTCTCTCACACGATTGCAAAACAAGGCATGCTCTGCCCTCTGAGCCGAGTCATGAACTTTCCCAGCCATGGGGGAGACAGCAGAAAAACTGCATAGAAAAAAAGGGATTTTTCACATTTTTATCCCAAGGAGAGCAAGTTCAAGGTCTCTGCACTTACCATCAAACTTCTTGTATCGGGAACTAAACATGTTTTGTAGGTGATTGCTAAGCTCTACGACAGCGTTTCTAAAGTCGTGTTTACTCTGCTGACTGTACTTCTCCTCCATTTCTTGAGAGCAGCATGTGTAGCCTTGCGAGCAGACTTTCAAGTGGTCACCTGAAAAGCAGAGAAGAAAATATCCCAAGTTAAAAGGACTCTCTATGCCACAGAAAAGGGGTCTCATGAGGCAGGTTGTGTGAAGATTTGCAGCACCATTTATTTGCAAGGAGATCCCCACGCTGCGAGTGCTGTACCAAGCACATCAAAACCTGATTCCTTAGAGAAACTTTACAGCACCACATGTAAAAACCTTGTCTTTCTGAGAGAATATTAAAAAGTGCCTTCTTACTTACTCAGTTAATAAACAGATACTCATCCTCTACAGTATAATCTGAAGAACCAGAAAATTGACCTGTATATAGATATACTGTATATGGTAACTTGCATGAAGTTTTTGCTGAGTATTTTAAATACTTCCAGTTCATTGAGATAATACACAGTATCAGTGGCAATGGCCCTTCTTGTCCAGGTAAGTGCTTTCTTCTTCACCCCTCCTCAGTCCAATTATCAAAGGAGAAGTAGTCTCTCTCAGAAGCACAGCTGTCACTAACACTAAATTGTACTTGCTTTATACAATGACTCATGAAAATACTTCATATTTCCCAGCTCCGAATTTTGCAGTTTTCTGTCAGCATCCTGGAGAAAACGGGGTTTGTTTTTGGGGACTTCAAACAGATTTTTTTCCCTTAATATAATTCTTTCCTAAGAGTCATCTGGCTCAAGTTGGCTTGGTCAGAGGGATCATCACCAAGTGTTTCGGTATCTGCAACAGCTCAATTTCAAAATCTCTCAGCCAGTGTGGATGTAGGATCTGGACCCATATAATTTGCTTTTAGGTGCCTTGCAGCTGTATGGGATGAAGCTGTCCCCTTCCACCACCACCCATAAAACACCATGGTCAAGTTTTGGGCCAAGATAAACCCTTGGCACAGCAGCCCTCAGCTCCAGCTCTCTGACAGGCCCCACAACCCAGCACCAACACAAAGTAGGTGGGCTGATGCCAAAGTGGTTCAAATTTGGGCAAATTGTGCAAATCTTTGTCAACACAGAAGATCCGATCAAAACAAGCAGTCAGGATGAGAAACTCACATTTCCAAGTCAGATGGTATTTTAAAAGACACAGCCAACACGTAAGCTGCTGCCTTCTCTCCCATTTCACACCCTACTGCCAGACCTTATCCTTCATTCTGAGGAAACAGATGGAGAAGGGAAAGCTCTTCCCTGCCTGCTCCCACCCTGGAAGTCACCAAGGACCTCCAACCACCGTGGAGGTTCAGAGACTCGCTGTCAGAGCTGCAAAGGACCTGTCAGCCCCCATGCAGAAAATAACATCTTCCTGACAGGCAGTGCACTACACATTTAAGGAAGAGCCATCCATCCAACCTGCTAGAACATCAAAACTGAGTTTAGAGAAACAAAAGCAGGTTTTCAACAGTTCAAAGCCTGCCCATGGTTAACAGAACAAGCTGATGCTTTGCCTGCCTTGTGCAAGATTTCTCAACAATGTCTTTTGCCCAGGTAGTGAACCTTTGTATCACTTTGCGCGACTTTCTAGCCCAGAAAGGTTAGTGTCTCCTTACAGATACTTCAGGGCCATCTCAAAAAACAACACAAATATTTTTCTCTATATATATATA
>VXBI01001939.1:1276480-1290649 GCA_013397375.1 Toxostoma redivivum
AAAAAAAGGCATGGTGCCTGTAGAGGCAAGAGGCACCAGCCCCAAGCACAGGGCAGGACATTTGCCCAGAGATCCCAACAGTGGGGTCACTGCCTCCTCACCGATGGAGCAGCAGCACTGGGACAGGAGCACAGCCTGTGTTCCAGTGATGTTCAGAACCATCCCCTACATCTCCCACCTCCCTGTTTTATCTCCCCTTGGACAAAACACCTCTGAGCTAAGACCACAGCTGAGTTTGTAAGTAAGATTTTTTGACCTGAAAAACGTGCTTTTAAGCCCTTGACTGCTACTCCCACCAAGTGTTACTTTTCCAACAGCCAGGTATCCGTTGCAGAAGCCACCCAGCTCACACAAGCACTGCACTGTGTTCTGCTAGCATAACACGACCTACGTCCAAAAACCCATCCCGCTGCTGAAACAGACTCCCAATGTATTCCCAGGTCTGGAACCACCAGCCTGCCAGTGTTTGTGGAAAAGGCGAGGCTGGGTAGTTTAACCTACCCTGGACGAGGCAAGAAGGAGGGTGGAAGAAAGGGGAGAAAGGATTAAGATAAGGATATCACAAAATTAAGAATTCCTCCTTCTCCCCCTCTCCAGAATGCCCTATCTTTCCCGCTCTCCTTGGCACAGCTGTGAACACCAGCCTTATCTGCCGCCAGCTTCACACAGGCACTCCTCCTCCTCACCACAGCACAGATAAATCCAAACATCCCTGCAACAGTTCCCAAGCAATTCTGTGCTGCCACCTTTGTTCGAGCAAATCCCTCCCAGGAGGGACAGCAGCATCCCAGATGACAACAGGAGAGTGCAGGAGGCGACTTCAACCTTTGAAAATTAAGGCCTTTTGAGTTCCTTACCCTCCTCCCAAACACGTTTCACAGTGTGAGCATGTGCCTTCTCATTGCTGCTCCACATGGGAACACAGCACAGGGTCACATTTTCTTAGGTATTTTGGAAAAAGCAAATTTGGGAGACACCTCAGCCCTGGTGTTGCACAGACTGTCCACCTGCAGACCCCAGCTTTGATCCCCTGTCTTGAACAGAAGCTGGGCTTGTGCAAACAGCTTTGGTGGGATAGAACAACTGGGCTGACAGCACCCAATTGCACCAGGGGAAAATTGCACAGAGTTTTGCTGGCAGGCATCAAAGGGGTTTACTTTGTCTTCTTAAGCACAGCCCTGAGCAACCTGGGGGGAGCAGGGAGTGCAAACAGGAGCTTTGCCATCCACCTCCCAGGCAGGACCATCAACATCCATCAGCAGGAAGGTAAACAGCACTGTGAGCCCCAGGGAGGGGATGGCTGATTAGAAGGATGGGATGGATTTACCAGTTGTGGTAGTCTTTCAGAAGAGGAGCTCCCCTCCCTCCCCACAGACACTGTTGTGTCCTGGCACCCTCCATCAGCAAAAATACTTCATGAAATAAAGTTTGCAGCTAAAGAAAGCCTGGAGGAGCAATGGGCAGCCCCTGCAATGGGGAGGCACCAAGCAACCTGCCAGCTCTATGGGGAGATCCTGGCAGGGCTGAGACAAGGCTCTGGCAGGAGGTTTGCCAAAGATTTGCCCTCTTTGGCAAATCCATGTGGGCTGGGTGTCTCCTGTGGATGATTGTGCTGTGACCAGAGCAGATTCTTGCTTTGAGGATGGACCTGTCCTGGGGATGCACCCAGCCAAAACAGGCCAAGCAGCACCCAGACAAGGGCCTGCAGCAAAGCACTGATTGCCATGCTGGTTCAACTCCATGTGCCTGGGGCTCAGCCAAGGAGATAAATGCAGGGAGCAGAAAGGACACACAGGGCAGAAAACCAGGAGCCAGCGACTATCCCGTGAGACACCAAGTGCTGGCCACCACTCCATCAGTGATTCTGTCCAAAAGCCAAGACTTACTTTCCTTTCTAAACTTTACTCCTCCTGCTTAAAATAGAAAAATAACATTCCCCGTCCTTACACCACCAGAGGAAGAGGCAGGAATGGGAGAAGTGTAACCCTCCAACCCGGCCACCCTCAGACAAAAGTCCAAGCTAACACTTAAGCCTTGAATCTCCACTTGAGCCCCCAGGTAAGAAGATTTCCAAGACTGCCACAGGCTTACAAACAGCTCCCCTCCTGCTCTTGTGCTATTTTAAAACAATAACATTTCTTCCAAAACAAAGTGTTTTGCAATCCTTGAGCAATTCTTTCCTTTTCCAATAAAAAGTTTAATTCTCTTCATTCTCAGCCAGTCAAGACTCTCAACCACAGGCACAACCACCAGCTCTAGATCCATTCACCCTGCAGAAGCCACATCAGGACCCTCAGCCCAGGCTCCTGCAGGCAGGTCTTGCTGCACCACTGCTCACGGAAGACTGGGAAAAGTTAAAATTTAACTTGAAACTCCTGCCCTAAACTGCCTGACTTGTCTTCTGAACCTCCCTCCAGTAATTGAGGGATTTCACTTAATCTATTTAACTTCCAAGTGTGCTTCTTCTGCCATAACTTGTTTCCCCAAAAAGAAATTGCTTAATGTCTTGCAATATTAATATATATATAACTGAAAATCCACGGAGCTGAATATGACTTATTTCTCATAGCAATATAAGTATTTCCAGGTCCTAGCAAAGTCCTAGCAAAGGCACAGTAAAAGTAGCTCTACAGCAAAATGAAACTGAAGCCAATAAAGAGATTTGCTTTGAAATAAATTAATATGAATCAAATCCAAGGAAGCAGATTTCATGGCACAATCTGCCTATGTTAACTGCCCAGTAGTCTCCCAAACTGCCAGTCCAAAGGCAATACACAGTAAAATTTACATTCTGTGGTCACTCAGGCAGACATCTGGTGCAAAGGCTTGCACTTTAAAATAAAAACCCATTGAAAGCACTTCTTAAAGAGCTTTGCAGTTTAAAAACAACATCTAGGGACTATCTGGGATGGAGCAATTTCATCTCAAAAGAAACACGGGCAAGTGCCAGTGCTCGTCCCTGGATCCAGTTAGGAGAACACAAGGGGTTAAACATGCGGTGGGCTCTTGCAGCAGGAGCATGAAGGGCCTATTTAAAAAGAAGAACCAGAAATGAGGAATTTTGCCAGTTTTTACCCCTGATAAATCCGCATTCCAGTCTGTCAGCTATCTTGTTATCCCCAGAGCTGCTGAAGTGTCTTTGGCTGTAACTATGCATGACTCCAGCTTTGAGTAATGGAAATAAAGTATGTGCATTGCGACTGCAGTGTTCCTTTCCCAAACCCAGAAAAAGAAAGGCAGAGCAGGAGGAGATCCTAGAGAAGCTCAGGAATTTTGTACAGAGAAGTTGGAAAGCTGTTCACACCCTACATCAGCTGCCCACTGCACCAAACCCGCCTGGGGAGAGATGCCTACAGCTTGTAAAGGAAATGCCAAGTTTTAGCCTAACACAGCAGCTCTTACTGTTGCAATAACAAACAAATAAATACTCTTCCAGATTCACAAGTCCAGTTTAGCTGGCAATTCATAGTCAGCAAACATTTGGAAGCACTATTGTAAAATTAAACAAAGCTATCATTTACAGGAAACCCTGCCTCGAGTACAAATTATAGAGTTGTTAAGTTTATCTGGGAATGCCTTGCCCCTGAGTGCTGTATAATTATTCCTAAATCTTTCAGGAAAGAATGCAAATATTTTCAAGCTGTAATTCATTGACAAGGAGGAGGAAATCTCATTTAACCTTTTGTGCATATTTTGATACCTAGAAATTAACCCCTACTTTTCACAACTATTTTTCAGGATCCTACTAAGCCAGCTGGGCAGCAAGTAGACCCAGAGCCCTTGTTTTGGCAAGGCTGGACAGGAACATCAGGCTCACCTGGCACCTTTGCCTGCTCCCAGACTGCTTCAACAGCAGCTCCAGGACTGGTTTGGTTTGGAGCAGTGCTGTGCCAGCCAGGCTGCTCTCCTCACACAACTTTCCCCATAAGCAAGGCTGCTGAAAAGACTGGCTGTTCTCACAGGAGTTAGGGCAAGAAGAGGTATAAAGGAGCCTTTAATAATGCAGAGGCTGAGTTATGTGGAGTTTTCACTAGCGAGGCGCCTGCACCAGGATCCCCTTGGTGGGCTGGATTCAAAAGGGCTGAGCAGCCCTGAGCTTGGTCTCCTCTACCCACGAAACCACAGCTCTTCAACCAGCCCCAATTAACTCATGTTAATCAGAAGAAGCCACATGGCCAAAAGCAGTCACACGTTTCCCAGCCTCCCATAAGTGTTTTGTTTGGCAAAGAAGTCAACTCATCCTCTACTCAGGACCCTCCAGCAGTGGAGACCGGTAGATTTAGATCTACCAAAGGCAACAAACTGAGACATATTTCTAAAGAGACAGTCACTTGCAGCCAATGGGGAGAGGGCATGCATCCCCCAGGACATCTGCAAAGCCACACACACAGACCCCCCACGCTCCCCATGGCACCCCTGGGTGAGCACCCACTGCTCCATGGGCACCCATTCTGCTCCAGCCCAGCACTGTGCCAGGGTCAGTAACATCCTGCCCACCAGCACTCAGCTGCTCTGAGACCCTCACACACCCACTACTACATTGCAAAGGAAAAAAAAAGCCACCCAACCAAACAACAGCCAGCCTTACCTTTTCAAAAGGTAGCACTCAGGTTATTGTATTTTCCTCCGGGTGACATTATTAATTTAAGAGCTCAGCAGTGGGTGCCATCCCCCGGCGCTCAGGCAGCTCCTTGGCACAGCAGCTGGGTGCTGCAGGATGCAGCACTTGCAGTCTGGGGAGCATCATCACCACTCACAATTACTCAGATGTGGAATGCAAACAAGTACGACATCAAGGTTAGGCTGCAGCAATATCCAAACAATATCCGTGATGCACATCCACGGTCACAGATCAGTGCTTCTGATATGGTGGAACTGGGAGACGAAAGGACCTGGCTTCTTCCTCTGGGTGGAAGCAGGTCACTGTATTCCCTCCCTCACAAACAGGTAAGCCCAAGTTTTCAGAAGATGAAAGATGAGAGAACCTCACACAATGTGGATTTAAGCCCAACTCCACTAAGATGCCATCATGCTCCAAACCACCACCTGGGTCCCAGCCGTACAAAGCCCCTTCATCTCCTCTCCAGTGAGCAGTTGTGAGCTTTCTTCCATGCCTGGAGCCAGGGAGGGAAGGTCAGGCCAGGCACAGAGCCCTTGCACTCCCTCCTCATCCCACTGCCATGCTCAGGGAGCAGGGAGGCAAGAGCATGTAAAGCCAAACCAGCAAGTGATTGCACTGGAAGAAAGCAATCTCATTATGAGAGCTAATGAAAGCGAACCACAATTATTATGTAAACAGTGCTGAATCATTAGCAGACGCTATTAAAGCCATTTTTCCCCCCACCGAGAAGAAAAGCGTATGGCCCTATGTGGGCACCCTCAGCTCTGTCTCTAAACGGAGCCAAAACTCAGGGGGAAGCCTGTTTGTTTTCCTCCAGTCCAAACTAAACCAGCAGCACCACTCTGACCCCTGATCTGCATGCCGGGTGTGTGCCAGCTGCTCCCAGTGCCTCTGCCCAGGAAAAGGGACATGGGCACTGTTGCCTCACTGTCTTGGCTCACCAGGCACCCTGTGCTCCCCCAGGACTGCTGGCCACCACAATTTAGAAACCCTAAGGTTGGCAGGTACACAAAAAAGATCCAGCCCACACTATTCAAAGGTAAAGCCTGCCTGGGTGCCCATATGTAGCTGGCAAGGGATTGATTTTCCATCAGGCTTGTAATTGCACCCGTTTCTTTGATCACATAAATGCCCTGTCCCTCCCATGGGAACGGACCAAGGAAAGTCAAGGAAGGTGCAGAAGGTTATTTATCCCCCTTATTGCATGGCTCTCCTTATCACTAATTTCTTTCCAATAGCAGCACTCACCACAACTGGGTAAAGCTGCTTGCTCTTTAATCTTCCGTGGGGCAAAGTTACCTTTAAAACAAACAAACAAGCCAGCTCCCTTGCAAAGAGGACACTGCCAGCCTGTTGGCTATAAAGATACTCAAACAAGATCCTCATGTTAATAGGAGAAGCAAAAAACTGCATTTCAGCCCAGTAAAAATCCTGGCTCCGTCTTTATGTTCCAAGAACGCTGAATCAAAACAGGCTCAACTCTTTAAAAAGAAGAGAGCACAAAGAAGCAAAAAGTTTGTATTAAAACCCATGTAATCTTTTTAAAACACCATTATTAGAACCTGTAGTACCAGCCAAGAGTGATTTATCACCCCCTGTCATCACAGCCTGCAACACAGAGCTTTTTATACCAAACTGTCAATGCTACAAAGCTAAAGCCCCAGCTCATAATTTCTTAAAGCTGGCCCTCTGCTGCCAGCAAATCCCCTAAACCCCAGGATTTGGGGGTCCAGAGCACTGCTGCTCCTCCATCAGTGCCACGCAGGGCGATGTGACCCAACAGAGAGCATCCAGCACAGGTTCTGCACGGTGCTTCCAAGAAGGAGGATGTTATAAGTCAGTGCAGGCAAACAAATAACCCAGGGTTATTTCAGCTTCTTTCAAAAGGAAAGTCAACGGGCCATGAAGGCTTTAACTGCATTTTCCGATGCAAGACGGGACATACCTCGAGGTGCCTAGTTTTCACAAGGCAAGCGGTCAGAGCTCTCTGAAAACCAGACACCCTGACATTTGGGGTTTTCCTGTGAAGTTGTTACTCTAACACACCCCAAATCACCAGTAATTTCTAGAATAGCACTACAAACCACAAGAGGTTAAACTGACTGCACATTACTTAAACTAACCTAAGGGTGACCCCTGGAAAAGAACAGCTATTGGATGTTGTGGTTCTGTAGAAACTCAATTACCAAAGCCAATTTCCTATGAGCATTTTTAAAAAAGGAAAAGAAAAAAAAAAGACAGCAACAATGCTGACAATGTGTAAGGGCCACATATTTTCACCTCCCAAAAGCTGCAGCCTCGCCTGTGTAAGAACTGCTCCTATTCCCACAAAAATGTTCAAACATATTTTAAACATTTCATCATTGTTTGCTCCCATCTGAATTTGCTTAAAATCCAGACAATTCTCAGCTTCTAAATTGGAAACATTAAGAGAAATACTCCTGCAAAATCCTTTGCTCAGGGTGGCTCCTTTCCACCATCCATGTACCTTTCCAACACCAAAGCTTGCAGAGAGAGAAGTCCCTGACAGGGAACTCCCACAAATCCAAGTCCATCAGCCACTGGTTGTGCAAGCCACAGAAAATAGGAGTACAAAGAAGAAACTAACAGATTTTTCTGCTTAGAAGATGAACAACAAAAAAACTATTTCTTAGAGTGTTTTTGGAGAGGTGGGGGATCTGGCAGTACTTTACACTGGAAAAGAGGTACTATAGTTCTAACTTCACATTAAAACAAATGCTGAGTAGCCCTTAATTAAGACTGATCCCATCAGCTGGTATCCCCACACACACTTTTTTAAGCACTATCTCCATCCTTTCAAGCACTTTGCCAGTGAGGTGATGCACTACTGCCCTTGAGGAACATCACCCCATCCCACCTCCCTTCTCTCCCAGGACCCACAGAGACATGAGAGGTGACAGACTGCAAGGCATGAACTAGCAGGGAAGATGATTGTGCCAACCATGGCCATTTTCAAACAGAAAACACCATCTAAGAAAACTACCACAGCCACATCCTCACGGGGCAAAGCCTGCCAACAGCCCACATGGTTACCACCACCTCTGCACACAAAAAGCCTCCAACACTTTCTCACCAGGTCCCCTCTTCCCAACATGCTACTTTTATCCGAGCACCTTTCCCAGACCAGAAAGATGTAAGCAAGAAGAAAATTCTCTGGTGCTTCAGCCACAGCCTCTGCAGGCTGCATATACTCCGCACAGGCAAAGAAAAACACAAAAATCTCTCCTAGAAAAGCAAAAGTGTTTAATGAAACACTTCTTTAACAAACCAGGAAGCAGGTAAGACTGGCTACAACAAAGTAGTAATCTCTTTTAATTAAAACACTTGGCAATTAAAAAAAAAATACATACAGTAGCTTTCTTCCTGAGATACACAAACCTCAGTGAAGAACACGAACCTTTCAGGGCACCAGAGGAGTTTGCCATGGGGCATCTTGGAGCACACAAGGTAATTTAGGGAACAAGAGGGAAACTTACTGGGTCCTCGAATTGCTTAGCAATGGGAGAAGGAAGTTATCTTCATAATCTCAAAAGAAAGAGAAAGCAGGAGGAATGTGAGGAATGCAAGGAGGTTATTGCCCGGGAGACCAGGACTGGCAGCTCACTCTCAGCCTGGCCGCCGGCGAGGAGACACATCCTGACCTCTCTGGCTAACAAGAATTTCCTTTCCCCTCCCCCTCAAAAAAAAAAAAAAAAAAAAAAAAAAAAAAGTAGAACAAAAGCAAGTAATCAGCTCCCTAAAGATTGATCCTCTTCTGGAAGGAGGCAAAGAATTTTGCAGCAGACTGAATAATCCTGATGCTCCATCCTGGTGTTGTCCACACCTGCAGATGTCAAGGACTGAGCCTGTGCAACTCAACACACAACTCACATCCACAGAGTCCATGGGAATGGCTATGTGTGAAGGGGACAGGAGATGAGAACCACACGTCTGACATGTCTTGAGAACCATGCAGGTTCCAGGGTTGGCATCTCATTGCACAGAACCAGGACAGTGGGGTCTGCACAAGCCACCATCCAACACCAAGAGCACAGACCAGACATCACCACCACAAGGAACTGGGACCTTCCCAGACTCCTGACAGAGGTCCTGGCTCTATTGGGCAGATGCGTCCTGCACCTCCAAGACAGAAAATGCTAATCTGGAACCCTGTCCCATCAGAGCCATCTCACAGACACAGCAGTGATGCTTCATCCTGAACTTCCTCGGCTCCACAGGTACCAGGGAAATCCATGGCAGAGGGGAGATGCAGAGACCCAAAAGAGCGCCTCACTGTCGTGCTGGCCTTGCTCTGCTGCTGTTTCAGTATGAATAAAAAGCCTGTTGACATACGAAAGCCACAGAAAATCTCTCTGAAACTACAAAACAGTACTGAAAACATTGTGCAGCTCAGGCCTTCTGCACAATGTACACACGCCTATTCAGCCTCTTAAAAAACAGCTACATGTCTAAGGAAACATCTGATAATTAAGGCAATTTTAACAATAGATAATAATTTGACTATGAATTGTACGGAATGTAATGACTGCTTATTCTGGCAGAAAAAACAGAACTTTCTATGAAGTGTCTGCCAAGGAAAACGATACTCCCACTCAGCCCGGACCACTGCAAGCAGTTGCTGCTAACCACATGCTTCACGCTGCCGGCTGCTAGGACACGGAGCGCCGCTGCAGCCGAACAAAACCCCGCGCTGCACATTTGCAGAGAGAGAGAAAGCGGCGTCCCAGGCGAGCTGCAGGGCGGCCGGAGCCGTGCCTCAGCCGGGAGCCGCCGCCAGCCGTGCCAGCATCCCCGAGCCGCGCGGCCGCCAGCGCTCCTCGGTGGCCTGCGGGCAACCCGCACGCTGCCAGCTCCCCCCCGCGCTCTTTCCAGTTGCTAAATGACATTAGAAGCGGCTAAAAATACTTCAAGCAATTCTCTCATTTACTTTTCCGTGCCAGCGCTTGTGTTTGTCGCGGGGGTGTTCTCCAGCGATCGCTTCCCACCCACGGGTGGCCAGGCAATCGCTCCTGCCAGGCAGGAGAAAAGCCCCTGCCCAAGGGCTTCGTCGGACAGGAATCAGGGCAAACAGCTACAGCTGGTGGCCAGGTCGCTCCACACCTTCAAACAGACCTCAAGGATGACCAGGTATTATCTGGTATTTCTCATAAAACAGCAAGTCCAGAGCTGCCTCGTACAAACCGACTGCAACAGGCACAGCAGTGCCAGACAGCAGAGCAATGCTGGCCTGGAGGGGATCCAGGAACCGTTCCTCAGTTGGAAGAGAAGCTTGTGAAAAACTAAAGAAGCGTTTGCTGAACTTGACATGTAAAACAATGGGCTGGTTTTGGCTGGAGTAGAGTTAATTTTCTTCGCAGTGGTTAGTATGGGACTGTGTTCTGGATTTGTGCTGAGCATAGGGTTGATAATACAGAAAAGCTTTTGCTATTCCTGAGCAAGGCTTATACACAGCCAAAGTCTTCTCTGCTTCTTGTACTGATACGGTGGTGAGGAGGTTGGAGGTGCACGGGAGATTGGGAAGAGACACAGCTGGGACAGGTGACCCCAAGTGACCAAAGAGAGACTCCAGACCATTTGACATCACAGTCAGTACATAAAGTGGGGGGAAGAAGGAGAAAGGGGAGGACATTTGGAGTGATGGTGTTTGTCTTCCCACGTCACTGTTACGTGTGATGGGGCCCTGCTCTCCTGGAGATGGCTGAACACCTGCCTGTCCAAGGAAACAGTGAATTCCTTGCTTTGCTTGCATGCTCAGCTTTTGCTTTCCCTGTTGAACTGTCTTTTTCTCAACCCACAAGTTTCTTACTTTTTACCTTTTTGGTCCTCTCCCTAATCCTTTTGGTAGGGAAGTGGACGAGTGACTGTGTGAGGCTTGGCTGCTGGCTGGGGTTAAACCCCCATAAACAGCAGTGCAAACAGAGCAGCCTTCCTGACTGACCAAGGGCAGCACACCGAGGCACCTACTGACAGCCACAATTACACTGGGGACAAGTGAGCAGCAGGACATCAGAGCACACCTGCCCACTGTTACTTCGGGCTAAGTCCAAATACCAATGGTCAACCGATTTCCTCTGCCATGGGGAAAGAACTGCTCTCACAAGTAAATGCAGTAATTCAATTAATTTGGTTTAAATAGAGATTAATTACCCTGAACAGTTCAGTAAGACTGAACAGAGTGCTGCTTGCACCCAGCTCCCTGCAAAGGCAGGCTCCAGGTCTGCTCTGTGCTCCCCACCACTGCCAGGACAGCAATGCCAGCAAGAGCAGGGATGACACTGCTGCAGGAACTTTGCTGGTTATCTGGCTTCATTTTCCACCAACAGGCAAGATTTTTTTTTCCTTTTCAATCCAGGAAAAGAAACATCCAGTTCTTCCAATTAGCAGGAAAAGGGAAGGAATTTCTGTCTGTTTAACACCTGAGGGCAAGAAGCAGCCTTTTGAAAGATTGGGTGGGGGTTTTTTGTTTTTTAAATCACAGCCACCTGCTGTGGGTCTCCAGATGCCACCAGCTCACTTTGCATTTCATTCTGCAGCCCCACCAGACCAGCCAGGGTAAGCAGCTCCTTCAGATGGTCACTCCAGGGAGTTTTGCCCCATCACCATGACAGCTCAGAGACACATGGAATCAGTAAGGAACAACACATTCTGAGTAGAGTTTGAACAAAGTGGCTCCAGGACCCAGAACTTCCCAAGATGTGACGCGTCCTCGGGAAACTGTCAAAGTCATCTTAAAAGCAGAAACAGGCTGGTGCTCTGCCCACACCACCTCCTATCTACAGGCTATCAAGAGTCAGGTTTCACAAACCAACTGTGTAGACATCATGTCTAAGAAAGCACTGACCTCTCCAGCAACAGCAAGACTGCACCTCACCACTGCCAGGAGCTTTGCCACACATACACACATCACAGGGCTACAGGGGCAGCAGCCACTGAAGAACACTTGGGTACAAAGCAGCACCAAAGGGCCACGGATTATGAAAAGCTTCCACAGAGATTTATAGCATCAACGTGTTTATACCTCTAACACCGAAGCTACATAAAAGGAAACAAGTTTTCTATGTCCCACACCACAAATAACTCATTTTACACCTCTTATCAAGCAAGCAGTGAGTTGACCAGCTGTGTGCTTCTTTCAGAAATGCCTAGGTACTTCAGCAAGATATAACCTGCTATTTATGCATACTCTAATTATGTCCTAAACCTGGTCTAAATAAATATTAAAGTGAATTCCTGGGTAATTATAGTGAAGGAGCAGCCTTTTAATGCCACTGAAATAACACTGATACAGATAAAATGCCTGCTGGAATGGGCATTTCCTTGAAAGAAAAGAGTTTGCATATCTACTGCTCCAGAAGAAAATAAATGTAGCTAAAAAATCTACATGAGATGCTATAAAACCCCAAATGACTCCCATGCCCTTCCAGTGAGGATGAGTTTCACTTGCTGTCACATAGCCCAGTGCAGGGACACACTGCCTGCACCACACAGCTGCTTCACTTTGACAATTCAAGGCCAACCTTTTGTAGGATCAGTAATCCCTGACAGCAAAGAAATCACTACACTTACAGAAACAAATTTGCCACAGCTTTTAGGACACCTTTTCACAAAGATGCTAGGAAGTTTCTGTCTGTGCTGTGATCTAAAGCAATTTGCTAAGAGAATGTGAGAATAAAGCATAATCTATCAAATCAGTACAAAAATCTAACAAAAAAGTTGATGCACTTCAGACATGAACAACCATGTGTCCACACATCATTCCATCAGCATTTATGTGTCCACACGTGATTCCATACAGCCCTGAAGCTTCTTCAACCTGTCCTCCACCAGTTTAGTGAGCAGAGGTGCCACCAAGCAGAAATCACCAGTTTCTACCATCACCCAGTGGGATAGTTGTCCAAGCACATGGCTCATTCCCTCACACCCATTTATCTTGTTCCCACGATAGCCAGGCGCCCAGGTAACCTTTCCAAACCACTTTCCATCTCCTGATGGAAAACATGCCACTTATCACCTGGAACACCAACTGAAATCAAAGCTTTGGCAAGGGACTCTTTTCTGGAGACAATATACACCACAGACCTCTTACCCTGGTACCAGACCTCAGCCTCCAGCATTATCACCTGGCCCATGGGACTCCAGTGCCCTGTGCTGATCCCACAGGGGCAATGGGAGGTGAAGTTCTCTATTTTCAAAGTTTAACACCAGCAGTGGGACTGGTGGTTACATCTGCATACACCAGCTAAGCAGCAAGAGGAGAGATCCAGAACCTCTAAACATAACCCATGCCAAAACCACATGAATTCACAGGGGGAGCGTGAAACTGCAGCAGGTGTAGCACCCCACTCCAATTTTAATTTTAAATTCAGTCGTACTTGAGGTACACCACACTTTAAAGCTGTGCACAGCATGCCTCCTTTAAAGATTCCACCACCCTCTCTGAAATACCCTGCATAGCAGGACTACATTTAAAACACAACTTTTCCAGACCTGTTGCTTTCCAAGCAAGGCCAGACACAGACTCCCTGTGCCCCTGGAACAGCAACACAACCCAGCTGATATTTTCAGCATGTCATTGCAGAAAGCCCTTCTTTTGTCAAATAATCTTACCTTGCTCATCACTTTTTTCAAACAGACAACAGCTTTAGAGCCTCAAATGGAAGCCCTATCAGCACGATCTACTCCTGACATTCTCCAAAGCTCACCAAGTCATCTTAAACAACAATGTATAAAATAAGGACTAGGTCAAACCTCCCCAATACAGGACTTAAGAGGAAGTCTGCTCACATTTTGATCCTACGCTGATGAGGGGCTGGACTCAAATGCAAGACTATTTATTAGAGACCATTTTACAAAGCAGGCAGAGTGAAGGGGAGAGAGTATTTTAACTGCAACCAGTCAGACGTTTCTCATTAAAATATTTCTTGGAGAGTAAACGGGCCTGCAATTTTATTCAAACAGATGTAGGCTAAATGCATATCATTAGTCTGACAATACAAAAGCACAAGCGACTGAAATGATTTTAATTTTGTCAGTGAAAAGGATAATGTATGCATATCTGGAGGGCACACCAATGGTAAAGATTACCCCCAGCTTCTATCTGAGCCGTCTAAAGGTATTTACTTGGGGTCTGTCTGTGTTGTGACAGTGTCCCAGACCGAAATGAATGCCTCCAACACTCCACATTTTTGAGCCATTCAGTCATGCATTTTTGTTATTGTTGAAAGTAGTGCGAAATTGCAGTGCATGAGCTGGAGTCCTTGGTGGTCTCCGAGGATTCCAGCTAAAAAGGCACTTCCTTTGTTCCGCGGAGAATGCGGTCCAGTAGGTCATTCAGAAGGGGAAATAAAAGCAGCGGCCCTGGGAGGGAGATGAAGGATGAAACAAAAAGAATAAAATGTTTTGGGTGTGAGCACATTAGCTACCATTTCCTACTGCTGCCGGCTGCGAGCACTCCTGTCCCCGGGATGCGCAAGTACCTCGAAACGAAGGTGGAGAGAAGGAAGAAAGAAAGAAAAAGGAGCGGGGTA
>VXBI01001939.1:1291041-1431295 GCA_013397375.1 Toxostoma redivivum
GAGGAGGAGGAGGAGGAGGAGGAGGTGGAGGGAGGCGGGGAGGGCGGCAGCCAAGCAGGATCGCGCAGGGCCGGGACAAGCCTCTGCAGCCCCCGGGAAAATCAGGAGCTGGGATTCGCCCGCCCAGCGAGGCGGAGCGGAGCCCGGGGCTGCCCGCCCGGCCGGCCGGCCCCGCACGGGCGCTCCCTCCCGCGGAGAGCCCCGGCTCTGCCCCCAGCGCTCCCCGCCCGGAGCCGCCTCAGGAGTCCCCACCTGGCACCCACGCCCCCACCCACGCCAGCTCCGAAGTGCCCCGCGAGGGAAAGGGAGATTTCTCGGAAGGGCTGGAACGGCTGGCTTTGCTGTGCCTCCTGAACTGGAGCTGTGGATGGTTCAGCTCTGCCCCAGGTTTAATAGGTTCACCACGCTGATAAATTTTGACATCACTGTGACAGGTCTGAACTGTGTGCATGAAAGACTTGTCAAAACCGACATTTTTCACCAATCTTCTGTTTCCAAAGAGTTTAACAGGGCAACTGACCTCAAGGTGCTCCAGTCACTCTCCTTCCTACCCCAGCCCAGCACACAGACGCATGCACAGATGCAAACAAGCCCTCTTGAATCTTTGGACCAGAGTCCAGCAGTTGCTCCTTGCTTCTGCTTACTGAAAAATCACAGACCTAGTATTGCAAGAATGACAGGCACCATCATAATTTCACGAGGCTGCAATGTCACTTAAAGGGTCTGCTCAACCCTTGCTCCCTGTCTGGCATGGTTAGGTCTCCGTGTCCTTGCCCCCTGGATGCGGGTGCTGCACGGGGAGCTCTGTCCTGCTGCAGTGTCCATGTGTCTATGCTCAGTGCTGTGTCTCAGCATAGATCCATTTGCCCCATGACAGTGTAATGGCCTGGTGAGAGCATTATTTAAGAAAAATAAATATGCAGCAGTTTACAATACAATGCTCCTCTATGAGCAAATTTCTCTCATTGCTGCAATGGGGAAGGAAAGGCTGGAACAACAGCAAAGGAAGTTGCCAGCTTCATCCCCTTGCTTCCAAGCTTTTGCTACCAAAAGTCCAGGTGGGTCAGGAGGAAAAGCTCCTCTATTTATTTCCCCTGTGAGAGCAAAGCACAGCCATGCTGTCCTTCCAGGCACTTCTCCTAGAAGCAAGATGCTCATCCAGCTCTGAGCTTCCCAGCAGTGACGCTGGCAGCTCACCACAGCCTTGGGGCAGCACAGGCTGCTGCAGTCACACCAAAACCAGGAGAAAACCACATTACCACAGCCTGGCCTGCGCCAGCCGCAGTGGAGAGGCTCGTGCTGCAGCAGGGCTTCCCTCTGCCTGGATGCAGGGAGCATCCCCTGGCTGCACAGAAAATGGGCCCCACCATCCCCAGGGCAGAGAAAATTGGAATTTGCTTTATCATGATTTAAAAAGTCTCCATCAGCCATCCTGATGGAAAGGGGTGTAGGGACCTCAGTCATCCTGCCATCCACTGGGGCCATTCACGCTAAGCTGGTGAGACAAGCCAGGCCAGAAGTTCTCATGAAGTTATAAAGTGTCCTGAGAGAGAATAATCCTCTAGGATCTGGCCCTGCAATGTATGACTGAGTTCTGGTTTTCAAAGCACTACCTCACCCTCCCAGCCTTTATTTGAAGAGACAATGTGAATTTTAAAGAGAACTCAGCAGGGAGCACTGCATTTTTTATTCCAAAGTGAGAGAGAAAACGAGAGTGAGAAAGTCTGTGGGGTTAGAGACAGCTTGCCATTTGTTGTTTCTCATAATCCCATACCTCGGTGGGATTTAAGAAACCTCCTGAAAAACACGGAGGGTTTTGTCAAATACTTGCTCAAGTAGTTAAATCAAAGGCTGAAGCAAAACAATGGAACTGCCTGAAAATTTTCATGAAAAACACTTTTTCTTTTTATTTTTTTCTTTTTTAAGGAATGGAAAAGTAGCCTCTCTCAAAAGAGAATTTTTTCTCTGAGTTTTTTGCTTTCTGCTTTCTCCAGCATTTTTGCACATCTGGCAGACTCTCCCCAGCTCCCTCACCCCAAACTGCTCAAGCAATTTCCCTTTCCCAGGAGAAAAAGATGGAGAGAAGCACAGGAAAAAAACTCGTGGTTTAGTTTTTAAAAAGACTGAAAACTTCTGACTTCGTATGTCCTCTAAAACTCTTTTCTCTCCATTTGTATTTCTGTCCCCAGACTGTGTTTCTTTTCCAGCCCTATCTCAAGGCCTGCTATGGTGACAGGATGCTCCTCAATCCTGGGGCTCATGTCCCCATCTCCCCTACCTGGTGCTGCCTGCAAAACTTTCAAAGCTGTTTCTCTCTACCTGCTCACACTCAGCCATGAGTCTCCTGTCTTTTTTGGGGGCATCCCAACATGTCCCTGTCACCAGTGTGGGCACCCCAGGCTGGGCAGAGCCAGCTGCAGGGAGGACCTGCTGGCACAGCCATGGTGCAGGAGACAGTGACAAGGTGACATCATCCACATTGTGTCTGCACAGAGCCTCTTCCAGTGTATGCCATGGACCTTGCACGACTTGGCTTTTCAAATTTCCATCATCTCATTCAGTCAAAAAGTTGCAGCCCTGCCAGCTTTTCAGAGAGAAGGAAGGGCAGGGAAGGAGAAGCCAGAGAAGACATGTTTCTCCACAGTTTCTTCTCACCTTCCTCCCGTGTGCTGCCTCTCCTGTCCAGTTCAGACCTCCAGCCACACTGCTCCTGCCCAAGCCTTCATCCACACAGCAAAGTTATGTTGGTTTAATTAAAACCACTTTGAATCTACTCTAAAGGAATCAGCACAAACCCTCCATGGGGGTGTGGTTAAATCATGTCGAATCTTATTGGTATCAGCTGAGTCCACATCAGCACTGTACTGGTTTACACTAAAAATTGATACCAGTAATTGCCAACTGCACAGGATTCCCAGGATCAGTTGTGACTTCAAGTTGGTGGGAGTGGAGCAGTTCTGTAGCACTGGCAAATCTTGGGAGCAGAGAGGATGCCAAGCCCAGCTGCAGCACCAACTCCAAAAATACTTCTGGAGTTATATGAGGGTTTAAGCTTTTGGTCTGGTTTAATTCTGGTCATGGCCATAGGTCTGCCACAACCCTGCAGTGTTTCCAGTCATTTGTCAGGGAATTTACTGGGGGGTTGTACTCGGATAAGGATTTCAGATGTAGCTGTTTAGGAAAACCTGGCTGCATGCTATCCTTGGCCTGGCTATCATTAAGGATGATTAAATCCTACACTCTGGTAGGAAAGTCTGGGCCACAAGGAGGTCAGAAAGTGTTGAAAAGGAACTGGACAAACATGTCTTCCCAGGTCCAGCTCATCAGCAGGAGATGGCTCATTGTAAACCCAAACCAGGCAAGCTCCTGTGGCAGAGCAGCTAGGCTGGAATGAGGGATGCTCAAGTGAAAACAGTCTCCTTTGATAAAACCCCAGATACCACAAATTCAGGGGTGTTTAATCCAGTGCATCTGTCATGAGGATGGGGGATCCTGCTAGTTGAAAAATGATGGTCTGAATCTGGTTTCTGAATGTCAACAGCCTGATATTTTAGAATGAGCAGATCCAGTGTTTTGGCATGGGCTGATGTCTCTATTTATTTTTATCACTTATTTTTATCCAAGGGCTACTTCACCCTATACAGAAGAACAGAAACCTCCTGCAGTAACTGCTCTACTCTGGGACAAAGAGTGGGTTAGCTCCTTGTTGCCTTCTGTAGATGGGTTGATGCCAGCTGGGTGTGATGGGCTAAGCACACTGAAGAAACATGGAAAGATGCTGAAAGGACAGGGGGATCAGGCTGGCTGTGCAGTGAGGCTGCTGCCAGTGTCACTCAGCTTCCCATGTCTGAAAGAGCTTGCAATGCACTGGGCTTGCTCTGCAGAGCTCAAGACCATCTCCATTTTAGGGAATGCAAGAGTTTGTCTCTTTCCCCAGAAGGACAAGAAGTCATCCCAGCCCTGTCCCCAGGCACCACAGGGAGGAGACCTGAGGACACACAGCTTTGAAGGGCACAGGAATGCACTCACTTTCACAGATTTTCATGCCTGCACTTCCTAGCTCTCCCAAAAGTGACTGCGTGGCAGATGGCTCTGACGTGTAGCACACTCACACCCAGAGGATAAAAATATTCCCCAACAGATTCCTAGCAAGTGAACGTCAGTCACCATTGCTCCAGAGCTGGCCATGGCTTCCTGTCCCCCTCAGTCCCCCATCTGGGAGTGCAAAGAAGGTCCCCAGGCTGCACCTTCCCAGTGGCATCACCCAGATTGATGCAGACAGCTGGGCTGACATCCCAGACCCATGCTGACTCACCTGCACATCTTCCACAGCACAGCATTCCTGGGGACATGTCCCTATCCTCCCTGCCCCAGGTGGCCTTACATCTGGCTGCCACTGAGGAGGGGTGAGAGGCAGGATGGGACCCTGTGTCTGCCTCACCCAGACCTTTCTCAAGAGTAATGACAGCCATGATGTTCAATTCCCCATCCACACTCACATAATCTTCCTATGGCCATGAGGTGGGGCTGGAACGGGGACTGCTTGAGGCAGGGGGATTGAGAGGGACCAGTGGTTTCAGGGCAGAGAAGATAGGCAGCACAATTCAAGGATGACAGAGGAAACAAGCCCCCAACTCATTCTTGAATTTTCATCCCTTCCCAGCAGCAATCCCCTGCTCAGCCCTGACTCGGACATTCTGAGCTATATTTACAGCAGGTATTGCTGCCTGAGTTCATTTATTTTGTTTTTATTCCACTCTTAAGAGTTGGTTCAGTGCTGGTGCCAGCCTGGGATAGGGTGGGCACTGGCAGGGCAGGGGCAGAGTGAGGTTTGTGGGTGCTATGAGCAGTGGCATGGCCAGCACACACACTCCAGAATGTGCAGCCTCCTGGTCCACACATAAGCTCACCCATCTGTAGGGGTCACAAAACTCTGGAGCTGCAGAGATCAGGACTGGAAAAAGCATCAGACACCCGATGCCTTCCTCCCTGGCCCAGAAAAACCGACCTCAAGCTGTCCTCTCCCTGTCTCTTCTCAAAATCCCTCCTCAACCAAGACTGTGCAGTCTGTCCCAGCTACTGACTCAATATTTCGCTGCACAAAAGCATTTCTTAATGGCTAACCTAAACCTCCCTGGCCACAATTCAAGCTGGCTATCTTTTTCCTCCTATCTCCTGTACATGGAGAAAACATACCTTGCTATCAGCAGAGCCCAAAGCTCTTGGCACATGTGGCTAGCACAGCATGGCATGGCTGGAGATGGCCCCAATTGCTGTTGGTGGCCCCACCAACTCTGGGCCTCAGCCCCTACAGATCTGGGACAGAGGGAACAACCCCAAGCCTTATTTGGAACAGCAGGAAATATTCTCCAGCGTGGAAAGGAGAGAGAGAGGGAGAGGCATGTTCAGAGCAGCAGATAACCCAGCCAGCTGGCACTACTTAAAAATGAGTAATAGCTACGTATCACCTGAACTCCCTCATGCCAAATAAAACACTGTGGAGCAGAGCCAGAGAAGAGGGAGCCTGTTGCCCCACAGCTGCTAGCAAGGCCATCCCAGTCCCCTCTGATGCTGGGCATCACTGCTCCTGGCAGTTGCTACCTGTGGGCAGGTAGCTGGTTCCCACCAGCAGCACTGGTTTCCCTGTCTAGGCATGGAGCTGCACTGTGATGGTCAGCAGAGAGGTCAGAGCTGGTTTTTGAGAACTTGGGAAGATCAGTGTGAGCTTACCAGGGGGAGCTCCAGAGGTCTTAATTACTGCAACCAGCAGTTCATCTGGGGCTTTTCATTCTCCTCAAAGCACTTCCACCTGGGCACCAGTCCAGCAAGCGTTTGGTTTGTAGACATCTGCCTCGTTCCAGCGGGGATGCACGTCACTGCCTTTGAGGTTTGTGTTAGCAGAGGGGAGCAGAAGTGGCCAACTCCTTTAATATCACCTGGGATGCAGAAGGTAAAACAGGTCAAAGGAGAGCAGAGGGAGCACCAGCTCTGAGCTGGACATGACCTAGTCCTGTTCTGTACCAGGCTTCAGTATAAATAAAATAATGAGATATTAAAAAAAAATGATGAAACATTTTTTTAACCCTCAGGCACTCTGTTAAATCTGTTTATAGGCTATTTCAAAAGAATTTGTAAACACAGAGTGGAAAATTGTGTGCTACACAGGTGGAAGTAAACAAAACCTGCTTAAAACACCCACTGCTGCAGGCAGAAGGCACTGGCAGCACATACTGCTCATCCTCTGGATCACCTGGCTGGACAGGCTGATGTGGCTCCTCTTCCCAACAGTGCACTGCTGGAAGCAAAATCCATGAAGGAGCAAGACAGGAGAATGGGATGCAGGAGGAGTGTTGGCTCAAGTCCTGCTGCTTGAGAGGACTTTGCCTTGGACCAAGGTGGTCACAGCTCCTGTCCCCCTCCCAGGTTCAATGCCCATCACAGGGCATAATATGGGTCCTAGAGAATGCAACCCTCCTCCCCATCCCAGTCCCTAAATGGATTAAGCACCATCCATACCACAGCATGGATGTACATCCCTTGCCTTTGGCTCCATCCTCCTTGTCCAGCAGGGCTGGGGCAGCACACTGGCTGCTGGACATTCATGGTTGTATCATTGCTGCTTGAAATAGTTTTCTTTTTAATCTTCTTTCCTCATTCCCTTCCATTCTTGCCCCTCACCCCCCCCCCCCCCATGGTTTAAAGTTTTCAAATTAAAATATGCAAGTTGTGACTTGTGAGTAGTGAGTTGGGGCTTGCAAGGAAAGAGGGAGGGAGGAAAAGAAAGAGTGATCAGCTCAGAGTGCCAGCAATTGTTTTTATCCTTTCCAGATGAAGGAAAAAGATCATGTTATTTGTTCAGCATACAGTTCCAGATTTTCAGGAGTGAAATCTGAGAGCAACATGTCAACGGTCTGTCTTGAGAGCTGGGGTGGATGGCGGCCTTTGTGCTCCCAAACACCAGCAGGGCCAGTATGCTCAGCTGAGGAAAAAAAAAAGGCTCCATTCTCACACTCTGAAGTGGTGGCATTAGATATCAGCAAGATAATGGGCCCAAGGCCTGGCGCTATTTCTTCTCCCAACCCAAAGGCCCCAGGCTGCTGGCTTTGATGTACTCATTTATTTGCCTTTTCCTCTCACAGATGATATTTTTAACCGATATTGTGGTTTGGGCATAGAATGGGGAGAAGAGAGGGGGGGAAAAATGAAAGTAATTTTATTTCAACAGCTGATCAGGAGAGAAGAAAGGGGGGAAAAAAAAAAAAAAGAGAGAGAGAGAAAACAAAAACTCAACCCGGCCATTGGTTATCCCGCAGGTCGATGTTTCCTGCTGTAAATCAGCCAGGACAGGGCGGTCTCGCAGCCGGAGGGGGATCCCGCATCAGCCCGGGCAGACACCGGGGCTGGGGCCGGTGCTAGGGGCTCTACAGCCCGCGGCCAGGGCATTTGCACTTGAATCCCAAGGGAGCAGGAGGCAGATACGGGGTCAGGGAGGTGGCCAGTGGCGAGATTCAGGCAGGGCTGATTGATGTGCGGGCCGTGTGGGTGGTCCCCACGGGGCCGGAGCGTGCCCGCATGGGATGGGGACAGCGGGAGCATCCCTGTCCCTCGGTGTGTGCCCATCCCCTGCCTCCCCCTGCAAGCGCAGCACGGAGGCCTGCAGACACATCCAGGGCAGGAGGGGGGAAGAATTAAGAGAGGGATAAAGCAAAAAAAATAAAAAGAATAAAGGACTTTTCTTGATACCTTATTCCCACAGCCTATGTGGGAGCAATGCTCAGCATTCCCATGTGCACAGGCTGGGAACCTCCCAGGATGAACAGTGCAGGGCTGGGCACAGCCCCACATCTTCCTCTGGAAAAAGGTGTCTTGGAGGAGGTGAAGACTCTCCAAAACATCCTCTGCAGAAACCTTCACTGGAGGACCTGGCATCCCACTGGCTGTCATGTCCACAATTTGCACTCTCTTGGCTCCATCTCAGTCTGAAAGAGCAGCTCAAGTGATGTCCCCTCGGTGCCATGCTCAGACCTTGCTTCCAAAACTGCCTCTGTGCAAAATCACCATCTCTCTTCCTTACAGCAACCCCCACCGACCCCCCAAAAACAACCAGCTCTCGTGGGTCCTGTGGGGCAGATGCTCACCATAGATTCTTGTACAAGAGGGGAAAAAAAACACTCAGCAGTTTTTGCTACTAACGAGCAAAAAAAAAAAAAAATGTTCCCTGTGGAAAATTTCCTTGTGACTCACATCTCTGTTTTGGTTGAGAAAGCAAAGCATCAGGTAGCTGTGTGCCTGCTCTTCTCCTGTGACATGGGTCTTTCTGCCTGAAAGTAACCGTAAGCAATGCTGAGATCCTGCAATTTAGATTTCACAATACTTAATGTAAGTGCCCGGCACTTGAAATTGTTGTCTCAGCTCTTTAAAATAGTTTTTTTTATTTTTTCCCAAGTCCCACGGCTGCAGTGGGAAAACTGAAAACTCACACCCAAATAATGCAAAAAACCACATGGCAGGAATGGAAATCCAAATTAATTATTTCTTAATTTAAAAACTCTTTAAAATTTGATTTGGTTTCTAAGGCAGGCCTGGCTCATTCACCAGCTCTGACACTGCTAGGATAACAATACTGTGGCATTTACAATGACACCAGCTCCTATGGGTGTTTTTTTTTCCCAGAGCCTGTCAGCTGGCACACATGTCCCAGAGACACAGACATGCTCTGACATCACCTAAGCCACATCTCAGCCGCAGGACCTGGTGCAGAATGGGCTCCTCCTTTGCTGGGACATGGTGCAGCTTCAGTCCGTGTGAAAGGTGTGCCCCTGTGATAGCAGTGCTGAGGTAGGGGGTGCTCTCAGCACCCAGAAGAAGTATGCTTCAAAAGCAGGAGCATCTGGCCTCTCTCAGAGGGACACTTTCAAGTGGAAAAAATATAAAAACAAAGGGTTTATTAACCTGGATATCACCATTGGTATATACCTGCACATGAGCCCATGGAAGAGAGGAGACTGAGGGGGAAAAGAGCATGGGAACATGATAGGAGGTGAGGCAGCAGCACCTTCCCACTTTGTGAGCACCTCAGGGCTCATCATACTCAGGAACACCGAACAAATTATGTCTTAACACTTTGTCTAACCATGACTGTTTTGGGATTGAGCACCACAAACTGCACAAATCCCTTGGGACAGATAGAATTGGTGGAGACCCCTTAGAAGAGGCAGAGCAGGTTTGGCTGGGCTGACAAGGAGAGCATTCCCTCGTCCCTCCTGCATGCTCCAGACACCCTCTGAAAAACACTCTGGCCATGGCTTGCTCTGACCTTCCTTTGCACCTCTGGTAGCAGTGATTTCATTGCCTGAGCCATGCTGCCCCTGCTCCTGCGGCCAGCTCTTCCCTTGGGTTTCACACTGATAACAGGAACAACTTTCTGCAAGTCCCTCTCCAGCAGCTCAGAGCCCATCCAGGCACCCCTGACAGCCCTGCAAACCATCCCACGCTGTCAGGAACAAGATCAAGAGCAGAAATGCCATGTGAAGCTGTGTAAAAGAGGTGGTAAAAGTGGAATCCACTTATCCCACAGTCAGCAGACAGGAACATCAGGATCTTGAGTTACTCCTTTAAAGACTGGATTAGCAGATCAAGACCACAATGACAAGGAGCTTGTGCCAGACAGTCACCAGAGATGGAGTCTGGCAGCCCATCACGCAGTGGGATCAATCAGTCTCCTTGAAAATAATTAAATTATCTGTTTATATCATGCTTAAAATGATCACTCTTCAAAGACTGTAAAAACAACTTTCAGGCAAGAAGCATGGAAAATGCACAGAGGTTTGAGTGAGTGTGCAGGATGAGTACAAAGCAGTGGTTGTTGTTATTATTATTGTTAGTATTACAGTTATCATCATACAAGGGCTCTCTGGAGGTCTCTGCAGAGGGAGGTGACAACAAGACTGTCCAACAGCCACACACAGAGCAGTTGGGGGTCCCCTTCATCTCTTGGTGCTCACACCCTACCTGCACTCTGTGCTGGGACCTTCCAGTGCTCCTGCCTCTCCCTCATCCCTTGCTTGGCCCCCCAAAACTGGGGATTTTGGCTCATGCCACCTACAGCTGCCATCTCCCCTCTGTGCCTGTCACCTGCACCCCCTGAAGCAGTGGCCCCACAGGGGGATGAGTTAGTCCCAACATCAGTGGGCTTCTTCACCTGTGCCTGGAAAATACATAAATTATTAATGTTGAAACCCTTCAACCTCGTGACGCAGCAGCAGTGTGAGGGGAAGCAATAGCTTCCTCTTGAGCATCACCACAGAGCTGGAGCTGGGACACTGATGACGAGAGTTATTCTGCACTTTTCTGCTTTTTTTTACATTCTTTTACATTTTTTAAAAAACATTTTTTTTTGCGGTCGCACATTTGGTGTCTGCAGGGTGGTTTCCATAAACGTGGCACAGCTTTTACAATACTAAATAAAGCAGCATGCAAATCCCATCTCCACATTTGCAGACTTGGAGTTTTTAAAAGGTGCAAGACCCATGTCTCTAGTTATTCTTTCACCAGCAGATACGCTGCTGCTAAACATTTGTCTCCAAGCTGTGTGACACAGCTACCCCATGCAGCCAGTCTCATTTCCCTGTTCAGTCTTTCTGCTGGATCACCTCTAGCTCTAAGGCAATCCCTGTTCTGTTAATGAAGTTTCTCCCTCCCAAAGCAGCTTTGTGTTATGGTCCTCTGGACTGGTCAAGCCCCCAGCATCACCCTCATGCCAGTGCAGAGCCTGGTGCCAGGGATTCCTCCCCATTGTGACTCTCAAAAAGGTGTCACCTCTGAGAAGTGGGTCACCATTTCCTAGCCCAGGGCTCCATGTCCCTTGCTCTGTGTGGGAGCACCTCAAGGTAGTGAAAGGGCAAGAACCTGAGCCCACACAGCTGCTATTGCCCCTCACCCCAGTGCAATGGGGAAGCAAGACAGGGCTGCCTGTACCCAGCCTTGGGCACTGAAATGCATCCAGCTTAGAGCAAAACACCCCCTGGTTCCCCAAAGCCAGCCAGCCTGGCTGTGGGAGCTCAGAGCAGCAGTGCCCTGGATCCTTTCAGAGCTGTGCCTTGGCAAGAGCTGCTGGTCACAGGCATAGAGCAACCTCCTTGCTGCCATTGGTCCTGCAGTAACAAACCAGTGTGACCCCACAGGCCTGATCTGGCTCTCTCTGCAATTAACCAGGACAATTAATGTCTCTACTCCTCCATCAGACAGCATCTCCCTGCCCCACGCTGCCCAGCCTGGCCCTCTGAGCTCCCAGCATTTTCTGGAAGCTCTGGCAAGGGCTTCCATGGCCACTCAGGTGCAGTGCCCAGCCTGAATCAGCAAGGTGATGAGCAGATCCTTTGCAGGGGGTTTCACAGCACCAAGGCTGGTGACACCAGTGGAAAAAAATCCCCTTCCCTTGCCCTCCTGCTCCATCATTCTTGTCATAGGCAGAACAGTCAAGAATCTGGAGCAAGGGCCCTGCTAGAACGATTAAAGAAAGCAAGATACTGGTACTTTGGTGGGCTGGAAATAGTATTCCCCTCCTCTGAAATGTGCTCAGGAGGCTGAGCACAGCAAAGTCATCCCTGATACCTCTGTGGCACTGCCATGGCACAGTGTCCGTGCTCATTACCACATTCAGGAGATGTTTATCCCACACACGGTGACAGGCAATAGCAGTAACTTACACCATGGGTCTGGCACCCTGAGCCAAATCCTGGATTGTTCCACAAGTTTCAGCTCAACATCATGAGTCACTAATGCCACCATTCTCCCTTTACTTTTTTTTTTCCATAAAACTTTGTTTTTCTATCAAATGGGAACAAATACACCCAATACCAGGAATTTTGCTAGATGGAGTCCAGATGACAAGTTCTCAGAAAATGCTGTCAGCTGCTGAGATTCAGATTCAAGAGACATCATCCAATATTAACCATAAACAACAGAGGCAACAAAATGTCTGGCAGATCTTGAAGTGACACGAGATGCCTGTGCTCCACAACAAACCAGTTTCACACCACAGGAAAGGTCACCACTTTAATCCACTTCTGGGTGGAATGTACACAAATGTCATTCTTCTTCACATCTGTAATTAAACAGCCTCTTGCTCTGCTATCCAGCCCATGTTTATTTTCCAATTTGCTAACATGGTGGATGGTAATATAATATGACACTGAAGGGATACAGGCTGCTACAGGCAGGCTTTCCACTTCTTCCTAGCGATTTGCCTGCAGAGAGCTGGAGCAAAGGGTGGTTGTGCTGCTTGGATCCAGCAGTGATTTCCTTTCTGGATGTGCAGCATCTTTGCACATTGAAATAATAACAGGAGAGAAGACAGTGAAAGCAAACGAAAACAAATGGCAGAGATCCCTAAATGTGTTGACTTGTTGCAAGAAGTTGCTGAGGTCTCTGCTGGACTCCTACAAGGGAGAAGACAGCAAGTAAATTGGAAGGTTGAGGCTAAATCTGTACTTCTGCTATGAAAAATCTGGTTTTCAGCACTGGTAATGTGCTGGATCACTTGGGAGAAGTCTTCCTTCTCCCTGTGGCCGCCAAGGAGCATCTGAAATAACGCTGGATAGTCTCTAATGGGGCCCTTCCTTCCCCACAAAGTGCTCTTGGGTCCCAGTGCCAGCTCCCACCCCACCACACAGTGCCCAGGAAGAAAAATCCCACACCAGCAAGAATGATTTTTCCTTCTCCAGACCTTTTGGGCTGCAGAGCTGGCACATGGAAAGCCTCCCCAGGAGCTGGACATGAGGGCTTTGTGGGGAATGGCATTATCTGTCAGGAGGGACTGTGGGATACAACACTTTGCAGCCCCAAGGCATGGCCCTGTACCTCAGATCCTAGCATGCTCTCAGCAAAACAACACCAAGATGTTTATTTTCAAAAGGATACAATGTGTGACAAAATATATGACATTTGATTAACACCCACTGCTTTTCTGGGTTTTTTTTGAAGGCAGTAAATTTGCTGACTGTATAAACATGCCACAGTGCTTCATCTTCCTATGCCAAAACTTCAGTTACCTCATCTCCAGGGAATGCCCTTAGTAACATTTTGACAAGCCTATTTAGGGGGTTGTTTGTGGGTTTGGGTTGCTTTTTCACCCCCACTTTTGCTTCTTAGGAACGTCTCCCATGAGCAAGGCACAGGCTGGAGCTGAAGAAAATACACCCTCTTCTCTTCATATAGGGACCTTCACCATGTCCTTAAGAGAAAACCCAAATTCCCACACTAAGGACCAGCAAGCATCCTCCAATGTCATAGTTTCACCCCATTCCCTTCTGGCTGCAGTTTTTCTTCCCCCAGTACCTCCATACCTAACTCCTTGCTAAGGTAACAACATACTGGACTAATCTGTGATTTTTCTGGTGCCCAGCTGAGTTACCCCCAGCTGTGGAGCTCAAACGTAAAAATCTCTGGGTTTCTGAGAACGGACACCTGCTTCTAGGGGTGTGGTGTGTGATCTGGTAAAGCTTTAGCAGCACTTGTCAATCATTAAGCTGCAGTGCTGCTGGAAAGCTCAAGGAAATTCCCACCAAGGCACCCAAGTGTTTGGAATCAAAGGATATTTCTGGGCTGCTTTAGCTTAGGTGAGCTGGAGAGCCTGCAGGACAGGACTGGTCTGGTGGGCTTGGCCAGTGCCACCACTGAGCTGTGTGCTCCAGCATGGGAAGGAGGTATCTCAGCAGCACACCTGGCTGCTTGGAGCATTTTGAGTGTTTGGGTGGTTTCATATATTTTACTTTAGAGACTTATGCAGCATCCCATGTGTGGTCCCTGCTGCAGCCTGCTTGTCTCCCTTCCCCCTTGGCGCCTCTTGCCCACCACCACTGCCTCCCGTCCACCTCACCATGGCCCAGCAGCTGCCAACAAAGCAGAGCAGGAGGCAGTGCAAGGCAGTCACCTCCTCCCTGCCAGCACAGCAGTCCCCAGCGTGCCACCCCACCAGGACCCTGAGCTGTGGAGGGACCAAGCACCCTCCAGGGCTGGGGAGCAGCTGAAAAGTGCCCTTTAGGTTGGTGGCATCTCCCTTGCTGTGCCTATTGCTCAGCATGCACCAGTTTGGACTGAAAAGCAAATCAAAGTAGCTGACAGCACAGGATTCCACGTGTCCCCCTTCTGCAGACCCACAGGAACAGACCCATGTCCAGATGCCAGGTTTCTCTGATGGTGCTCTCTGCATCCTCCCTGCAAGGGGCATTTTGTTTCAATTGGAAGCCGCAGTGAATCCAGCCCTGGATCCTTGTTAGGCCCATGCTCCAGAGGGCTTGAGGGCTTTGCTCATGGAGATGAATGAGAATTCCGAAAACCTTACAGAAAAATGAAACTGAGACACTCTAGATTTCACTTCCCTTACAGCATGAGCTGTAAGCACCAGCTGTTTTTAGCAGCTGTTCAGTGTGTTAGATTTTACCATTCCAGCACTAAACTATTAGTCAATTGATTAATGAACTGGAACTTCCCATCCAACAAAAATATTTTGGTTTTAAATTATAATTTGATGCGTGGTTAGTGCAGAAATACATTACACATGCTTAGCACATGTTTGCATCTCACCACCACCCTCAGACAGGTGTCGGCTTCCTCACCTTTTTAAGGCTGCTTGCAAACCCCTCCAGGGAATGCAGTTTTACCTTTAATGCAGTTTTTTTATTTTTCAGAGTACACAAGGGGTGATGCTGCTCAGCCCTGCCCACATGTGGGATGTGCATGGGGCCAGCAGGTTCCTGCCATCCCACTGCTGCCAGTGGAGCTTAAAGGATCTGCAGAAACTTAAACTTAATGCAAGAAGCATTACGGTTAACTGGCAGGAGTGAGGGCTCGACCACCTGAGACAGGAAACATTCCCAAGGTTGCCAGGCCTTCATCTGATGCCAGCACAAGATCACAAGCCCACGAGGCACCTTTGGGACTGCTGGCAGCTGCACCAAGGAGTCCACAGCTCTGCTCGGGGAGATGTGGGGACTGGAATCAGCAACAGCTCAGGACTGGCACTGGGTTTCATCACAAAGCTAAAAATTATCTGAAAAGGAGTTTTTCCATTTTTTTTCCCCCAGAAACACCTTCATGCAATAAACTCTTCTAAAATCCCAAGTATTTACTCTGGTGACTCACTTTGCTGGCCGGAAGTGGCCAACACTGGTGCCAAAGTCACATCACTGTGTTATCATGGTGCTGTGTGCACAGCTGAGCTGCAGCCCTGGCACCTGTCAGTAGCTCAAGCCCCCTCCTCCTTGACTCATATAAACATATTATCATATATATGATATGTATACTCACTAATAATATATGATAGTATCAGTAATGATAAAAATTGAAATAATCTCGACTGTGTATTAGCAGTTAAACCTGTATGCCCTGGGACAAGGTTTGGAGTTCCAGGTACACATGCAGAGGGGAGTGACAGTGCACATCTGCTGATGGAGGGGCCCCATCCCATGGCAAGGCAGGTCACTGTAACAGAAGTGGTGTAGAGAAACAAACAGGGAAAAAATATTCATTTTTTCTCATGATGGGAATGAAACACTGCCCAAAACTGAACATTAGCTCTACTCCACCTTGGTGGCCAGGGCATTCCTTGCAAACCCCCTGTTAAGATGTGCACAAACCCAGGACAGGGGAAAATCCAACAGCTGCTTTTTCAGGTTATAATCTGTTATTTTATAAACTTGGCAGGTAGTGGGCTCAAAGGCTGGTTTTTGTGATCTCTGATCATAACAAAGTCTCCAGCAAGCATAGCTTTGCTAAACAGCAAAGGGAATCCAGGTTCAGTGTGCCTCAGAGGGGTCTTCTGCTGAGAAGCATCAGCATCACACAGGTGATACAAGTGAGAGAACCCATCAAGCTTTGTGAGACACAGCAAGGCACAGCCCACGCCAGCTCCTCAGAGAGAAAACACACTGGACTTGTACAAAGAAACTGCTGCCACCCTCCCATTCTGCTGCTTATCTAAGGAAGCAGCAGCACACAAAATATTTCTGACATAATATTAGAGGAGATGATGTCCCTGCACTGGTACCTGGTGAGGCAGAGGCAGCAAATCATCTCTGAACAAACCCAGAGCCCACTTCCACCCCCAGCACTCCCGGGGGATGAAAGGAAAATGATCAGAAGGGAAGAAGTGATTCAAATTCAAGTGGCGCTAATAAAATATTCCCTTTGGTGGAGCAGAGGATCATGGGCTCAGCCAGCTGCAGCATGGAGAGCTGGGGTGATGTGAAGAGCTGGGCCAGAACAAGAGCTGAGCAGCAGGAAGGTGAAGAAATGCCTCTGCCACCACCACCAATAGCTCTCCCTTGTACCACCCCATGCACCAGGACCCCTCTGACCCAGAGGTCAAAGCACAGTCCCAAGAGACAGAGAGGATTGCAGTTTGGTTTGTGAACATGTAAAATATAAAATACAAAAACATGTAAAATACAAAACCACATCACAGTTCATGGATGCAAAAAATGAGCCCTTACAGGAATGTCACCAGCACTGCCTGAACAGCCCCAGCACTCACCCTGGTGTGGATGGACAGGAAGATTCTGAAACCCAGAGGACAGGTCTCCAACAATTAACCATCAGGTCATGCCATGGGTTAGCCCACACCTGCTCCTTTGCACCACGAGTGGTGAACTGAGAGTTAACATCTCCATGCAGAGGAGTGGGGGAACAATCATCTCTCCTTCTGCCACAAACCCAAAGCACTTCACACAATTCTAAGGCTTCAAAACAGAGTCAGGTCAGCCCCACCACTTAGACTGGGTAAGGTTTTCACTCTCAAAACCATCTGACTGCATGGTTTGGAATTATCTGCTTTCCCCTAAACATAAAGCTGCTGTAAAAGAGGCCTGATGCACACAAATATTTGAAGCATGCACGTTTGTGTAAGGGGGTGTTTGCACACATACGTGCACACACTGCAGCTTAAGATACTGTAGATATAAACACTCTAGTATAGGCAGATCTTAAACAGAAATATGCAACCATCTTGGCCACAAACCAAACCAAACCAAACCCATCCATTTAATCAGACCAAGTCAAGTCTTTCCCTGGTGTCCCTGAGCTGGGCACAGTTGTGTTCCCAGGCTGCTCCAGTACAACACAGGCTATTGTCTCACACAGATGGGAGGCTACTTCCAGGGCACCACTTAGAGAGCAACCAATCTTTATTTTAGAGATAGCTTACGTAAAAGAACATGCAAAGAAACACATGAGTAAGAGTCTCATCTGCCTCAGGCTCCTGCAAATGCTTTTCTTTTCCCCTTTCATAGCACAGCAGTCATTGTTCACCCTGCAGAGCACAGCGTGTACATCCCCACCATTTTTCCTTTGGCTGGAGCTGGGTTTGCAGGTTTCCCATGGGAAAGGAGCTGCTTCACTTCTGAAGAATGAAACCAGGTTGTTGCATGTGCCACAAGGATGCTGGTGGGGATCAGCCACCTGCACTGAAGGGCTTCAGGACCTGGCTGGGAGGTGAGCAGCAGAATCACCTGCAACTTGCTGTGATGCAAGTGGACTTTGTGCCCATGGGAGTACATCTCCACCACAGTCCCAGTGCACAACAGCTTCTCTTCCACAGCATCTTTCCTCCTGCTGCGTGTCTGATCTTCTCTCTCCCCTGTCTTCACATGCTCTCTGTTATGTCCTGACCAGATTCCCAGGGGTGAGACTTGGATTTGGAGTAAGTACAAAATCCGCTTGAACTACAGAAAAAATCTGAATTAAGTCAACGAGGATCAGGGGTATGATATTTGCTGAGAGTATTCCATAAACCACTGGTGTTTTGTACCCCATGCATGTTCAAACAACTCAAAATGAAATATGGTCTTCACCTTAACAGCAAGGGAGACCTCAGTGTTCAAAAACTGCGAGGAACACAATTTAATATGAACCTGCTTATATTAAACAGAATTATCTTTAAAAAGCACTGTTAGATATTTACTAGTTGCCATGAACCAATACTTTTTAAACTGGGATTTTTTTCTGTGAAGAGTCTTGAAAAACTGACTCAGGTCATTTGTCCTGTTTTTGGAAATGTGCATATATTTCAGAAGAGGTTCCAGATATCCTCCTCACTAAAAAAAGGCATGGAGAGACACAGAGTGATGTCACCAGGACTGCTCATGGCTGGTGGCCCAGCAGCAGTGGGAGGACCAGGGCAATGCCAGCAGCAGGACTGGGGTGGGTGGCTGCACTCCCAGGGTGGCTGCTGGGGACTGCAGCACCATCTTTGCTTTGCTGGTTCAGAAGCTGCTTATTTGCAGAGATGTCATCCATATCCAGGTCATAGGCCAGCTCTGAAAGCAGAAGGAGAGAGGTGATCAGTAACAGGTGGTGTGTGCCAACATTCTGACACACATTACACCCAGCCCCTCCAAAAACTGGGGTTCTGGGGGCAGCAGAGGGCAGCTGGGTCTGGATGCAGTCAAGGGCATCATAGGGCTTGATGGGCCACAAAAGCTTAGCAAACATCTTGTCAGTCCTGCACCCACCAGTCTCAGTACCCTATACCAAACAATAATGCTTGGAGAGACCAAAAAATCACAAGTGTGAGGTGCTCCAGTAAGAAAACAAAAGAGATAAGGGATGTGCCTTACTGGAGAGCTACTCCCAGAGAAAAGCAGCTGAGCTTTGGAGGGGGTGTTTAGCAATGCAAATTGTGTCTGCTACCCAGGCACAACAAGGATGCATCGTGCAGGAGTGAGGAAATCCTGGCGAGCACTAACACTTCCCCAAACTCAGAGTCAGCAGAAGGCCTTGTTCACTAAAGCCTCCTGGCTGTAGGACCTGAGGAAGTCTGCATTCCTGCAATCTTATGTAAGAGTGTGCAAAATATGCTCCTTACAGCACATCCCATCCCTGGCCCACCTCATCAAAGGAAGGAATGTGAATGGATCATGCACTCTGGGCATGCTGGTGTTGCAAAATGGAGACTTTGAGATGAAGCACATGTGGGTTGCAATCCAAGAAAACATCCAGTATAACAGTTTTGTTAGTCCTGGCAAAGGAGCATGGCATTAACAGAGGGAAAAGTTTGCGGCAACCCATCACTGGCTGCGAGGGACCTGCTGAGCAGTAACTCACAGTCACCCTTGTCTTGCTGGGTCAGGGAAGAATAAACAAGTCCAAATAGACAAGACACCAGCAAATCTCAGGGCCAAGAACAAAGAGTAAAAGGTGTTTTAAGATGCCATTATCCAGATCTGCCTGAGGCATTTGAACCTGTCAATCAGCTGGACTGAGTGGGTGCACCCACGCTTGTCTCAAGGCAGTGGGGCTCTTGCTCCCCTGCTTGTGCTGCTGCCATCTCCTTCTGGGGTCCAGGTTTCTCACCCAAATGGGAATCAGTTAGGCCTGTTTGTCTTATCTTAAGAGCCTGGCCTTTGGAGCTGGAGGAAACTGGTGGTTTTCATCAGAAGAGACCCTGGCTCAAGCCTTTTATGAGCCTCCTGGATCACTAGCATGTTGTAAAGGTTTGAATCATCCCACCCCACCCCCGAGAAAGAATCCAAGAGACTGAATAAACACTCTATCTAAAAAATGCCACATCAATCCAATGAACACCACTGCCAAGGCAAACAGGCAGTATTTCTTAATCAAAAAATACCCAAACATTGCAAAACAAAAGCAGAATGATGTTAGCGTGACAACTGAGTCAGGCCAGGCCATGAGAGGGGGTCAGAAATGGCTCAAAGGGAGCAGTTATCCATGCACACAGAGGGCCAGGTGCAAGCAGAACCTGCCTGGTTAACTGAATTATCGAGTAGTTTTACACAAATACTGCAGTTCCTCTTTCCCACAGCTTTCCTCCTTTTCTTCTAAACAGTAGAGATAGGCTGCTGTACTCTGCACTGCACAGCCATGGGAAGAGCAGGGGAAGAAAGGTGCCACCTTGAAAGGGATGTGCTGGGAGACTTTCCAAGCACAGAAACAACAAGTCCCTCTGGCACGAGGCATGCTCAGGCTTTCAGGGCAGTTTGGGAGCAGCCTGCCTGCACCACCTTATTTTCCCAAGCTCATTTCTGGAAAATAAGTGAAGGGATTTGGAGTTAATAAAATCACAGGAGATTATTTCACAGTTGGTTGTTTGACACAAGACTCCTCTGCTGGCACAATGGTGGATCACAACCTGCCCTAGTTTGGAAGGTATTTCCACACATTACAAAGGCTCCTGAAACCTAAAAGATGCTCCATGGGGTCACAGTACTATCAGGCACCCACACACTCCCAGACCAGTGATCATGAGAACTTTTGAGGCAGAATATTCTTACTGGACATCCTAGCAAAACTAAAAAAGTCCCCAGGAACTGAGTAACTACTCTTGCCTTCCCTTTAGAAAAGAAATTTGAAACAAAAGAGTGTTTCAGCAAGGTCCTTAACAGCACAAAGGGTTTTGACGGCCCCATTTACAGTCTTGTTCTGGGATGTAATTTATGGGATTCGAGTTCCTGCACGGTCTCAATGCAGCAGCTGAACCCCGTTGGAAATGTTCAGCAAGTACCAAAATGAGTGTTCCAAACATATTCTTTTCATGGGAAATTTTCATATTCTGGGATTTCACCTCAAGTTGAGTAAGGGTAATTTTTTAAATCACAGAATTTCACCCAAATAGGGATGGTGATTCTCTCACTATTCCCTTCTGGCCAAATTAAAGAGAAGGGAATGAAACCCTCTTGTCATCAGAGATTACAGTGCTATTTTCCTTGCCTTGTTTAACTGCTTCAGAAGTTTAGTGCTTGGGTGTGCCATTTGTTTTCACTGCTCCTTCCATTGTATCCTACTCCTTAGTTGTGCTCAACTGTGTTTTTAGGTGTGATGGATCTAGCCAAGCATCTTTTATTTTGTATTAATAATGGATCTGTAACCCTTTCACTTGACTTCTAATGACCTTTGCTACATCAGAGGAAAAGAAAATAAAAAGTATGAGCATCTAACAGACCTCAGCCAGCCGATCCAGGCAACAATAACATAAAAAATATTCATCACAGAATCACAGAATTGGAAAGGTTGGAAGGGATCACAGTGAGTCATCTGGTCCAAACTACCTGCTCAAGCAGGGTCATCCCAGAGCACATGGCACAGGATTGAGTCCAGATATTTCTTGAATACCTCCAGTGAGGCTCCTCACCCTTTCTGGGCAACCTGCTCCAGTGCTCAGTCACTGCACAGTAAACAATTTCTTCCTCATATTCAGATGGAGCTTCCTGTGCATCACTTTCTGCCCACTGCCTCTGGCCTTACTGCTTATATTATTGATAATAAACACATTTCAAATCCAGGAATCCAAATTAGTAAATGATCCTCACCAGGTAGTTCTTGAGATGGCACCATTATGATCTCCAGCTTTTCTTAGGATCACTGGTTAGATCAGGTCACCTCCACATGCCTGCATCCCCTGCTCCCACATCCTCCAGGAGTGAAAGAGACTTGGCATCAGGGATGGAGCTGCAGGATGGCTGGTGGGGGAACAGAAACTAACCTTCCACATATTTAATTTTGGCCATTTCCACCCAAAACTTTGCCCTTACACTGCAAAAAAACCTGAGAGAAGCTACTCCTCTGCCTCCCCTCTACCCAGCCACCTTCTACATTAAACATCTCTACCACGCCACCTCTGATCACCCAATTCACTGGCATCAGTTTCTCAGTACAAAGTGGCCCTTTGGCCTGCAAAGACTTTAAGGGGAGGGCAGGAAACTAGAAAAATCTGTTTCTGTTTATAATCAGTAGAGTCCAGGGGGTATTACAAACAATCTGCACTAATTACAAATTCAATCTTCACTCATTTTGGTCCCTCTTGTCCTCTGGGCTGCAGATTAGATAATCCCTTTAAAATAATAGTCAATCATTAGCTCTGCTTTTCCCCCCTCCTCAGGCAAGCCGAGCGTGCCGTGCCGTTTCCCGGAATCCTCGCACAGCTGGTGAAAGGTCTCCAGCCGCACACAAGCCGGTCCCTCCGGAAGCATCTTTTGTAAGCAAAGCCCCTCTAACACAAAGCTGCTGTGCTGTGCTCCCAGGACGGCAGCAGCTTCAATGGCCTCGCAGCGTGGATGACAAAACCCGGCGCCAGCCCCACAACGCCCGCGTTCCGCATCCACAGAATAAAGCGGCGGCATTTTCCCATGGATTAGGGCTGGAATTGGGCCTACTGACTCTGCACAAGCTTGTTGGGCAGCAAGCATTAGAAAGCTCTTCTTGCTGAATTACACCAGCTTTGGAGACAGCTACAAAATACGGCTGATCTTGGGTTTTCTGAACAGAAAGTTGGGTTTGAGTTTGGTGTCCCACGGCAGCTGGCACAGCAGGAGCTGGGAGGAAGAGGCACATAGGCTTTCCTTTGCCAAATCCACACTGCCTACCAAAACACCCCTTTTCACCCCAAAAAGAACAACATGGCCTTAAGCAAAGAACTGCTACCAAATGTCTGGCAAATGACCACCAAGAGCCCTGCTGCCCCAGGCTGGCTCGGCTGCTGCCCAGAGCCCAGAGCCAGGGAATGTCATCTCCCAGCCAGGCATCTGGGCTGCCTGCCTGCCAAGCCTGCCCCAGCAGATGGTCCCAGCCATGGACCCAATATAGTAACAGAGCCACAGTGGATGGCCAGGCATGGAAACTGCCTCCCCTGTCACTTGATAGCTCTGCCAGTGCCTCGTGCAGCAGTGGGGTGTGAGGGGATCCTGTCACAGGTGAAGCCATTCAGCCTCACACAGCATGTTCAGCCAACTGGGCTGCTGTGGTGATGGCCCTGGTTTGCAGATAATGGAAACCCTGTGGTGTGAAGGGAATGGATCATGTTTCCAGTGAGCATAAAACACACCAAGTGGAAATGTCACAGACAAGTAGGGCAGCTTGGCAAGCTTCTTCATCTGCCAGCTTCTGCCTGCATCTCTCCTTCAGGAGTGTTTTTTCCTAAGAAAGCACATGCTACCATTGCCAATGAAAATTACAATCTTCAGACTGCATTGCTTTGTTTCACTTCTTTAAGTAGTGAGCATCTTCAGTGTGGGGAAGAAGTTGCCAATAGATGCAGTAGACTGGCTGTCTCCAAAACAGGACAGGATTTCTTAAAGGGAGAGATGTTTGAGTCAATCCCAAACTGTTGACTCATTACAAGGAGAAGCATAAGAGCCTGTGATTCCACAGACCAGTCTGCCTGACCTTGGCTCCCAATCTCTCCACCTTTACAGTACCAACCATTTCACTCACACAGGTGTTTGCACCTGAAATGTAGAACAGTCTAATTTCATCCCAAACATTTCCTGCTGGAACACCAAAAGCTCTGCTCATTTCAGCCTGCAGTTTTCTGGTTTTCTCATGCAAACACCTCATATTACAAACACACCTCTGCCTCCCAAAGACAACTCCTGAAACCATCCATTGGGTTACATGGCACAAACAGCCACAACTGCATGGATACAGCCGAGACTCCACCATTCTGCTTCTCCAAAACACCTTAAACTCTTCCAAACACCTAGCCAAGCATGGTTTCATCTCATCTGGGAGGTTTTGCCCTCTGGCTTATTACCATTAAAATCCTGGAGCACCAACAGGTTTGCCAGTTGTCTTCTTGCACAACGAGCTGCAACAGCCCAGCCATAGGTGCGGCCACGCCGCTGTGTAATTAAAGAGCTGAGCCAGGGCTGGCCGTGGTGCTTGTGTTGGCACAGATCTCCCAGATGGATGTGCAGCATGTGCATGGTCTTGTGCCTCTGCTTTTCCACCTCCTCCACAGCAATTTAGGAGGTGCGGCTCTTGGGAATATGGATTTGGAACAAAAAGAAAAAAAAAAATCCAGCTCAACATCACCCTGCTGCAACATGGCCAAGAGAGCCTGGCATGGCTCAGCAGCGAGGGGCAAAACCAACTTCCTGGGCAGGAACCCAAAGGAATCAGGTTTGGGATTGCTGATTTGCAAACCAAGACTTTTCCCTGCTTGCCTGTTTGCCACTCCTTGGCTGCTGGTTTGCCAGTGATGGCCTGTGGCCTGCAGCACGTGTTTACCAGCCACCCAGAGAGCACAGAACCACCACAAACCCAGGACTGACAGGAGAGGAAGCTCCCCTAGGACTGATCCTCTCTGGAAGGCAGCAGTGAAGGGATTTGGGGGGATTCAGATGTGAGGAAGGTCAGTGTCAGTCCCATGCCTGTAACCAGGTGCTGCTCAGGGTACACGAGGCAATGGGCTCTGCGAGGCAGCCAGTATGCACACCCTGGCTCCCCAACCTCCAGTACTACCACAAAAGTCTCTCCACACACATCCACAAGCTTTTGATGGAGTGAAGGGACAAAACACTCTCAAAACCCAACACAGTGTACAGGCAGAGGGGCTGCACCATGACCCCAATTCCAGAGACTGCTCCTTCTCCCTACCTTGGCCAGAGCCTGGTGGCAAGGAAGAACCATCATTTATGACCTGGGCCTATGTTTAGTTTGAAAACATGCTCGTTACATTCTTCTTTGCTCCTTGGTTTGTTCTAGATCTACCCTGAAGAGAATCTGGCATCTGCAATTGCATTCCTCGTTTTCCCCTTGGCAGAACGTGAAAGAGTTTCTGAACTGCACTCACAGAGCGGAGCCACAAAAACGTGTTTAGCAAAATGCACTCATGTAATCTATTAAAAATTAACAAATCTCATTAGCATTATTAATTGAAAGAGCCAGAGTACTTGTACTTTGCTGATGAAGCAGCATTATCCTGGTCTGATATCCAGATGTACAGTTCAGAAGAAGAGCTGCTGCCTAAAGGAGCTTAGAAAAAAAGCACTGAAAAATAGGGAGCTTATAAACATGTACAGCCAAAAACATCTACAAAGACAGGAGTCAAGAAATAAAAAGAGGAATAGCTGGAAACAGAGGAGTACAAATATAAGTGAAATTATTCAAGTGGCAACAATACAGGACTGTGTCAAGCAATGGTCCTGCAGATCCCCCAGTACCTCAGCCCACCCAAATGTGGAGTCTTCTTCTTCCTGCTAGAAGACCTTCAAGATCTAAATCACAAAGAGATCCCTTCTGATCACTCTGCTGCTACCTGAGACATCTCTATACAGTCTTGATTTTGGGAAGTAAGGTTCCCAATGATAGCAGAGCAAAATTAAATGCTTCATGTTCCCTCTAATGACTGAAAACAACATACTCCCATCTAAATTTTTTCCTTCACATGCTCTTCCCAAAAGCTCTCGGACTGACAGGAGAGGAATTTCTTTCTTGCTACATGCTGGCCTTCAACTCTCTAAGCTCAAGACATTCAGTGACATTCAGGTATTTGCAGGACCAGACAAAATGCAGTCCTAAGGGGAATGCAATGGTCGCTGCCTTCCAGATGTTAGCCACTAAAAGCAGCCTTCAAGGCAGAAGGATATTTCTCAATGCTTGATTAGAAAGCTCATGGTGTTGTTATGGCACCCAGGAACATCTGCTACCTTTCTTTGTGACTCACTGTGTGTGGAAACCAGACCTGAAAGTGCCCAGGCCACACAGACCAGGGGTTTGTGGCATTCCTGCTTCAAGTAGGCAACCTGGAATGTGCCTCTTCAATCAGAAGGGACAAGGACTTTGTGCAATGTCTACATTCAGCGAGAAATCCCTGGACATCCACCAGGCTACAACTCATGATGCCAAGGGAAGTATCTCGAGTGAGATTTCAGGTCAAAACCCAAGAATTTGGGTTGTGCATGGCCATACCTGCTCAGCCCACAGCAGAGCTGGCAGGTAGGCTCAGGCATGGTGATACTCCACTGCTCAGCCTGCCTCTGCTCCTGGAGAAACTTCCTGAGGTTTTGTGCTCTGACACTGCCCAGGATCACCAGCATGGATGGACAGCAAGCTCCCCCTGTCCATGCCAGGGGAATGTTTGTGTAGAGCAGGAGCTGAGGTGAGAGAGCTGCCAAGGGAAGGGAGCCAAGTGGCAACAGCATCACCTGGCTTTTTTCATTGCATTAACCTGCATAAATAAACAAATAAAAATAAATAAATAAAATCCTGGACCTGCATTAAAACAACATTAAAGTGACTTCAGCCTATAAAAATGGGGTAATGCAGAAGGTCCTGGGAAACATCTCCGTACTCAACTTTTCCACTTTATATAGAAGAAGGCTTGGGTTCATAGGCTGCAATGTTTGAACAGCTTCAGGACATGTTCCCTGCACTGGAAGCACCCCCAGGAAGAGCCTCTGTAGTCTGAAACCAGGACCTGGCCCTGCACTGCATGTCTGTGAAGAAAGACCCAAATTAAGCCCAGCTGCTCACTGGGTGCCTGTAACATTTGACACAAACACTGGCTGATTTCTGCTCCCTGCCTCCCTCCCAGGCTGAGAGCAAACCCTGACCCCAAAGCACTGGTGGAATGATGGTGCTAAAAGCTGGATCTGAATAGTGGTGGCAGTTCCAATGTGAATCCCTGCTGAGCACCAGGACACTGTGGCTGCAGTGCTTGGGCTGTGCTGGACCTCTGCCTTTACACTTACACTTTCCTGGGAGCCAAGGAAATAATTTCCCTGTCATGCTTGGGACCATGCTGGAGCTCAAGGAGATCACCTTGACTGCTCCCAGTCCAGAAGAAGGGAGCAAGGGACAGAGGGGATTGGCCCTGGGATTCTGCATGGCATCTCCCTGGATCAGCTTGTACAGCCACAGGAAGGTACCAGGGACAAGGACACACACTGCTCATGTGTGAGAATCCAAATTGTTCTGGGGACACCTCCACTGACCCAGCAAGCAGTGAAACAAGGCTTCAATAGGGCTCCAAGGTCCAAGCCCACAAATGCCTCCTTCTCCATTCTATCTGAAGCAATCATGGTTCTCTCTTAGGAATGTCACAGTCACAGTGGAAAATCAAAATAAAAAGGCTATGTAATGTCTATAAATGCCTTCAAAATCACAAAATCCTCTCTAAAATGGATTACAGAGATTAGAGATAAAAGCTTCCTGGAAATCAAGAATTGCATTTCAGCTTCCCTATCTCTTCACTGGCTCAGAATAAGAATCTTGCTTGTGCCCCCCACCCCACCTCACTCCTTCCCAGCCATCATCCCAGACTTAGGGAGCAAAAGCAGCTCCCTCCAACCCCTAAAAACAGCAGAGCTGTTTCTACCTGACTTTGCCATAAGCAGAAATTTGGGGCACAATCTGCTGCATATACCTGAGCCTGTGTACAGCGTGCATCAGTGGTAGGAAACCTGCCTGCAACAGGGAGAGCAGACTGCCAGGCTTCTGCCAGCATTTTGGTCCATCCCTACTCCAAAGAGCTCCATGTGGTTGGGCCATGTGCTGCCATGGTTCTGTGAGCTGCAGGACTTGCACCCAATCCTATGAGGTGCCCAGCAGAAAAACATCCTCTTAAATCAGGGTGTCTTCTAAAAATCACCAATGTACCAGTGGTGACAATGCTACCAAGAAGAGAAAGGTCAAACACCCATGTGGGGATGATATAAAATTATTTAGCAGCCATTCTGTTATTATTCAGATACATTAAAATCATCATTTCGTTTAATATTTTGACTCAAGTATCCACAGCCAATGGTGGTAGGACAATTTTCTGTTGGGAATTATTATTTCGTGAGAGTCTTTGTTCCTTCCTTCTTATTTGGAACAACAACAACAACAAAAAGGGATTGCAGTATTAGCATTCCCGGCAGAGCACACATTCAAGTTCCTGACCTGTTATTGCTCAAGGACTTGTGCAGCTGCAGATGCCTGCTTGGAGCTACAGTTAGGTCACTTTGAATGATGCTCATAGAATAAGGATCAAAACACTCACAGCTTGATCAAAAGGACATTTTATGAACATTGCAGCCTGAGTTAAGTGCTGATGTGAATACTTAGGTTCACCTAACTTATATTACCTCAGCTTGGTTCTAATAAAATTAACACTCTTTTAAATAATGCACTCAGTTTTATTTGTTTCATGTTTTTGTGCCTTATGGCTTTGAAAACATATTCTCAAAACCTTTCCATCACACTGGGAATGTTTAGCTGTGTTGGGATCTGCAAATCAACACCTTTGTACAGAGGAATAATAAGGGTTGCACCTTTGTATCATTGTTCCACCTGCTCTATCCTGGATTGGTTGGGTTGGTTTTTTTCTGCCCACAAAAGAGGGTAACCAGTCACACTCTTTCTTTTCCCAGAAAGAATTACCACCTGTAAATAAACAAATAAAAACTGAACTACAAGCACCAGCAGCATGAATTCTCCTTTGTAAATAGACAACAGAAAAAACAAAGCAGGGAAAAATCCAGTCTCTCTTCTGCATTTCACTTATACATTAGAGGCAAAATGAACTTACCAGTCCAGGACAGGGGACGTCTTTTTGGTGCAATACAGCTGCTTAACTGTTCTTTAGAGATATTCATCTCAAAAGCCAAAACAGAAAGAGCATTTTCCCCCCTTTTATTTATTTATCTTTTTTTTGTGCCAACTCACCTTAGCTGAAAAGCACATTGAGATTGTAATTATGGGAAGGCCTCATCTAGTAGATTTGTAAACTCAGCTATCGGCTTGAATTACTAGAATTAGCAAGGCTAATTTAATGTCACTGTTCAAAATAGCTCAGATTTGGAATTTCTTAATGGCCTTAGGAAAAGGAGTCTTTATGCATACTGCAATCTAGGCTTCATTCTTAGACTAAATTCCTTCTCATAGATTTTGTGAATGCCCTGTTTTGTAGCCAACACAAACTCTGTCCAGTAAAATAATGTAAGGACTCAGAATGAAAAGAGATTAGCTGTTCCCTGCTCCTGTTATTTTAAAGCAGAAATAACTTTGGCTTCTACTGATTCATAGACAAAGCTTGAAATGCAAAGCATGCTCAACTCCAGAGTCAGCATGAAAAGGACCTTAAAATATTCCCGAGTGCAAGTAATGGACTTATTAGAGGGATGAAAAGAGGCACTTTTCACAGAATCCCAAGCTCTTTAGTCCTGTCATATCAATAATCTTGCTTAAGAATTTAATTCCATTTACATTTCTTTCCCTTCCAAATATCCTGCCTGACTCCAGTGAAATACAACATTTATGGTTTTAAAGTGTTAATTTATTTCTGTTAATGCTTGGTGGTGTAAAATGTCTGTGGATCACCCAGAGCGTGAGCAATGGTGTCACGAGGGGGTGGGACAGGGAGCAAATCTGTGCAGTCATACACCTGAAAACTGATAAATGAGGAGGGCTAATTTTAAAGACTTGGTTAAAAGCATCTTCTTCAAATAATGACAGTTGATTGTGCTGGAACTCAACATACCAGCAATCTGTTGCACTCTCCTTTATGTTCATGTTTAATACCCACAAAAACAATGCTGACAGTAAGGAAAAAAAAGAGCTTTATAGATATCAGGAAGAAAATTTGCCTAGCTCTCCTAAGATGCCAAAATATATAATTTTTAACCTAGTTTGCCTAGACTTTGAAAGGTAGTTTACTCTAAAGTTAGCACGAAGCAACTAGACAATTTCCCCTCTTTGTTTGAAGAAATTGCTGAAAAACAAAGGGAAAAGTGTGTGTGGGCATAGGAGGGAAGGAGACAGACATGCCCCCTTTTTAAGGAGCGAGGGGACTTTTTTCCTCCCTTTGGCTCCATGCCCCCAGGATAACTTGCACTAGCTGGGGACTGTCAGCATGGGGGGAAAACAAGATGTTTTGGGCTACATCTGCCCATGGCCATCCACAAGACAGCACCAGCGGAGACCAAAAGACCCCCAAACACTGTGACAGGATGAGTGGCCACACTGAGATGGCCATGCCCGGCATGTGGTACTGGCCAGTGATGATTTTCATTGACCAAACCAGATTTCACACTGCCCAAGAGACCCAAGGGTCTCAAAGCACACCACAGGCACTAATTACACCCTCCACTTTGAAGAAATTAATTAAGCATTGAAACCTTCTGGCCCCTGAGAGCCAAGCAAAAGCCTCTATTCACTAAAGGCTAAAACTGAGCTGAGGTTTTGAGGGTAATGAGGTTTCAGGAACACTGAGGGAGAGCTGAGAAAAGCACCTCTGAGTGCCCTGGGGAATCCATCCCCCAGGATACTTCTAATTCCTCTGGACACGTCCCAGCAAGTCCCCCTGAGAAGGCAGCCACTCCAGGTTTGGCTCTGAATCACTCTTCATGGCAAGCTGACACACCAGGGAGCTGGGGGGGCAAGGGGCAGTCCCATCCCACTGCCACCCTTCAGGACATCCACTCATCCCTATTCCTAAGGACTCCTCAACAGTCTCTGACATTTTTCCTAATAATGAACTGGACACCCCTGACGAGACATCCATGTGCCAATAAGCAGCAGGAGCTCCTCACATCATCCTTGCTGCCTCCTTGTGTGCCACTGCCTGCTGCGTGACCCATTCCTGGGTGAGACATCCTCAGCCCCATCCTCCCAGCTTCTCCAGCTGCAAGAGCATCCCCAGCAGACCCAGGGAAGCAGATAATGGGCAGGTACCCCAACATGCAGGGGTGCTCCAAGATGCTCCAGAAACCACCCTCACTGAAGCATTTGCTGAGCTGGTATCCTCCACTGGAACAAATCCACAAAATGTGACGCAGCCTCCATCACTCTCCTGCAATGTTCTAGTAAAGAAACAAAACCCTCTCTGCCTCCTGATTGCCCTGTTTTGCTCCATTCAGGCTTGCTGGATGCCTCCCCATCTTTCCATCTGCCTGGATGACTTTGTGTCCTCTGGAAGCTGGAGGAGCCATTTGCCCAGGGCACTCACAGTGGATTTAGAGGAGCAGCCTGCCAACCCACAAACATCTGCTGTCACTGTTTCTTTTGCAACAAATGCCTGGATAAAATAGGTGGCAAATGCATGCAATAAATACAATACCTGTGCTGTGGAGAGCTGGAAGGCAAAGGGAGACTGCCAGCCCCTGCAGCTAACAAGAAGTGGTGGCTGTGCTGGAGTTGTGGCTGGGAAAGCCATTAAGACCACATGGGGTGTCAAATGGTAACAGGAGTGCTGGGCTTGCAGGGCAAGCAGGAGCTGGGCAGGAAGCAAATTCAGAGAGACCAGAAACCAGTAACAGGAGTTTCTCAGTGCACACCTGCCTTTACCCTCTCAAAAACAGCAAGGAGCAGGTGAACAGGGATACCTGAGCTGCAGAGGCAGAGGCAGAATCCCCCTGTGCATCCCACCCTGCCCAGAGAGAGATCCCTCAGAGCAGGGTTCATTCTGGGGGTTGTATCTGTTAGCCCTGTTTTAGGGCTTGTGCCATCCTGCAGCCATCCAGTCCCCCAGTGTAGGTTTCAATGGAGGGGATTTAGGAGCCTCCAGGCAATCCCAAAGAGTGGTCCCAGTTATCCTCTATCCTACATAACAGGAGCTGGTTAAGTATTTTTACAGACAGGTTTCTGCTCCTTAATGTATGCAACTGGTCAGGGTGAACCTTAGTTATCAGCAACCAAATCAGGCTCTAACCTCTTGCTTTCCAACCCAAGCACAGCAGTAATTTTTGTTCAGTGTGTAGCAATACTGCCTTGCTATGTCCTTATTTTGGAAATTTTTTGGGTACACAGAACCATTTTTCTTTTTTCCACATTTTCTAATGAGTTCTGGTGGTAGGAAGTTGTTTGTAAATCACAAAAGTATTTGTTTTACTGGAAACATCTGCTTTAACACACTTGTCTTTTAAAAAAGGCCAATTATTTTTAAACAAAGGTATTAAGCTGCAATGTAAATTGGGCACATCTGTTTATGAGTCACTGCAATAGCACTGCCTCTAGTGCACCAGATCACATGGATCTCCAGGGGCCTGATCCAGCAAATTACAAACTCACAGCTTGCTCTGCTCCCTTTTCCAGCACTCCTCTTCCGAGAGCACTTCTGCCTGATTTAATAAATTAAAAGGCCACTAAATAAGAGAGACCTATTTAGTGTCTGCTAATAATATTAGTGTCTGGCCCAGCAGACATTTAAGTATCAACAAGAGACTTAAGCTGGTGCTCAAGTCCACAGGCACTTGAGGGCCAAGTTCAGTGGAATTATTTATGGCTGGGAATTACAGGTTGCACCAGACCCACTCTGCCCATGGTATCACCTCTGCTGCCTTCAGCTGGTCAGGGCTGTCACAAAAAACATCCAGAGAAGCCAAACAGAGGGAAAGACATCAGCTGAACCTCCAAGATCAAAACCTGACCCACCAACTGGTATTTATTCCCTGGAAACAAGAAGGTCAGCACACCTGGAGGACTGGTCTGAGGCCCAGGAAAAACCATTCAGCTCAGGTAACTGCAGTGGCTGGAGAGCGTCCCTGATGATTCTGGGGTAAATAAGGCCAATGAGGGGTGGGAAGGGGGGAATCCAAACTAGCAAGGAGATGTCTGGAGAAGGCAGATTCAGATTCCATCCCCACAAGAGCTGCCAGAATCCAACTGCCCAGGGCAAAGCTTTCTGACTGTCACAAAAGCCCACACCTAAATAAAGCTGCAAGAGTCAGGAAAGGACACAAAAGGCAATGGTGCATCAGATGCTCCCTGAGAACAGGCACTGGAGCACAAGTGGGGAAGTTTGCTTGCACAGGGAAGGGGAGAGGAGAATATTTTGGGTATAAATGCATTCTTTCACATTCTCTGCACATGCTTTAGCAGTGATTTATGTGGACAAGAGAAGAGATACTGCAGGCTGCGTTCTGTGATGACTTTGGGGAGCACACAACCTTTTTCTTTATTTACTTTTCACTGGAATGATCTACAGAGAACCAGAAGAGGACGAGTAAACATACCAAAGCTGCAGAGCAGCCAGCAGAGAGTTATCAAGGAGACAGGGGATATTACTCAGATTCTGATAATAACCACTGGCTCCCACCTGCCAACTGCAGGCTGTCTGACACAAAAAACTCCAAAAACAGGCTGGAGCAGATGTCTGCCTCCCCATGCAGGAAGTGTCTCCAGTATCCATGAGACACAAGCAAAATAGCTTAGAGTCCAGCAATTTTACTGAGACTCGAGGTACTGAATTCAAACAGGAAGGAGGGAGGAAAAAAACCAGTAAAGCAAAAGGATGTGTCTCACATTGCAGTTGTAATTTACATTTTAGAAATCCTGCTGGGACTCTTGCACTGGACTGAGGCAGTGACAGATGCCCTGGCAATCTGTCCAGCTGCCAAAGCTGATGCTCAGCAGCCAGCAGTACCTGCCACTGCAAAACATCCATCCCCACACATCACAGAAGCACCAAGGGATGCAGCAGCATCGTGGGCACTCTGTGGTGCACAGGGTCCCTCTGCACCCAGCAAAGAGCCCCAAGGCAGCACTTCAGGCACCACCTGCCTGGGGATGGGATACACAGAAAGGAACCTGCAAGGAAGGAAGGTGTGGGAAAGGGAAGGTGCTGCTGGGTTTGCATTCAAGCTCTGTGCTGGGCTCAGGCCCAGCCTCCTGCAGGAGGGAAGGGCAGAGCATCATCCCAGGTCCCACGGGAAGCAAAAAGCAAATGAAAAGCAGGATCAGACAGCAAGATGTCATTATGAGCCCCAAATACCACTGAAGACACTTTCTGAAACAACAGAAGCTGGTCAACATGCCAGATTTCCATTCCCATAAAAGAGGGGGAATGTGCTACTGCTCCAAAGCAGAACAAAAGCAAAATGTGTCCAATTTTTTTGTTTAAATTTAAAAAAAAATGAAAAGGCAAATTGACATACTACTCCAACAAAGTCCAATCAATTATTTTTTTTTCCTGTGGTATAATTAAAAATGTAATTTCAAGCAGACTTTTAGACAAGAAGCTCCTGTGGAGTAAAAGCAGACAGCATTACCTTGTGCTTCAGGCTGCTGCTGCTTCACTTCCCTGCTGCAAGAGCAGAGGAAAGATATTTCAGTTTATTCCAAAACAAGAAAATCCCATCCAAAACTCCAGCATGCTTCACTGCCTCCCAGTTCCAGCAGAGACAGTTTGCAACACAGAGTCTCCCATCAGAAAGTTTCTGGCTTGCCCTAAAAGCAACATGAGAGGAGATTAAATTTTGAAGCCAGGGCACTTTTGCCCCTAGGAAGATGCCCCAGAAAAGCTGGCAAAACCAGCAGACTCCAGAACCACTTGGTTGCCTGAAATTTTTTCCTGTGGAAGAAACCTACCTGGGCCCTCCTTGGAGCTGTGAGAGCGCCAGGGCAGGGATGGAGGGAGAAGGCAGAGCACACACAGTACATGGCAGGGAAGGAGGACATCCCTCCTCTAGCTCACAGCTCATCCATCCCAGCACCAGGGGTCAGGGATCTGCTGGAGATACACCTGGGGATCAGGGGAGCCTGAGCTCAGGCAAACACACCTGGTTCAGTTCATGTTACTGCTGGTGTCAGCCCCAGCAGATGTGTGTGCACAGCTCAGGGTAATGCACAACAGCCGAGGAGAGCTCCTGCCTGACACATGATGGATCCCCTGCTTCTGCAGCACACGGAGCAGTGTTGACTCAGTAATTGATCCTGTCCTGGAAATGCACTGACTGATGAGTGATTTGCAGGTCAGACCCAAATTTATACTATTTGCACTTGCGAAGTGAGGGGTGAGAAGAGAGAAAGAAATGACGATTAGAACACCGGGATTCTAGGAGGTTTCTCTGGAGAAGCATCCTTCTTCCCCTTTCCAACACCTTTTTGGCAAGGACTAAAAAAGAGGCTACTTTCTGGGCACGTCTGTGTTTCTTTCTTCTGGAGACCAACAGCAACCAGCAACAGGCTCTGTGGTCAGGTCTGTGCACAAGTCCAGCATGGGCTGTCCATTGATTTAATTTTGAAAACCTCATCTCAAGTAAAGCCTCTTCCTCCATCCAGGTGACATCAATATCCAGACATCTTCCAGATATTTAACTCAGAGCTTCATTTAATGAGGCCTGATTATTTCATAGACACATACATTTATTTTTATGGAAAGATGTAGAAACTAATTTTCAAAATGCAGTGCTGCTGTCTGCAGCATGTAGGAACCTGCTGGATCCCAGGCAGGGAGATGCTGCCATGCAGACTCTCACTTAACCTCATCCAAGTAAACACCAGCTCCCCAGAGCTCCTGGTCGCTGCCACAATGCTGCAACTCACATTGCCAGGTCATTGCCACAAAAACCACCTGCACAAAAACAAACACTTTTGTTCAAATTTGAAGAGGGGAACCAAGAGGTCAGGCTTTTTAAGGCAGCCTGGAGCATTTAACATTCCCCATCTTCCCTATAGGGCTTAAAAGTGCTCTGAAAGTTGTACCCAGAATGTTTCCAGTAAATGAGGGTTTCCATGATCCAGCTGACACATCATCTGTTCTCCTGGACATCCTCAGGGCAAGAGGCTGGGCAGCAGAGCAGCAGCTGAGAGACCAGGGCTTTCCTGTGCACTTTCAGTGAGACAGGGCCACCTGGCCCAACATTCCTTGTGTCTTCAGCTATTGACATAGATGTATTTCCCCAAGACACTTTTTGGGCAGATGTGTTTTATAGTCCTTGATGGACCTTGGTTCTGTGAACTTGTCTTCTTTTGTCATTGAAAGGGACCCTCAAGATGATCTAGTTCCATCACCCTTGCTATGGACAGGGACCTTCCTCTAGAGCAGGCTGCTCAAACCCCCATCCAAGCTGCCTTAAGCACATTTTTTGGAACAGGAGGTGCAGCAGGCACGGGGCAGGAGAGGGATGGCTCAGCCCTGTGCCCACAGCACATCCTGTGCTGACAGCTGGGTGCTGGGCACACACATCAGCCAGGACAGCTGGGACACTCTCCAGGGCCAGAGCCCTCTCCCACAGCACTCAGCAGGGCTGTGCCCAACAGCCTCATTTATTACATCCCCATAATCTCTCTTATCAGCTTACCTGCAGTAAAGCATTACTAAAAGCCAAGCCACTCATGAAAGGGGCACCCTCTCCTATGTGAAAAGTCAATCAACATGTTATATTGTTATCAGGCTCACAGACAAACCTCTCTTTGTACAACAAAATGTGCAGATACGGTGCCCTAACTATCAGTGTAAGGTTATCTTGTTGGGCCTTTAGCAAGTAGCACCTGATCTGCTTCTGTCTGAAATATACCTTTATTGTTGTCCCTTAAAAAGAAAATCAGTTACATTATTTTGCCTCTCCACAAGGGAAAACAGCAAAAAAAAACCAAAACCAAAACCCCCAAACCAAAAAGCATTACGGTATCCAAGTCAGGAATTGTATTTCCCAACTTCATCAGAATTCATGTGTTTTCAGCCACAAAAAAAACAGATTCATCATCCTTTAAAGATAAATATGGCCATCGCTATTGCAACTGGGCAGATTTTTGCATACTTGAAATTGTTTTGAGGTGTTCAGTCATGTAAGATGCTGCACACAGTAACAATTTCAAGAAACATTAGCTCCCAAATTACACTGTTGAAAACTGTCTCCTTAGACACCCTGGCATAGTACAAACTGTTATTCAAACTTGAAGCCAAACTAGAGGGTGAGCCTTTTGCCAGCAGACTGGTGTTGTAAACACCTGGGAGTGATGAGCAGTCACAGATTCCCAAAGACCTTGGCACATTTTTACATGTTCTAGCAGAAGCACCATCTCATTTGACCTTTACTACATTTCCAGCCCTTCAGCCTCACCCAGTCACCCCACACTGAGCCCACAGAGCAGCCTCATCTTCCAAAAGGATTTAGAACAATGTCTGCTCACACTGGGAATGTATGAATATTCCCTCCTCTGATTCAGCTTTTGAAAAAATGGTACATCATTCTTTGCTTTGGGTCAATGGACCAAGGCAGAAAAAGTCCTAAAAATACCAGATACAAATTGCTCAGATGGACTTGGATCTGTAAGCACAACACTGGAAAAGTTAAAAAAACATTTTAAAAAATGAAGTGAAATTGAAGCAAACAAAAATAATAGAACCATGGGATTAATATGTCCAGTGGATTTACTTGTTGATTCCCTAGATGGTTTTTGCATATTGGAGCTTTTCTCAAAGTACAGATTCTGATAGATGACTTTCTAGTTCTTCAGTTATGGCATTTGTGTTTCTTTGGAGGAACTCAGGGCACAGAGGTCACAAGAATTCTTCAAAATGTACACACTGTGTACAGTGTGGGGCCTGGAAGGGTCACAGCAGCACAGCCAGCTGAAGGATGCTATGAACAAGTCCTTCTCCAAACACCACCAATAATTTTCCCAGTTTGTCAATAAAAAAAATCATTTTTTGCTGACGTCAGAAGTAAATTAATGAACTTGTCACTCAATTAGAGGGTCAGTCAACTGCTACATGTGACTCCCTCTCCATATTTTAGCTTTTATTTAGACAATGATGAGGAATTCTTGACTTTCAACCAGATCTTCATTAAAAGAAAACTCAATAAACACAAACATTTGAAATAGAAAAGCAATAATCAGACTATTGCACTGTTTAAGTTGGTGCAATTCCAGCTCTTCCATCAGGATAATCTAGCTGACTTTTTGCCTTGTCATTTTTTCACCCTGGGACAGGATGAATATCTTGTAAAACAGCATGTTTCTTCTATCCTTGCTTCAGTCAAGCATTCAACAGCACTCTCTTTGGAGGAAAAAAAAAAAAGAAAAAGGAAAAAAAGAAAAAAAAAGTTACTTTTCCGCTACTAAAGTGATAGTTAGAAGCCCTAAAGCTTTTAGCAGATAGCAAACCCCATGGGAAGGATGCAGTGTCAACACAGACCCAGTGCCCTGCTGAAGGCTGAGCAGAGCCATGCACAGTAAATATTGGTACTGCACACAGGATATTTGTCAGGAGGACCCTGCAGGCTGTTCATCAGGATGGGACAACAGCCACGTGGCCTGCACTGTCAGCAAAACCCACACAGATGGGGATGTCTCCCACCTGTGGAAGGAGCATTTTAGAAGCCATTTGGGTATTTGAGAATGCCTGCCTCAGCAGAGGGATGAACAGCCCCAGAGCCAGCAGTAAATGGAGCAGAGCAGCATCAGCAGATCCAGGTGCTGGGATAGGGGCACCCTGGAGGCATTGGCAGAGCAGTGATCACTGTGATAAAGGATAAAGGATGGGAATACATGATCTTGTAAATATTTTAACTAGAGTTGGTCTGTCTCCCAGCACACACGTGGAGTGAGCCTCGGCAGACTCTGATTGCTATTCCCAGGTTGGGAGAATCCCCTTTGCCAGCACAAATGCTCATTTCTAAGGAACCTTTCCCACTGAAATGAGCAGCAGAAATCAGGAGGGCAGCACCCAAAGTGACCTTGTCTGGCTCCCCCCTGCCATTCACAGCCACCCCCTTGACAGGGAAACCCTTGGTACCTGTTTGAGGTTTGTGCCCCCAAATGAGCAGCCCCAGGAGAGAGGGGGCTGATGGCACCCTCCTGAAATAAAACCAGGAGAGGAGAGGACAGGGTGAGGGGAGGAAGGTCACCAAAGGCTGAACTGTAGGAACATCTCAGCACTGAGACCTCTAAGATATAGAATGCTTTTCTGGGCATTGGGAGCTGTTTAAAAGCAGAACAGAATGAAAGGTGCAACTCACAGGGTTTCAGAGCAGCTTCCAAAACCATGGTGCAAGACAGAAAACACAGGGGTCCCACTCTGTGCCCACACAGGGCATGGCCACCACAGAAATACAGAAACTCCCCTGCCCTGTGACCTGCATTCCAAATTCTCGTTTGGAAGCAACTACACCTTTGTAAGATGGAAAAAGGGGCTACCAACAAACAGCCTTTCCACCTGGGAAAACACCCCACTTGGCCAGCTCAGAGGCAATATTCCAGCCTGTAATTTGATGATGATAGCACTCAGAAAAAAACCCTACCAAGAGGATAAATCAATGGCACAGCAAGCTAGAAGTTACTAAAGAGTTAGAGACCTGGGCAAGTCAAGGAGGAGACTCTGCTGATTCTTCACAAAGCACCTGGGTATGGCATGAATTGCTGGAAACCCACAAAGGGTCTGGCAGCAAATGGGCAGGGTGCAGGAAAACTTGGGGCTTCCTTGGGGGGCTTGAACTACAAATTCCCTCTCCCCCTTAGAAATAGCCAAGGGACAGCTGAGAGCAAAACTCACTGCAGGTTATTGCAGGCAGGAGCAGCCAGGCAGGGGAGCTGTTTTACACACACAAACTTCCAGAGCCATCTTTATATATTTTTATTGCACACATCTATCCTTACATATCTCACGGGATGAGGCCAACTTCCCTTCCCAGGACAAACTATTTCTAGTTAATTCTGCCAAATCCATCTGTTCCCAAGACAACTTTTGTTGCTGCCTAACACAGATATTTTGGAAGAGTAAATCTTCCCCTCAAACTCCCAGCTCCTTCTCCAAGTTACTGGATTGATCAGAATGTTCTCTGAGTGCTTCAGCTATTAAAACAGATATTTTCCTCCCAGCAAAGCTTGTGAGAAGCCCAGGGGCACAGATGAGCTGGTCCAAACCACCTTTGCAAAGCCTCTGAAACGCTTGCACCTCCTCACCCCCAGCATTTGATAAAGCCCACACCTGGCACAGGAGCCTGTCCAGCATCCATGTTTTAATTTCAGGCTCCCTGGCAGCAACCTCTTGGGTTCCAAGTGGCATCTGGAGGGAGCACGCCCGAGGTGAGCTGATTAGTGGGTGGCTGGCTGGAGTATCTGCATAGCACCAACCACCCCAAGCTCTTTTTCCTCTGGGTGCCCTGTGCAGGATGACTGATCCCAGCAGGCTGTGAGCACGTTTGCATCACTGAGCCTGGAAGACATTTGCACTGACTCATAATTTGGGGGGAAATACTATAATTCATTTGCAGACATGATGTGCCATTGGTGTGGCATAAATATATGTGTATGTGTGTGTGTGTGTGTACAGAGCTCTATTTTTGGAGCTGCATGGCCAGGGTGCCGGCTCCATGGGTACTCCATTGACAAACAGGATACACTCTTCTCTGAGCTGGGAGGTTTTCAGTCCTCCCCCTTATTGTAAACATCATCTGCCTTCAAAACCCTTAATGTGTTGCAGATGTGACAAACAATAAAAGACCTATCATGAAAAAAAGCCTGCCATCTCTGTGTTTCCCACTGGGGCAACATAATAATGAATTTATTAGCATATAGGGCTCACCAACATATGTTTATAGTCACTCACAAACTTTTGACTTGACAGTTTACAAGTATGTTTAAATCATTAAAGTTTAGGTTGACTGTCCAGTTACTACAGGCTCATTATAAATAGGAAACAAAGGTTACATTTTATACAACAGGCGATAAATCAAAACTAGTCTGTATTTTAGACTGACTTTTTTCCCCCCCTCTTTTGCTCTTCTTTCATCTCCTTATTTTCAAGACCTTCTGAGGGGACATCTTGGCGAGGCCAGAGCTCAGCAGATGTTTGCAGTTAGCTGGCAGGACCAGTGGCACCCACACCAGAGAGCAGGAGAAACTCCCCCTGCATCCAAGAGATGCAAAGACCTCAAAGGTGGCAAACTCTGCCGATGTTTTCACTCAATCAACAGCCAAAATCGGTGCCAGCCCAAGACATTCACCTCTCCTCCTCCTCAAGGCATCACCAAGTCCATCTGCAAGGCTTGGGAAGCCCTTTGGAAGGGAGGAGTTCACTCCAAATTTCCTTCTCAGCTGAACAAAGCACCTGAGAAAAGAAGGGAAAAGCCCCAAACTGTATCCCCTGACTGCAGACCTTGAGGGTCAGCAGAAGGACTCAAACATGCTCAGATGGGTTTGACACTGCACTTCACACAGCCTGCATCCATGCTCCTGCCCTAACACTGCAGAGCATCCAGCAGGGGATGAAACCAGGGGCTCAGTAACACAACCCCAGCCACTCCCAGTCCCTTCTGCCTCTATTACAGGGTAACCACCTTGGGAAGGAGAGAGATAAAGCCACATTAAATGTAAAAGTTCTTTTTGTAAACTATTTCCAGATTTCAAAGCCTGGCATTATTTCAAATCAGCAAGCTACCCTAAAATTTAGAATTTGTGGAAGTGGAGGGGGGAATGTGGAATGGTTTCTGGTCCCTTTTATTTCTTGCTATGTACATGTGATATGATGGAAAAATTATTTGAAAAATACCCTTTCAAAGTAAAAAGAAATATAATTCTCAAAAATGTTGAAAGTGAGTATTTCCACACCATCAGCAACTTCTCCTGGGCTGGTTTCCAACATAAAACTTGAACAGTGACACAGTTTATATCCAATACCAACCAAATAGGATTCTGTCACTGTCATATCAGCTTCACCTTTCTGCTCTAAAGCAAAACACAAAATAAGAGCATATGGCATGGGCAAAGCAAGGAAGAAGGTCTCCCTGACAGCTTGTGCTCTCTGAGCTCAGTGTCTCTCTTCAGTGCCTTAAAACCCCATTGGACAAACTTTCCACACTTTCAGCAACCTGAAAGACTTTACCTGCCAGGAACCCCATGTCCCAGAGACACAGCTGCTTTAAAGTTAATATTTACCCATCCCATAGCAAAGGCAGCAGCAAACCCCCTCCAGCAGCCCAGGAGGAGAAGTTCTCTTTTCCTGCTGCATGTTCCTGTACCACAGTGACAAGAGGGGTCTAAGTTGCCAGAAGGGCAAGTTACCAGGGAGATGAATACAGTGATTAAACTAGCCTAGAGAGGCAGAATAAGGCAGAAAGGATCATATATCCTTCAGAGATCACTGATGATAGTGGGGGGAAGGCTTTAAGAGGAAATTAGAAACACATTAAAAATAGCATCAAGGTGTGACACAAAGATCCTGGAAAATGAAACACTTATCTCTGCTCTCAGCACAGGACACTGTGAATCACCTGTATTTCTTTAACATAAACTTTGTTATTTAGTTCTTGGATGAAATTGTATTTTATCCCTCTCAAAATTCTGTGTTTCTCTTTCAGACTTGGAGTGGAGGACTTGAAAAGTCTTTTCCTTCCCTTATTTAGTATCTAAATATATGTATTTTATGCATTTTACATAAAGTGTCAATAATCTTTGATATGAGACTGGCATTTAATATTTCAGCTCTCACTTCATTAAGGATACTTTAATTATCCCAGACCAATGGGAGGGAATTTAGAAACATCTGTGCTTCGTTTAGGAGGCCAAATTTGCCTTTTAAACTTCAAAGCTGCAAAGCTGATTTTATCCAGGTTCAGTTGTCTGGTCTCTCGAAGAGCACCGTGCAGCACTGGAACCAGTATGAAGTGGGCCAAGCCTCCAGCCCACAGACCAACATCCAGCACTGCTCCTCACGCTGGACACAGCCTCCAACAGCCAGGGCTTGCTCTCACAAGCAAACCAGATGATGCTGCTGAGCTCCAGGGGGTCTAGGAGAAGGTCCACACCAGCAGCACGTGTGACTGCCCAAGGCACAACTGGTCCTTCGCTTTCTCCTCCCAAGGGGTGACCAGAGGCTACCCCATTTGTAACATCAGGAGTAACTCAGGGTCTTCAGAGCAACCAAAATATGACTCACACTAGCAAGAGAAGAAATTTTTAGGCTCCCAAGTACCTAAATCACTTCTGTAAAACAAGCCGGAGGTATTTGCAAAAAATCATTGAGGGGTTTCTAAATCCTACATCAGAAATAACCATCATTTGATGCAGTCAAACAAGCCTTCCTGACTTTCTGATGCCCTCCAGGCATCATCTCAAATCTCAGGATTGCAGGCAGCAGTGGGAAGAAGAGATGGGGGTGACCCTGGGACCTACATCAGGTTTGCAAACTTGCCTCCAATCCTCTCCAATGGGCTGCCCTCAATACACCCCTACAGAACCAGCCTGGAAAAGCAGAGGCATTTCTTCTCCAGCTGTTGCCTGGACTGCCACCACGACTGGCCAGCACAATTCACAATTCTGGGCATCTGCAGCCTCTGGGCCATGGCTGTGGAGGGCACTGGGGGTGCCTGCAGTGAGTCAGCCTGAGCAGACCCCAGGGAGCATTGATGCCTTAAGTTTTAAGTTTTTCTGTTCTGCTTGGGTGTGCCTTTCTGTTGTGCTTGGGTGGTGAAGACAAAACAGTCCTATTCCAGCTGGGGACTCAAGGACAATCTCTTCAAACTTCAGGCCCTAAGCATAAACAATGTGAAAAGAGGAGAGTGGGCAAGCAAGCAAGGAAGGAGGATGAAACTTCATGATTTGAGGTTATTAATTGGACAGTTGACTCCTGCATGCAAATGGACTAAAACCCATCAAGATGTGAGATCTCATGACCAAGCCCTCTTTTGCTTCCATCCTGGAGCCATCCAGGCAGGGCCACGACTGTGGCACTGGCACTGCCAGGGTGTGGCCTTTGAAGGCCCCTCAATAAATATCCATTTTATTCCTCTTAATTCTGTCTAGTCTGTCCAGCTCCTCTAAGCATCACCATCACCAGCACCTGTACCCCACAGAGGGGCAGCTGCTGCAGTGCCACCATCCCATCACCTGCTAGGAACCGGAGCTGGTTCCTCACTCTCAGCTCTCCATCCCCAGAGCCTCTGCCGCACTCATCTTCATCGTCGCAGTCTCCACTCTCCTCCTCCTCCTCCTCCACGGCTTTTCCTGGAGCTTTTCGATGGGGCAAAGTCATCCCTCGGAGCAGCTGCAAGACAAGAGGGGCCACAGTCACTGAGCTGCTCCCCTCCACCCTCCCTGCTGCTGCACCCTGCACTCGCTGGGGGATAGGTGACACGGCTGGGACAAGATTCTGTGGAGCCAGGACAGCAGAACAAGACCCCAGCAACTCCTTGTACCAAAGCACTGAGGAGCTCAGGAGCACTCATGGACAAAGCTGCACACAAACTTCAGTGGAAGAAACAAAAGGAGGAGGCAAAACCACTTTAAGTCATTCTGCCCTTTGGCTTCTGCCCAGTGAGAACCACATGAGTCCTGCAAGACCCCAATGTCACCAAAGCTCTGGGGTCAGCTACAAAATACATGTCCAGAGTTAGGCCAGATGGGAAAAAACAGTAGCAAGAGGAACCTCTTTTCAGGGAATCTCGCTACTTTCAGGGACTCTCTCCCATTTTAGATGTAACACATGAAAGGAAATGGCAGATCTCTCAGGTCTATATGGACCCCACAAACATAACCTAAAAATCTTATTTCTCACTCCTGAAGCACAGAGGATGCTAGGGAAAGTTTTGGGGGTAGCCAAGTGACACAATGAAAGCATTTTTTAAAGGATGTTTTAAAGCTGAGTCCTAAATAACAGTGAGAGTTTGCACATCCCTGAGACAGGGACTTGAATGTCTCCCCTGAGCATGGGGTCAGGACCACTTTCCAAACATGGATGGGAGCCCCCCACACTCCCATCACAGCACACAGCGGGATTAGACACATTATAAACTATCAGCTTCTTCTCTTCACTGACTTTCCTGATTTTGCTGCTGCTGAAAGCAGCTGGCTACTCCATCATAAACCTAGATCCCCTTTGAAAAAGTGTGAGTCAGCTAGTTAATATATGCTGAAAATTTCTATCACTGCCACTCTGCTGTTAAAAGCTTCTCGAATTTAATCTCAGTGTTGAAAAAAAAAATGAAAAGGATAAGTAACAGAGAAGATATTGCAAAATGGGAGCTTTCCACATGCTTCAGGGTTTGGTTAGTTCCATCTCTTGCAGCAATATGAATGCCTTGCAAGGCATTTTTTAATATCTGGAATCTAGGTTATATTTTTAAACTATTAGACTAGCCTTAGAAAACCGTTTCTAAAATATTTATCTCCTGAAGTTTATACAGCCTTGGAGGAATGCCTTTGGCATCTGGCTCGCCCTGTCCACAGCGATGTCCACATACCTTAGTGTTTATATTAGAGGAGCATAACGTAATGAAAAACAAATGGCTCCATGTGAGACCCCTTTGGGTTCCCCAGCAGCAGCAAACCCTGCAGCAAAGCTCTCCCTGGCACGTGCCAAAGTCTGCCTGGAGTGAGAACCATGCTGGGTGAGTCCCACACCCATAGTAGGCAGCAAAATGCAGCTCTTCTCCTCAAAATTTCAGGGATGTGCTTTCATAGCCTCCGACAGGCTTTGGCTCAGGCTGGGTAAGTTCACTTTTCAGGAATTTTACTTTGTTTAGACATTTACAGGCCTCTCCCAGAATATGGTGCAACCACAAAAAAATAACAAACAAAAAGGCAAGTGCAGAGCTGGGGGTAGCAGAGGAAGATCTCACCCAGGAACCAAACATGCCAACCACCCAAGCCCTTACACCATCACTTGTACTTTGCTCCTGCAAACAAAGCCCCCAGCTAACAGCAGTCCTCAGCCTGAGCTGGAATGAGGGTCTCCCATGCACAGCAGCTAATTAGCTCACACACCAGTTCAAATCCAGTGCACCACAGCCCAAGCCCATCATGCTAGAAGGGGCCACAACTGTTCAGCAGCAGGATGTTCACTCTGTGGGATCCTGATCCCCTACAGGATCCTCACTTCCCTGTGGGATCCTGATCCTCTGTGTGATCCTTGATCCCCTGTGGTATCCTGATCATCTGTGGGATGCTCACCCCTCTGTGGGATCATGCTCCTGTGTGGGATCCTGATCCTCTGCGAGATCCTCACTATCCCATAGGATCCTCACTTCTCTGTGGGGTGCTTATTTCCCTGTGGGATGCTCACTCCTCTGTGGGATCCTGCTCCCCTGTGGTGTGTGTTCACTGTGGGATCCTCACTCGCCTGTGGGATGCTCACTCCTCTGCATCCCAGGAAGAGACCAAAGCAGACAGGACCCCACTGTGCAGCCCAGGCGGCACAACTTTCATGACTTACCCAAAAGAGCAGAGGAACTTTCTGGCAGAGAGAATTAAGCTTTAGGATATTTTCAGATTTAATAAGCTCAGTGAGGGGCAAGGGAAAATCAGGATTTTCCAATTGTGTGTCTTCAAACATTAAAATAATTGAGCATTTCTTGTAGCACTACTTTTTTCCCTGGGATGCCATAAATTATCAGCTTAATTTCTATGCCTTTGTAGCTACAATAAAACAGGAACTTTCTGAGAAACATCACATGGGCCCCAACTTTGGATCAAGTGAACGTGACATCCCTTTGCCACACTGCTCTTTCCTTTGCCAGGAGAAAAGCTCCATCCTCAGGCACACCCTCCCCAGCTGCTGATAACTATAGAGAGGTTCAATCAAATTCTGCAGCTGCCTGTGGGAGAAATAGAGCCCATGACACAAAACCTACTGGAAGAGTTAGCAGGAGATCAGGCATGGGGTGGAAATCCCACTCCACTCCATTGGTACATCCAGACCCAGGAATGCTGTTGGATGTCTCATCTTCATCCAGAGCAGCAGCCCCAGTCCCACTCATCAACCATTCCACAACCTCCCTGATGGTTTGCATGCTTTATGAAATTATATTTGGTGTACTGAATGTAGATTCCCCATCCTTAAATAGCAAGCAGAGCTGACTGTACCCTAACATTACAGTTTATTCATGTCCTGTGGTTTAAAGCCCATGGTAAGAGGCAGGAAAATACACAGTCTGGTGATCACTAAAAGTAGTATGTAACAGTGAGATAGCTTTAACTTAATCACAACTCACCCAGCTGTAAGAGTTTACTGTCATATCTGCTCTTCTTTGTTAAACCATAATGGCAAAAATACACTGCAACATGGCTGATGTAAGCTGGAGCACTCTTAGTGGGAGGCTGGGCACACACATCCAGCACCTCCAAGGGGGCTGAGGGTCTTTCCTCCACATCCATACAACCAGTATGGACGTAAGAAACTCCCTCTGCTCCTCACTACAAGGTCTAATGGATCAGGGTCCATCAGTTTTATTTCTAGCCTCATCCCTTTTAATCCATGACCCTCTGGATGGGCAGGGTGGGCAATGCCAGGGACTCCAAGGGACACTGGGCAGTCACATCTGGTCTCCAGGTACACCTTCCTTGTTTGGTTTATCTTGTGGTCTGCCTACAGCTTCAAACACGAGGCAGATGGGAACGGTGTGCTGAGTCTTCCTGCTAGGAAAGCTCCCCAGGGCATCCCAGTGTGATTTACACAATTATTCATAACTGCACAGTGACCAGACAAAAACAGATGCAGCAACGCACGGTAATGACTCAGCTTGTCTTGGACAGGCCACTGTATGCTGAAATCTTTTTAACTCCTCATTCTTTACAACCACTTTACTCAGAGCTCCCCATCCCACCAGCCCACTGAGCCACCTGGTCCTATTTTTCCAATTTTAACATCAACAATGGGAGCTGCAACATACTTTTTATCATTAATCTCCCATCTCTGAAAAGAGCTCAACATCATGTTTCTTGGACTGCAGTTTAATAGCTGTTTTCTCCTTTTGGAAATAAGCCCACAGTATTGCAAATATCAATTTGAGCAATACCCAAAATTGTGCCCACAAATTCAGATTAAATACTGTCAGCAAACTACAAGCACTGTGCTCCTTTAGGGCAGAAACCATCCCTTTCAACACACTTCAAAAATATGTAAAGTAAAGAGAACAGCCAAAGAGATTATTAAGGGGAATAGAAGACTTTTAGAAAAACATTTAATTCCTTCATGAGTTTAGGGGAGAAGCCTGATTGATATTTGTAATCTTTTGGTGGACAGAGCTGTCATTTAATTTAGCTTGCATGACTGAAAGAATTTAACAAAAAGTGTTCCAGAGAGTTTTGCTGAAATTCTTCGCATGTTTTTAGTAAGCCTCTGGAATACGATCAAACCTAAAAAGCTGGAGAGGATGGAGACTAAACTTACAGCTAAAATAATACTCAGAATTGTAATATATGCTTAATAATCAAGTATTCATATCCAGCAGAAAAAGTGCTTCAGTGCACAAATGACTCTGGAGCCCCAGCCATGTGTCTATGTGCTGCTTGGCATCAGGAAGGGAACCCTGGAAGCTCATCCTAGCAGTGAAAAGCAGCTCCTGGCTCTGTTAGAAACCTCCTAAAACTCAATGAATTTCACCAACTCACAACTTCTTGCAAAGCTTAGGATGCTTTCCTTCAGGAGCCTTGTAGTAAGGAAGAGTTTTGGAAGAGCAGATGTGTTATTTTTCCTTTCATCACTCCAGTCACCCACACCAGCCACACACTTTTGAGTACCTGACACGGAGGTACTTCTCACACAACTCCTGAGATTCCCAACAGACCAGCCTTTTCTATTTTAAATTCCAGCCTGCTAAAAACATTGGGTTTTGGGGGTGAAAAACTTGATCTTATGTGGCCAATCCCAACCTTGAAATCTGCAATACCAAATAATTTATGTGTGGCTTTTGAATCAGGGCAGCATCATGGGAAACGTGCAGATTTTCACACGATACTGTTCCCTGTTAACAGCTCATTACAATGTACAGAAGTATATTCCCATTATGAAATACAGCTGGGGCTGTTTTGCTTACGAAGGTCATTATCTGATCACAGGCAAGAATCAGGGAAAGAAACCCATTTTATAAGGCTGAAGTTGTGGACTTTTTCAAAACTCATGTGTTTTGAATTTGGTGGCCTGATCATACACAAGCATGCAACACAGAATCGATTCTCTCCACTTCCTCTGCTTATTAGCCCTGGAAATAGCATGGGAAAAATTATCTTTTATTAGCAAATACTTTATTATTTAACCAACCCTCATGAGACTGCTGGTGCCCTCCATACCACATTTCTATTTCCCAGCTCCCTTAGGTTTATCCACTCTGTGGAGAGGCGCCTTGGTGGCACAGGAGTGTGCACCAACACAAATTCAATGCAACATCAACAGCATCATTCTTTTCATTACTTCTTTCCAAGCTCCAGAGAGCCTTCCCCCTCCTGGGCAGCAGCAAAACGCAACACATATTGCAGGAAAACTCAGTGTTCCCTGGCACCAAGCACCAAACTCGATTTGAAAATAAGGATATTTAAATAAATAAATACCAGGGTCTGTACTTTTGTCTAGTAAGACTGAACACATGAATGTGTGCACTCCAGCAGGCACCACTGCTCTTCTGATCACAGTGCTGGCCCATGGACAGAAGAACTCATTTTGGGAGGAGAACATCTGAATTTTGGTCTCCTTATGGTCCTTCCAGTTGGCTGCACAGACATGGCAGAGAAGAATCCTGTTCCTCATTGAACTCCTCCTTCAAGCTCAGCAGAACAAAGAATGATCACTAATCAAAAGTTAATAAAGTGAAAGCAGACTTTGGAGATGGAAAAGTAATTTTCAGTGCTTTGAAAAATGATGAGTTGGACATGGCCATTTTCTCAGCTGCTCTAAAGGCCAATCCTGCATTTCCCTGTGCTGCCTCCTTTGAGGCATCCCAGAGTTTGTGCTGCTGGAGCTTAACTCAGCAGACCAAGCCCCAGAGAGCACCTCCTGCCTGCTCTAAGCAGCATGAGCAAGGGATGGCCTTGGAATTCCTTCCCCACACACTGATCTTGAGTCACTCCTGCTCTGTGGCTCCGCACCAGTCCATGGTGATGGGTGACTGAACCTATCTTATATTGTGGTTTCTTAGCCATAAAAATGTTTTAGTCTTTAATTCTAGCACTCAAAATACCTGGAACAGGAAAAAATCCCTACCATGCATCAGCATGGACCCACTTTACTGTCTTCACAGGCTCCAGAGGAGGTGCTCTTGGCTGCCAATAAATCAGTTTTCCTGGTCACTCTCCTGATAGCACAAAGAAGCTGGTAGCAGCAGTGAATTATTGACCAAAGGGTGGCCCTATTTTGTGGATCATCAGCTTAATTCCAGATTATCTATCCAAACTGACAACATCCCTATGGGTAAAGGAAGACAGATAAAGACTCCTAAGTGTTGGCAGTAATTAACACGAGTCTGCACTGGACAGTAAATCTCTTTTGGAAGCAGAAGGGGCTACCAAGGCATTATGGATTGCTCTGGTTTGGTGAGGGCAGGCTGATGCCCAGGACTGGATGCTCCTGTGGAGGTTAAGCCCTGGCTGGCACCATGGCAGGCACAGGGACCAGCTCCTGTCTGCTGTCCCCCAGGCAGGGGAGATGTCACTTCCCTGGCCTGAACAAATACTCATTCATCACTGGGCACTTGTGAAAAAGAGATTACTCAGGCTTTACTCAGGCTTTATGATCAGTTCATTCACCTTGTATCCAGTTCCTTCCCCTTCCACCCCAGCTATTTATGGCTTGTTTTTATGCAGCATAGGAAGGAACAGGATAGTATGGGTACTGAGCAGGGCTGAGGGGTCCAGCCCAGCCTGATGGGGTCCTGGGCAGTCCCTGTCTGCTTCTGGCTCATCTCCTGATCCCTACATCGATGCCAATGCTGGAGAAATGCTGCTTTCTTCTTTGGGCTACTATACCCCCTTCTCCTATTTTGCCTTTCCAAGCCTTAACCATTGCTGGCCCTTCAGCAATCCCTTCCTTTATCTGCTTCCATCAAACACACACATCCCTCAAACTCAAAACCCCAATAATTAGACTAATCATCTAACATGGTTGGACCAGGCAGTAGATGATGCCTTGAGCACTTTGCTGGAGTCTGCCTGGACCAATTCCTCTCAGGATCAGAAAGACTTCCATGAGCTTCCACTTCTTTAGAAGCAACATAGGAATGCAGCCATTTACTGCAAACACTCCCTTCCAGCTCTTCTTCACTTTGCCTGGGCTGATCAGACACATTAAATACCTCTCAAGGGTGGTGGAAAAGGCTCTGCAAAGATGTTCCCTTTCTTGCTACCTGCAAGGACTGTCTATCTTGTCCCCTTTCCTCTGGCATCATATCCCTGCTCCTTTTCCCCACAAAGTTTCTCAGTCTCCTACCAGTAGCCCCAGCTGCCTTCCCTCTCCTTTCCACTTGCTCTGAGTCACTAGAAATGGAACCTGGGCCAATTTCTCCACCTCTCAAGCAGCCACCCCTCGGGGCGTTGGCAGCTGAGTGAAGGAGGGGTGTGGGAGCCTATGTGGGCCAGGACCCATCACTGTTATTATCCATATTTTCCAAATTTTGTTTAGTTTTGTTGGAGCAGAACCCTGCTCTTCTACCCAAACACCACTCAGGAAGGCCCTAAGTACAGCCACCAGAAGATGAAACAGGAGACAACAAGCAAAGTAGGAGCACAAGAAACAAAACAAAATGGGCAGAGGTGGAGCCATCAACCACCCTCGTGTCCATCACATCCTTCAGACATCTGAGCAGGGGATGGATGGATGGATGGATGGATGGATGGATGGATGGATGGATGGATGGAGTCCTGTATGCAGGAGCACCCTGAAGGATGTGCAGGTCTCACCACCTTGAGCCATCTGCTCTAACAGCCCCAAGGCTCTGTAGAGGGGATCAGGTTCTGTAGAGGTGACCCAGGCAGGGGTGCAGCAGCCAGGGGTTCCTGGCACAGCCTCCTCCTGCCCAGCCCAGCCCAGCCCAGGCTGTGGGAGCAGCTGGGACATTTCCTCTTGGCTCAGGCTCTGGCACACGTGGCGCTCTCGGCTGCCTGCGACACAAACATCTCGTCCTTGGACCAGGTAGGAAACAGCAAGCTGAGAGCTGGGCCGGAAGGATTTTTTTTCTTCCTCTTTCTGCAACACAAACCCCTGTTCCAGCCGCTTTCCTTTTCCCCTAAAAGCTCCCAGTGGAGAGGTACTCCTCAAATTGTGTATTTTTGTGCACAGCGTTGTGTTGCACAGAGGTTTCTCCAGAACACCAGCTCAGGCACCCTGGCTGCCTCCTGCCCTCCTGGGGGCTCCTCTTTCCTAGCTTTACTTTTGCATTCACTTCCTTTCAAGGCTCTGGAAGCCCAAAAAGCAGCTACAAGCAGTTCTGATAGCTGTCCCCTGGTCCACAGAGCATCACAGGGAACTGAACAGGTGCCTTTATAAGCCAGTTATCTCCCATCAGACAAGACAACCCCAGCGTGGGGTCAATTATCAAGCTGTTGATTTCAGCAGAGACTTAAATCAGGCAGGGGGAGGAGGACTTCATGACAAATGCCCCCAAATCTGTTAGCTAGGTAGGATCAAGCAGCTGGTCTTTAATTAATGGCTGATAGCTGGACTGGCTCCTGGGCAAGGTCTGAGCTCTCCTCAGTGTGCAGAGCACAAAAACTGCTTGCAAAAACAAAAACGAAAAAAAAAACTCCAAGGACACAATTTTTCCAGCATCAATATTGACACCTAGGATGGGTCTACCAACAGGATAAGGAACCAAATATCCAGGCTCAAGCATGGGCACTGCTGACACACTTGTGTCACACCCATCACTGATGCTGGATGCACCCAACAGCAAGGCTCAGGGCTCTGGAGCTGCAGGCAGGAGCCCTGCCTGGTGTGGTTCTCCCACACACAGATGCACAGACACCAACTGAACAGCTGAAGCAACTCAGTGTTTAAATTAAGTTCAAAGCTGGTGACTTTATACCCTCCCCCAGTGAGACACAACACTCACAGAGGAAGCCCTGAAATGCACCTATATGAGTCTCACCCTCAGCTTTTAGATCATGTGCTGCAGGAAAGGTCAGTAAACTCCTTCCTCACCCATGGGCAGGAGGCATTCAAGGGGTTCTGCCAAAAATAAAAGGTAACTTCCTGCCCATCATGGTATTTGTTGATGGCTCAAACACCCACCCACTGCCAGCTGCCTCCCACTTCCTGGCTGACCCTGCTGCATCAGCAGCATCTTCTTACACATGTCCTCAGCCAAGCACACTTCCTTCTCTTAAATATCACTCCTGGCAATACAGCCAAGTGAGGCCATAGGCAACAAATCTTGCTGCAACCCAAAATTCTCTCTTTGCTCACAGTTTGATGTGCTGCAAGGGCCATCTCTCGCTGCATGGGGTCCAGCAGCACAAGCACAAAAATACAACCCAGTCGCTGCAGCCAGCTACAGGTCAAAACCAAGCTAAGATATTTAATGAGCAGCAGCATTAACCAGGAGTCTTCCTGAGCCATGAGGGGTATTTACACCTGTCCCAGTGCAGCCAGGTCAAAAGGGTCCCACTGACTGGGAATGGGGTTTGCCAGCACACCTGCCCCAGTACCTGTGCCTGGTTCCCCCTGCAGACAGGGCTTGGCTGAAGTGGCAGAACTGCACTGGGGAAATTCCCAGCTCCAACCTGCTCAGCACACGAACAGCTCAGGGTGCAGTGGGAATCTCACAGGCATTTGTGCCTGTACACCATGCCACAGCTGGCACCACATTCCCACAGCTGGAGAAGGAAATTCCTGTCAGAGCTGGCCCTCTCTGCCCACAGCACGTCGACAGTGCTGCCTTTCCCTCCCACCCCTGAGAGCATCATCAAGCAGTTTTACACCATCTCAAACTGGAATCAAAAGTAACATTATTGTTATCAAGGCTTTTTCTTGGGAACAAAAGCAATTGGATTTGTTCTGCAGCCAAGAAGACCAGAAGTTACCTTCTGAACAATAAAGATTAGCTCTTGGAATCCCAGGCCCCTCTCAGTCTGGACCACATTTTGAAAACCTTGATGTTAAGTCAAATTTTGGGGAAAACCAGGAGGAAACTACTTAACACCCCAGTAACACCAGAGAGCTGTGTCCTTTGTCACTGGGCCCATCAGGGAGGACACCCACCTCAGACATCTACTGATTAAATTACAGCCTGAGTCACAGCACAAGGTGACACTTGATCCAATTAGCCAGGCCCAGAATAACTGTAATTAACTGTTAATCTGCTATCAATAGCTCCATTTACACCGGGTTTTGCTGCACAGGGATTCCTTCTGGTTTGTTTCCTCCACAACAGGATAAACTTCAGCTCTGGTACAGGATATCTGGTGTTTGTTTTAAGGCACCACTGTGCATCAGCTGCATGTTCTGGACACAAAAGCAAATGAATCTCATTTCAAGGTGTTGGTCTAGTTTTTTTCCACAGCATTGTTTGGAGGATGGTCCCTGCAGGACACACCTGAAGCACCTGTCTCCTGCTGAAACCACAAAGACAAAGCTGAAACCCTTCACCTATATAAGACCACTCCAGGATAAACCTCTGTTTGAAAACAGGCACACAAACACACCAGGTACAAACACCCTCTGGCTGTTTAAAACAACTCAGTGTGAGTGACCTGTGGATGCAGCATTCCCTCAACAATCCCTGGAGGTTTGCCACAGGGTCCCAAGCAGGTGCTGGCTCTTCCTGAAGAGGGAGAGAAGGGGATTGGGTTTGAAAAGCCAACTGACAGTCATATACCTTCAGATTTAATGACACTGTCATCACCGAGGGTCACACTTCCCCTGATTTAACTGCCCTGGCAAAATCCTGTCAGTACCACTTGCATACAGAGTGGGAGAGAATTTACCCAGCGTTAATGGCAGCCAAGGCACAGCTAAAAGGACAATGGAATTAGTATTAAATACCAGGCCTAGACTCGGTGGAATTATAGATTATTTTGTGTACTAAAGAAGAATTAACTGATCCATTCTAAAATGCATTTATCATTGAAATAAAAATCTTCTGTCATTTTATTTAATAGTCTTAGTAAGAAATAATTGCAATGTCTGGTTGCTTTTCAACAGCATGTGGTTTTAATATTTTAATTGTTACAAACTGTATAATAATGATGAACAAAAGGCGTGTCCAAGTCATTATTGTATTTATTAACATTTCTTTTGAGGACTTGATAGATTATATTCATATATACAGCACTTCAGACATTGTAGTGCTAACTTATTAAAGGTGGAAAATGAGTCCAAAGTGACTTGCTTTGGTGCAATTTAAATATTGTATTTTCAAGTGATTAGTGTTGTGCCTTGCATTATTTAACAATCTGGCAGTTTGCACATTTTTCTAATTATTATGCAGCTTCATCTGATCGGGGAATTAAAATACAGTGGGAATAACAAACCTCAAAGAGCCTAGCAGGCATAGGGGAACTTTCACCAAATCCGTCAAAGTAATGGATTTTTCTGAAGGGAAGATATATTCCTGAAAAGTCCCCAGCTCCCAGGCTCTCCCATAATAAAATGTGTATTTCCCTGTGTGCCCTGAGCAGGGTCTGGGTCCCTTTTCCACACTGAGCTGGTTTCCTTGTGGTGGGGTCAGACCCTCCTCACTGGTCCCCAGTGCTCACCACTCTGTATTTTGAGCAAAGAGGTTGCAGGGGACTCAGCACAAGGGCATCACACCGTTCCCAGGCCTATTTTGTTTACATTTGATTCAATCAAGTTGTGGCCTTTTGGCCTCTTTCCAAATTAACTTCTGGGTGACCTCCACCATGCCCTCTCCCAGCAGCCAGGCCGCCGGGAAACAGCCCATTAAACCTACAAACAAATATGGGACATATTGCTCGATCAAACCAGCTTCAAACACGGCTCTGGAAATGCCAGGACATTTTTTTTTGTGAACTTCAGGTCTATTTTGTTTTCGGTCATTCACACCTCTGGGCCTCCTGCCTTTTTTTTTTTCCTTCCAAGTATAGCTGTGTGTTTTACTGCCTCGTAAAACTTCTGAATTTTGTTCTCATCCTCCTGCAAACCCCTCTAAGAGCAATGTGAGGCTCTTTCACATAGGGCTCACTGCAGGACTGGGTCTTTACACCGAGCACATGAAGAAAGGCAGCGAGACCCTGCTTGGGGGAACAGCTGTAATGCTCCAAGAAATTGTATCTTCCCTTTATTTCCAAGGAAATAAATCAAAGGGAGTTTCTCAGGGTCTGTGAAAGCATATTGCCTGGATTCCCATCCCCAAAGGGTTTATTTTTTCAAGAGCTTATATGGTAGTTAGATTTCTGGCTAGAAAATATGCAATATGATAAAAACACAGTCCCTATATGGGGCAATAAATTACAGATTGTTTGATGTGGAAACCAAAGAACTGTCAAACTCCAGTATATCTGAAATATTCTAAATGAGCCCTTAACTCGAGTGTCTGGAAATGTACAATATGTTTCCAGGCCATTCAATTTTGTAAAGACACATCTTCCCCAGCTAAGTTTCCTTTTATGGATTTTACTATTATTTTTTTGTGTGTTTTTTCCCTCCTTTTCTTAAAAAATTGCACTCTTCCTCCTCAAGACAGTACTATGATAAACACCAGGATTTACTTAAGCATAAAAAGAGATTGCAACTGGGCAGAAGCCTGAAGAGGTAATGGCATTATGGATGAAGTAAAGCATCTGCTGCAAAGGTGTCAGAGCTCCATGGGCACTGCAAAGAACATGAAAATCACTTCAGGACAGACAGGGACAGAAGGGAGGACCAAGAGTGTCACATCAGCCAATTTGATCCCTGCTGCATCCTTCCAGTAGCATCACCCAGGTCCTCTCTGCAGAGCCTTCCATGGAGGAGGATGACCAGCAGGAGCTCACCAGGGTGGCAGAGCTCCCAGGACATGGGACATGTGACACCTCCCACCTCCATGCATAGCTGTTAAACCCTGAAGCTCATCCCCATCAGCCATTCCAATGTCCCTGTGGCCAGAGGAAATGGAGTGACCAGAGGAAATGGCTCACCCTGCACACAGCTTTCTGCCTGGGGATGTTATCAAGTCACAAAAAATCTGAGCAAGACCCTGTGCTGACACTGAATAACCTTTCAATTTCAATATAGTTTCACTCAAAGGATGAGTGAAAACCCTTCTAGCTAGAAACAGACCCCATCCACTCTGGGAAATAAAAGTTAGGAACCAATTCCAACTCATTTTCCTGAAGGTGACCCTTAGCCTCCCAGCTGAGATAACAATGCTAATATTTATGGATGGGCTGTTCATGCCTCTGGGCACACAACAAAAATAACTCAAATCAAAACTTGGTAGACATCTAACAGAACTGGGGGGAAAAAAATTCCAATATGGCAATAATAAAGCATCTCACCCACCAATGCACAAAAAATAGCATCAGCCACAATCACACGTTTCGGTGAAACAAAAATGGTCTGATGTGATGAACAGGCAGCACTGAGGGGGACTCATCCAGAAAGGGCTGACTTGAGACAGCACACAACTCAGGCACTGTGCTTTATTCACTTATTTATTTTAGCTTGATAGGTGCTCACAGCAAAAAAGCACAGTATGGGGCACTTTTCCTTCCCCTGTTCTCTGGGTTAGGTTTTCTCTACTTCTTTCAATCCCCATGGGTTTAATGCTAATGCACAAACCCCATTCTCATTTCAAACTGCAAATGTTTGATGATAATTTCTCATGTGAATGTGTGAACATTTACCCAAATTATGTTTGAGAAGACACAAACTAAAGAGCAAGCACAGTTTGTACACACAACACTGAAAGAACAGACACTTCCAGCAGCATGAGCATCCTGGAATAAAGGCGAAGTCATCAGCAAATTACAGATATTTAGCAAAAATCTCCAAGTAGAAATAAAAGCTGTGGAAATTGCACCAAACAGCATGGTTCCTGAGTCTGCACACACCCACAAAATCCAGGCTGTATCTCTAACACAACACACTGGGAGGAAGCCACACCATTCTACAAGATTAATAATTTACAGGTGAATCCAGTTTACAGCTCTGAGCACCACAAAAATGATCTTTTCTCCAAAAGATCCTGGATGTCTGAAAATCCTTAAAAGCCACTGTTGGCTTGAGCTTGGTGGATAAGGAGATTTTCAACCCTCTCCAGCTCGGGAATTCCCACTGCTTCCCAAATCTGAAGCCAACACCTGAAAGACACAACTGTAATTCATCCAGAGCTGCTGTTTCCTTCCACATTTAATACTCTTTGGCAATCAAGATGCATTCCAGATGTGAAAGAGAGCTCAAACTTCCTTCAGCCAGAAAATAAGTGTGAAAAAAGAAAATAAGTATGATGGTAAGCTCTGACACCCCAATCCCAAATTTAAGTAGCCCCCCACAGTTACTTTCCTGGTATATAAGCTAATGACCATTGACTACAGACCCTCCACAGGAATAAAATCGTATCATAGAATTACAGATGGGTTTGGGTGGGAAGGGATCTAACAGATCTTGTAGTTCCAACCCCCTGCCACAGGCAGGGACATCTTCCTTAGACCAATTTCCTCCAAGCCCCATCCAGCCTGGCCATGAACACTTCCAGGAATGGGGCAGCTACAGCTTCTCTGGGCAGGCTTTGTAACTAATTTACTCTAATCACTTCCCATTTTCTCCTGATTTTATTCTCAGTTCCTCCTCTTTCTCAAACACAGATTTACAAGAGGTTTGACATTTTTCAGGCTCTTACATTTATGCTGTTCAAACCAAAACAGCTTACTTGCCCCCCATAACACATTCCAACATGACACTGCAAGCCAATGGGGGGGAAGCACTTCAAGAGATCATGACTGAGTATTCACCCCCTCACCACAATTTTTCTCTGAGCAGCAGCTGACAGAGACTGCTGCTGCAAACAGCTGAGCTGAGCACAGCAGTGTTTACCCAGGGTCTCCCACTCCATAGACCTCCACTCCTCAGAAGCCCAAGCTGTTCAGCAAAGACCTAACTTGACCCAGTCTGGCAGCCAGCATTTCACAACCACTTTATGTCAGCAGTTTCACGTACATAATAACCATGTTTTGTTCGGTGCAACTTTCTCACTGTGAATGGCAAAATATCATTATCACCTGCAGGTTGAAGCCTGCCCTCTACCCCATTTAATAGGGAGCTGATTATGCTATTCCCCCTGCTTTTCCCCTTCTAATAATTATGGGCTGTTGGCAGATGGCACTGCTCAGCACAGGGAGCGGGTGGGAAGGCAGAGCAGGCTGTAGGGCTGCTGCCCATGGCAGCTCCTGCATTGTGGGGTGCTCCTGGGGACCCCAAATCCCTCGCTGCATCCTGCTCCCAGACAGCACCTAATGAGGCGTGCCTGTGTCGGAGGGCACGGGGGTTAAACTGTGAAAACAGTCCCTGGCAGTCTCAGAGCAGGAAAGCAGAGGTTAGCAGAAAAGTTGCTAAGCCAGCAACTCCAAACAGAGCCACCCTCACAGCCCACCCGGCTGGGAAGCAAAGCTGGGCTTAACCCCAGGAACCCACCACTGCCCAGAGCTGGAGCCACTGCGGGCAAGGTCCCCTGGGAAGGGCTTTCTCAGGAGAGATGGGGCAGCTCAGCTCTGTTAACAGCATTACCACCCCAGCATTGCCCTGTGAGCTCCCAGTGCTGTGTCCTGGCAAAGCAGCAAGCCCAGACTATCTGCCTAGGAGCAACATCTCCTCCACGAGTTACTGTGACATCCACACTCAGTGACACAGAGGGGAGAGCAGAGTCCAGACCAGAGCCCAGCCCTGCTGGCCCAAGGTAGTGCTGGGGAAGGCTCAGCCACAAGCTGAACACTCTGCAGAGCTGCCACCCAATTTCCTGGCAGCAGCAGGGCTTATTCACAGGCCTAACCTGGCGTGGCATAATGGGCAGAGACAAGATACTGCTTGTCCCAGGAAGGATGCCAGGTCTGAGGCAGTGGGAAGGAAGCTTCCTCCCCAGCAGAAAGGATCTCATCCAGCTCTGCCATTTCCGCATTCAACAGTAACTTGCCCCATTACTGACTAGGAGAGAATGCCCAGGGAGATACATCAAAGAAAAAAGTGACACTTATTGCCAGCCATGAGCAATGCCAAAAGGAATTCTTTCAACCAGAGGGGACATCAGGTATGTGCCACATGCCCCCCTGCTAGCACATCATGCTCAAGGGCACCCCATCAGCTCCATCCTTCCTGGACCTCCACTGCTAAGGGCACAGATGCCCAGCAGAAGCATTCTTGTGCTGCAGCCATGCATCCACACATGACCCAGGCACAGGCTGGGAGGCTGCACCATGCAGAGCCACAGCAGCAGGCATCCAAGAGGGCCAGGGTGGCACTGGCTCTGCACACAGGGCTGCTGCAGATGGAGACACCCAGGATGAGCCCTGGAGAGTGTGGGGGAGGCCAAACTGATTTGGAAACCACCCACTCTGGAGACATCCCTGCTGGCACGTCTGCAACAAACCTGGTTGATGTGTTTCAGCTTGTCAATAATCTGGCTGATCACTGGCTCCAGACCTTTCACCTTCACCTCGTGGTTGCCAGCCTGGGCTTTTGCTCCATTCCTTGTGATCTGGGGACTGTACCTGCAGGAATGAGAACAGAGAAGACCACAATGTGATGGGCTAATAGAGGGGAGATCTTTAAAGTTCAGTACAAACATGAGAAATCCCAAGACAGGCACTGGCCCTTTCCAAAGCAGAGAGCACAAGACAGTTAATAATGACAAAGAAAGGACAGAAGATTCCCATAAACATTTTTGCTCTGACTTTGCAAAGCAGCAAGATGATGTAGTTGTATCACTTGAGGACAATGAAGTCCTTTCCAGTCCATTAGTAACCAAGGAAGATGTTAAACAGTATACAATAGAGATAAATATTTTCACATAACTTGCACCCAAGAGTCCTAAAAAAGCTGGCTCAGAAATTCTGGCTTGCTCGTGTTTGTTTAAAATAAATCTTGGCAGACCACAGAGACTCCAGTACAAGAGCAGTAGTGTTGTGCCCACAGCCAAAAAAATGAGCGGGATGACCCAGTTAACTGCAAGCTGATTAGCATAACATCAACCCCCTTGCAAAATAATGACTATCACTGATGTGTGATTTCAGTAATAAAGAATTAAAGCATCAGAATATAATTAATGCTGTCAACATTGCTAATGGAAAATAGGTGTTGTCAAACAATCCTGATTTCTGTCTTTGATGAGATCCAGCCTTAGGGATCAAAGTGACTGCTCAGACAGAACGTACCTTGACTTTGGTACAGTGCTGGGCTCTGCACCACAGGGTACCTCGATTTACAAGGGTGCCATGGGAGTCAGCAAAGCCCCACAGACTAGATTAAACTGCCAGGGCAGCTCTGCAGAGGAAGGTGGCCAAGCTGCACTCAGCTTTTTCATCAGCACTTAGGAAAGATATATACATTCACTTGCTGCAAGATTTATGGAATTACAAAGTTTACCAGGGGGATTAAAGGGAGGGGAAGAGGGACAGAACTGCTGCACACTTGCTTTTGGAGGAACACATCCCTACAGTCAGGACCTGGGTAACAGCTGATGATGCTCCGGCACAAGACAAGCACCAAACTCCAACTCAGGGTCAGAGCAATCCTCTGCCACCACTGCCTGCTGGCAGCCACAGCAGTGGCACAGAGCACACCAGAGCCTGCCTGAGCTCTGGGCTGCTGCCATTCATCACAGCCCAGTGATGGGCTGTGCTGCTCTACAAGCACAAAACAAGTCCTCATCTCCAAGAACTGGCAGCCAGAACAGGCACTACCAAACCCCAGCACAGCCTCTGAAAGTGAGATCACCAAGATAACACCAGCATCAGTCTGCTGTACTGTACATCTGTTTTCCCAGTGCCATGGGTAAACATCATTAATTTTCCTTTCTGCATTCACCTCCTACACATCATGTTTTAACCCAGCTCCCAGCACCAGCTCTAGTGGCTGCTTCCATGTCTGTCAGCTCCCTGCTCCCCTGCCCAGCTAATCTTCCATCCTCATGTTGCCAGGCAAGCTCAGGCAATCACAGTCAGCCCATTTCTCATGGGTTTTGGGGAGAAGGTGGGACTTTAGAAGGCATTTAAAGAAGGGGAGGGAGACAGGAGGGATGGTGGGGCCAATTCGGGGAAGATGTTTTGCTAGGATAGAAAGCAAGAGGCATGTGGACATTTGGCCACATGAGCTATCAGGACACACAAAGGGGTTTGGGGATACTCAGGGGCTTGGCTTAAACTCTGAACTAGAGGATGAGATCCACTCAGACATGTGGGGATGCAGAGGCAACCCCAAATCTATACTGGTGCAGCAGCAATCTGTCCAGACCTGAAACACTCACATAGTTTAATTACAGAACCGAGGCAGATTTCCACTCCAAGGCTATCTCAGAGCAGGAGTTCTATGTGCAGGAGCTCTCTGCACCTTCAGCTGGGTCCCCAACACTAGGCATTCCCTGTATGCATCTCCATTAATGGCTGGCAACCCTGCAAGATGCTGCACTGAAGAGATGACACAGGAAAAAGGACAAGAGAAAGGAGATGTTTTGTGCCTACAGCACATGAACACACACCTGTTTATACATATTCCTTTTCCAGGCATAAGCAGCTTGTCCAGGTACAGGCATCACTGCAAAGCAGATTCATCAGCTTGGCTCTCCCAAGCCCCAGCAGCTCCTGAACAGGGGGGCAGCTGCCTGCACAACCATCCCACCCCTGCACTTCAGCACCAGCCCAGCACCAGCTCTGCACCCCAACACCCTGCCCCTGTCCCCTCCTGTTAGCACTCAGCATTTTGCAAAACGCCTTTTTCTAATAGTTGTGTTATCCTGGGAAACACAAAACGTGGCTACACCTGAGACAATCGCTCCCAGCTCAGAAGAGCCCTCACCCGTGCAGTTGGGAGGGTCGGTGCAGGTTGAAAGCTGGGTGGGTGGGAACAGGAGCCAGCCTGGGCCAGCCTGAGCCAGCCTGGGGCCAGCCTGGAAGAGCCTGCAGCAGCCCCTGCTCCTGGCACAGCCCTGCATGCTCCGAGCACCATCTCGTGGGAAGAGGACGCTGCCGCAAGCACCGACCTGCTGAAACTTGGGCTGAACTTTTTTGAAGGGGGACAGAGCACTGGGAGCAGTGAGCCATTAATCCTGCTGCTTATTTGTCACACAGACACTTAATGCCACCGTGCTGACCCGACAAACACATCTGGAGATTGGACGTAAGCAGCCACAGCACGCATCATGAGTTTTGAGATGACAAAGAAATTCCTATCTTTGGTGTCACTGTAAATTTAATTTAAAACACTGGTGGAACTCAGAAGTACATTGCTGAAAGGTCTCCTGTGGTTTCAGAGATTTAATCAGGAAACTCACACAGGTTTTAGCAAGAGCAAAACCAAGCCCACTTGGTGCATCTCTAAATTAATACAATCTCTCTCCTAAACAGTTTAATACAAAGAAACACAATAGCTTGGGTTTGAGTGGGCGAAATCTCTTCTGAAATCCATGCAACGGCTGCCAGAGAGGATTTCTGTAGCCTACACAACGTAGTACAGGAGGGAGGAACACAGTACTACAGCAATACTATACTGTAACTCCAAGTCCAGAGACTGAAACTGCTCTCCAGAAGGTTCTGCTGGGGTGCTGAGGATCTCAGATCAGCCTTCTCAGGGGAAAAAGTCTACTAGAGAAGGAAGCAAAGCAAATCTGACAGCATTTGCAGAGGGATTTCTCCCTAAAACAGTGATGTTGGAGAAATAGTGTCACCTTCTGGTGCTTCCCACCTGGCCAGATACAAGGGTAGGTACCTGACCCAAAATGAACCATTTGCACCCTTACACAAGTCATTTATAGCAGCAAGGCAATGGGCCCTGCAAGCTGCACATCTTTGAGCACATACTGCAAAAAAGGAGATGCATGGGGACCCATTACATGCCATCAGCCAGAGACATGGTGCTGCATGATTTGGGTGCTCTGGGGGACACTTCCTCCAAGCTGAGACCTCCTGGTGTGCTCAGCTACAAGGGGGACACCAGCTCCCCTCAGCTGTGCCACTCTCTCCCCCACAGAGTGGCCACATTCAGGCATCTGGGATGCTGCCAACCAAAGGGTTAAAGGCTTTGAAATGCAGCTTCAGCAAGAGACCTGCATTCCTGAAATGCCAGAGAAGCTGGAAAAGGCAGCTGGCACCCCTCCCTGCAGCCTGGGCCTTAATATGGCAGAGAGATGCCTTTGCAGCCCCCTGCAAGCTGGAGGATGGGGGTCCCAGGACAGCACCCATGCAGACTCCTCTGCAGCCCCCCTAGCTGAAGGGTTGGTGGGCTTGCAGGCAAAAAAGCCAAAGCACCACCTTCCTCCCACGTTCTCTGAGCCATCTCAAGCTGTTTTCAGCTTACGCCAATAGAATAGCCCCTTCTGCAGGACACTCGTGCCACTTCATGATACCCATCACATGCCTCTGCCATGGTGATTGATACCAGCATGGAACAGCAAACATGCACAGTGGATAAAGTCCCCACCCTGGTCCCCAGGGGTCTGTGTGCTGAAGGGGTATCAGTGTTGCAACATGAGCATGGTCTGGCTCACACTTCATAAGCAAAGCCCAAAATACTTCTCTCTTTGACGTGCCTCAACGTCAGTCAGCAGCATCTCCTTGCCTGGACTCCCTGGGCATGGGCTCTAGCTGGGATGTGGTATTTTCCAAACACAAATGTCACTGTAAAATGGGCTGAAAAGCAGTCTTCGTTAAAAATTTCTTTAAAGGCAACCACTTTATGAAAACACCAATAATCTGAAGTTTCCTGTGGGGAGAGTACAACTGCAGACCCTTCCTGCTTGTTCTCATCCACCAGACATAAATGCCCAAGTATGCTGTCAAATTGAGGGATTTTCCTCCCCTTTCCTCTCCACCATCCACAAATGTCTCTTGTGAATGTTTGGTCTTTCCAGTCCAAATGCAGCTCATTCCAAGCTTTCATTTCAGAGTAAAGAAGACAAGATGACAAATGTTATTTAAATACATGGCAATGAGTGTAAAATGTGTGTTCATCCTACTCAGCCCTGCTATAGGCTTTGAGATGAGTTACTGCAATGCCTGACATGTGATTTAGAGAAAGTAATCCTGGAAGTCAAACAAAAAGAATTACACCTTTTAGAAAAAGGAAAGTAAGTATGTCATTCAAATAACAATTAATTTATGCCTGCCTTCCAGTTGAAAATTATTTATTCAAAGCCATCTCCACTTTAAACAGCACAGTATCCCTCACAGGCTCTCTCTCTACTACCTGTGAATTATACTTGTTAGAGAGAGTGGGTGGGAGACAAACACAACAGACACAACACAACACAGAGGTTGCATTGCACAAGAGTTAGTAACTGTGTTTGAGAGAGCAATATTCCCCCAGACCCCCAAAGCAGTTCTGCATTTCAAGATGTGACTTACTACAGATCATGTGGACTGGTGTGGTCCTTACCACATAAAAGGCAAAAGAGATTAAAAAGGGGAGGAAGAGAAGTTTTACCTTCTCTCCTCCTCCCCCCACTCCTTACAGGAACCCAGCTCTTACCTCCAGCTGGTTTTCACAGGTCAGTGAAGGCGGGTGCAGTGGTGAAGCCAATATTTTACTCTACGACCCTCCTAATTTCTGGTTTAGTGAGACAACCGCTGTCACATCAGCAGAAGAGGCCAAAAGGCTTGAAAAGCTGTTTCCAACCCACTCATCCTGCCCTGGATGTGCCAACAAGCCTCCAGGAAGAGGTGACAGTTCTTTCCCTGATAGTTTACTCTCTAAAGACAGATTGTCCTTAGACTTCTGGCCAGCCGTAGCCCATCTCAGACATGGGCTGGGTGTGGGGTGCAGGTCCACCCCACTGTTCTGTTCTCTTCCACACGGGGTGCAGGTCCCCACCATCCCATGACCATGTGCAGGCATCTGTTTCATGGAGTGCAAGAGGCAGGAGAGAGGTGGGGTGTGTGGCTCCCAGGTGCCTTCTTGGCATTGCCTGCTTGCTGGCAGAGTCCTCGCAGTCACTGCAGAGCTCGTGATGCTGCAGTCAATTTACACCACCAGCAGCTCCAAACAAGCTGCTTCAAAAGCAACCAGGAGGATCCAAGCTCTCAGTGGGGAGTGTTCTCACCTAACTAAAAAGGAACCATTTTCTGCTGGATTTCCAAATATCAACGCCTGGCAGCCTCTGAGAGCCCCCAGAGATCCTGCTGTGTCAGTTCCCTGCCAAGAGAAGTGCTGCTTCTTCCCAACTGCCCCACACAAAGCTCTGCAGCCAGTGAGTGTGCTGCAGATGATGGCTTGGTCAGAAACGTGAGGTCTCAGGTAATCACCTGGCTCTGGGACTTCAGAAGGAACAGCAAAAACTGTAATATTCATAGCAGAACAATGGGAGTTTATAGACAGCCTGAAGTCCATCCTCCATTCTTATTTCAGTTCAAGAAAAATAGATTATGGAAAAATCAGCTAAACCTGAGACCAAGCAGCAGGATAGAGGAAGATTCACTGTCTTCTTTTCTGAAATATCCTGGAAACAATCATGGCCACTCAATAACCCACTGAATTTGCCTACTATCCTTTCACTATAGCTTATACTTGCTACAAAGCTGTGTTTTACGGGCTTGAAAGGTTATACAGCTCCCTCTTTGGGGATTCCACTGGATCAGATATTTTGCAGCACTGCCAGAAATAACCAAACCCTTCATGAACTAAAGGGTTATTGCTGGCATGGAATTTCCTTTGTTCCAATTACAGAATCTCATTTTTCTGTCTTGCTTCCAATTGTGCTTTCATTGTTTATGATTTGTATGATTAAAACAAACCACAGTACGCTGGCAACAGCAGGGAAATATGAGACTTCCAGCTTGGAGTAGAGAATCTGGCAAGGTGCTAAAAATATATTAATTTTGAATTGGTACAAAGAAAACAAGAGTTATGCTGGTTATTTAGATTAATGTATGCATTTGTCTTGAGAAATTTGGAAATGGCAGTACCCAACAGTAAGGCTTAATGTGCTTACAAGTTTTGCAGCAGGCAGATGTTGCTGTCATTCTATTCAGAACAGCTTGAAAAGAATAGTCCCATGTAAGCAGATTAATAAACTCTGAGAATCTAGATTTAATAGGCTTTTAGTATTAAATGCTGCAAAACCCTGATACTATACATAAAGTTTTGAATCACCTTTGAGATTCCAGCATTGAGCTCCCATAGTAACTGAGGCAAGTTTGATATCTCAGCACCTACTTGACTTAAGCTGAAGGCTTAAAATGAGCTAATTACTCAGTCAGGACTTCAGTGATAAGGATCGACCTCTGGTTTTTCTCTACTTGGGACGGAGATAAAGATAAGAGAGGCTGGACAACATTTCACCACCTAACACCACCAGCAGGAGGTCTGGTGAGAGGATGGGGCATGAAGACAGAGGAAAGGAAGGGCATCACAGAAACCCTGGCTTAGGCAGGTTTAAGCTGCTGCACACCCACCCTGCCTACGTGTCTGTCTCAGGGAAGTGCCTGGAACTGAGCCCAGGAAAGCTGCAAAGAGGTGCACAGGGATGCACAGAGACAGAGCAAGGTCTGGTCCCCAGCTACCACAAACACCCAGGCACCGTGACCCCTCAACAAGCTCTTTGCAAGTGGTGAAACGTGCCACTTGTGGCTTTTGCTGTGAACCTTTGTGGTGTCCCATAAAAGCACAGTGTGTTTTTGCACACTTTGAGAAGTGTGAAAAGCAGGAATGGGGTTGCCTTTTATTTTTTCTTCCCACTTCGGCTTATGTTCTTCAACCACGCAAAAGCACAGAAGAGACACAAGGCACTGTTCTTCATTACAGAAAAATCAACCTTTCCTGTGTGGGTCCCACTGTTTACAAGCAGTCATTTCAAGGCACCATGTCCTAAATCCACAATAGGGATGACAATCAAACTATTAACCCACAGATCAAACCTCAGGAAGGATGATGAATTCTTGCCATTAGATGGTCCAACATGGAGAAGCAAATGATCACAAAGGATCACAAAGATTCAGTTTAAAAAACCCGAGGGATTAAAAGCAGGATAAAATACTCCAGCCAGCTGCATTGTACTGGAGCCCCAAACATGCCACCTTCAGTCAGGGCAGAGGGGCTTAAGAACAAGGAGGAAACAGAGGATGGTTCAAGGCTCAAATTTGGAAGTGAGACCCAGTGGAAAGACACTGAGCACATCCAGTCCATAGGGAGGAGAGACACTCTCACTGCCTCTGGGTAACAAAGCACTGGGATAAACAAGACAGAGTAAATACCAAGCCAGAAAAACCACAGGAGGAGGACTGCAGGGTGCAGAAAGGACTGTTTGCATCAAATAATAGGATACACACTGTTGGTATTATCAGGTCCTTGGGTGCACTGCAAGGGCTGTGAAGTTGCTATTCCAGGCTTGATTTAACATGTTAAAGGAAAAGGGCTTAGAATAAATAACAAATGTTGTCATGACAGGGAGGTCTGGAAATGGATAAATCAGGAGGCTCTTTTCTAACTTAATGAACACTCAGGTACTACGTTAGAAATCCAAGAGGTAAATAGCCACAATCCCTACAAGAACACAATCAAATCCTGGACATGCTCAGACAGATGCTCACACTGACCTTACAGACCCAACAATGTTCAAACAGTTTCATCCATTGCCCACACAGCACCAGACATGGAAACTCATGGAAACATAGAACCTACCCAACCACCACTCTGCCCTAGTCTTCATCTGACCAGCAGATACAGCAGGAGCTTTCTAGTTTATTCAGGAACCTAGAGATTGCTCGTGCCCTGTTGTTGTTCCCTCCAACAAAGACCAGGGTTGAAGCCACTCATGAGGGCCAGGGCTTGTGAAAGTGAGGCTTGCTCATGTCTGTCTATACAGGGCCTCATCCACCCAGGCTGGGCGGCCTGAAGCAGAGCTAGACTGTAACATCACCTGTCTCTGCCCTCCCTTTAATCTTGACCCAGAAGTTCTTGGTCAGCTCCTCATCCATCCCTAGGTGGAACTCCAGGCACTCCAGCTGGTCTCTGGCATAGACACCCCATCCTTGTCTCCCCTGCTTGTCCTTTCAAAGAGCCCCTCCATGCCAACACCCCAGCCACAGGAACCATCCCACCATGTCTCCACCATCCTTTCTGGCAGCCACCACATATGTGAGACAAGCACCAGGACAGCACCCTGAAATTAATAGTAGATATTTAAACCACACCGAATTTCTTGCAAAAAGTGGCAAGATGGAATCTGATCACCAACAGACACACACCAGTCCAGCAGGAGAATAGAATTTCTCCAGTGCATAACACACATTCTCAGAATAGCTTGAGTAAGAGCTGCTACACCATGAACAGCTGCTTGGCTCCCTCTTGGGGAAAACATTGAAATAAAGGAACTGGCAGCTTAGGGTACTCGAGCACTGTTACCTTATATGCTCCTGATTTTCAGGAATTCTCCCAGACACTCTGAAAGAGATGCCAAGCTGGGAAGTCCAAACACATGAGTGGGAAATAATTTTAATTACATTTGCTTCTATTTGAAACATTCTGCATGTGGGTCCTGGGAGAAGAGCACTCTTTACCATTATCTTATTTCAGCTTTATTTAGCTGAGGTCTCCCTGCTCACAGCAAAAAACTCTAATATCTACCTGCAAGAGAACTCTCACTAATATTTCATAGGAGCTGGCAAAAGTGGCAACATCTGTGCACAAATCAGAGGGGGCAAGGAGAGGAGTGGAAAGGCACATGCTCTTCAAGCACAGTAGAGGATTTTTTCCTTAACAGTCAGGGGTTGATATCTTGGTGCCCCCTTCATGCACACAGACTTTATCCTCCCCCTGCCTTGCCCCCCTGCATGCCATAGCACCTGTGTGACATGCCATAATGTGCCCACGATGGTCCTCTGGTATTTTCAGCAGGAAGCTGAAGGCCATTAATCACCTGAAGTCATGTTTAATCTGCCCTGAATTTACATTTCCAGGAGAATTTGGACTCAGCACCCTTCCATTGCTGCCATTTCACCCAGCTGTGGTGTCAGCAGGACCTGGACCAGGGCCACTGGCTGTGACCCCAGTGAACTGCTATAAGCCAGGGTCCCCCTCTCCAGAGCTATAGTGTTTCTAACCCTGCTTTAGAAGTTTTAATTAACAATTAGTGAGACAATATTGAAATAATCTTCTTCTTTCCAACTGAATGTCTCAAGCATGGAAACTCAAGATTTTCCAGAAATAAGTACCAATAGAGGACACATTTTTCCTTAGGCAACATAAGTACATTTTAGTAAGCATGTGATCTTAGATGTCAAGTCTTTCTCTTTTTCAAAATAGAGTTTGATGCTATTTTGGTCTATTCAGTGTTTCAGGTCAGTATTGCAAGTACAGGCTAATTACCACCTGAAGTTACTGATCAAGAAGTCATAATTAATATCTCAACATTTCACCACTTCCTGATTTTATTTCTATTTCTTCCCTTATGCAAACTACTTAATAGCAAAAGATGCTTTGCAAAGTAGAGTGATTAGAGGAGATTTATGTATAATTATAAAAAACGTTTCCAAGTTCTATTTAACATTCCCAAGGGGCATTTTTTGCAAGAAAAATCTCCATTTCTATTAACACTTCCTTCCTCTTTATGGTGTGAATCCTGCAGGTGCCTGCCTCTGTTAACCTCAATTACCACTGGTATATCCTCTGAAATGGCAAGTGGAGCAGGGCAAAGTAGCCACAGCACAAGCTGGACCTTGGTGGGAATGACTCCATCTAGAGAGGACAACCAGGACTTGGTGGGAAGGTGGTCAGAGGGCAGCAGTGGCACCACCAGAGTTCAGTGATGCTCATCTCCTCCAGCTGAGAGCCATAGCAAGGAGAAATTCAGCAAGGGAGTCTTCCTTGGCCCTCCCTGGATGGGGCAGGGGATGCCAAGCACTCTGTTCCTGCCACCAGGGCACCAAGACCAGCTGGAGACATCCCCAGCCTGTGCAGTGCAGGGGACCAAATCCCATCATGGATGCAGAGTTTTCACTAGGTAGAAAGCTCAGTGCAGGGCAGCACACAAGCACTTCTGTCTGTGCAGACTTCACACATCCACCTGAACTGCAGCACAGCTGGACACCTGCTCTGCACAAGGTCCCCAAGAGAGCAAGTCATGTCCTGGTCACAGACTGCTCCTGTGCCTGGTTAACAAAAGATAAGCAGGACAGGGGAGAAGGAAGGCAAGGGAGATGTGATTCACCTCTCCACAACTTCTTGTCCATTCCAGCAAAGGGTGTCATTCTGAACAGCAGAGCTGTGGTTGCAGATGTACTCTGGCAAGCTGCTGTAAAAACTGCTGTGGGACTTCAGCTTTGCAATCAGTTCCCTGGAAGAAAGGGAGAGAACAGGGTGCTCAGTCAAAAGAAGAGAAGAAGAAGTTGGTGCATTTTAACCAGTGAAGGTAGTCACACAAACACAACATTAAAGCAGCTAGGTGCAAACAAACCACAAAGCAACAGTTTTATTTCTGAGCCGAAGTAGCTTTTTGTGGTTTTCCTTGATGTTATTCAGTCAAAGGCTGAACCCATGTTTCCCAGGGCAAAACTGTTGGTGATGGGGAGGGATGTGGGGGCAGCAGAACCTCAGCCCAACTTTGCATCAGGCAAAAGCCAGACACAGTCTCTGAACTCCCACAGCACCTAAGGAAAGGTGCCAGTGGCTCAGGCCATGGAGTACATCTGAGCAGCAAGGGCTCAGGCTGCAGTGTCCCCTCTGCTTTGCAGAAAGCAACAGAGGCCCTCCAGGGGCTTTGTCTGGCTGACATTGGCAGGTGGCATTTTTGGTGGTAGACCAGAGCTGACATTGTCAGCACAGATCTGTACACATGGCTAAGGCTGTGTTTCATGCTGCACCCTCAGAAGGACACGGGTTCAAGGGATGCACTGGGCTGGCCATGGGGTCACAGTCTGCATTCAAAGGGGCAGGTTACACTCAGCAGAATGGCCCTGTTGCAGGAAGGCAGGAGGAGCTGCAGGAGCAGTGCTTGCACCACATAGAGGGAATGTGAATCAGGCTTCATCTCAACCCTGTGCCCTCCCTTCCCAGCAACAATATCTCCAACTGGTCACCTGCAGCAGTGGTCCAGAGGGCCAGGCTGACCATGGGATGTCTAATGTTGCCAGAGAGGTGACAGAGGCTCTGGGAGTGGGATGTGACATCCCTCCAGCCTAGGTCTGATCCCTCAGAGACACCCAGCAGCTGTCACCAGGAAACAGTAGCAGATTTAATTAGGTAAACAGCAACAAAAGTAAGAGAATATGAATAGCAGGGACTGGAGGCAGTAAGACTTTGCCTCACAGTCGTCTTGTTTGCTTTCAGCACATTTCCCTCTTTGGCAAGGGGTTATTGCTCAGCCTCCTTGCTCCCTGGGAGGAATGATGAGGAATCAGCACCCGGAGCAGGGAACACTCTCAGGGGCATCCCCTGGGTGCTGCAGGGGGTTGTCTGTGCCCTGCCAGCCGCGGGGAGCTGCCCTGCAGCCTTAGGTAGTTTGGTGTGCAGCTCCCTCCATCCCTCCTTGCTTTGCGATTCCGAGGGGCTCCCTCCAGCCAGAGCCTGTGACAGCCAGCTGGGGGCAGGCGACACCAAGAGAAGGAAGGCTGTGCTCTGTGCTGCCTTGTCTCTGCCAGGAGCCCGCTCCTGCCACAGCACCGCAGGCAGAGCCCCTGGAGGGAGAGAATCACTGCAGTCCTGCCCCTGAGCACCACAGCACACCCTGCCCAGGCATGGCACTGCCCAGGAAAATGAACCAGCGTTTGTCTGATGAGTCAAAGCCCCTCCAAAGGATGTGCATCAGCCTACAGCCCCCTGCACAAATCCAAGGGATGTTCCAGGCAGTCACCTCCTGCCTGAACCACTTCCTACATCCATCTCCTGCACTGGTGTAACAGTGGGGAGGTCCAACCATTTGGAAAGCCAAAATGAGGTGAGACCTGGATCATCAGGTATGACAAACCCCAAGCAGGAGTCTCACTGCCCCTGGCACTCAGCCCCTTACATCCTAGGCACTGGCTTGCCCCTCTTCCACAAACCCCAGCAGAGCTGGGGAGAACAGGCAGAAGGAAACTTTCCTGGGGAGCAGAGCTCCCTGCAGGGCAGGGAGGAATTCCTCTGTATCTGCAGGTATCAGCCCATGTAATTCATCTCAGCAGAGTTCATTAGCCTTCAGAGTCTTCAAAGGACATCCCTGTCAGAGTCTGGGCTGTGTAACCTCCAACGTGTTGAGACAACAGAGGAATGCAAGCCTTGCTGCTGTATCTCATGGGAACCATATCAAGAATGTGGCCCTGTGAATCTTCAGAGAGAAATCCACCCAACTTAGTCCATTGCCACTTTCAAAAATTGCCAAGCTTGCTTGTTTCTCTTCCACAGGGATTTTTCTTTTATTCAAGACAGAAGTAAAGGCACTGTGTATGTCTGTGTGTGCTTTCAGATCCAGAGGGAAGATGCTGCTCACATCAGTGTAAGACCACTTAATTACAGCTTCTACTTACATGGGGAAGGAAGCACCTGTTTCCTTTGAAAATATTCAGTAAAAGGCTGTTAACATCTCTGAACTACCATAAAACACTGCACAAAAAGCATGAAATGCATTCCCCTTACCTACACATGGTGTAACATGTAACAATTCAGGCTGGAGTGACCATTTCTATCTGTAACTACACCTGTGAGTATTTCAGACACTATAGCAGTGCCCAAGAAACCCAGACAAGGTATTTGCTGTATTACCCTGGGTGCACTAGGTGAGAAAACCCATGCAGACGCCTCATTGCACTTCAGAGCCCACTACAGAGCAGCTCTGATGCTCAGAGCCAGATTTATGGGTAAGGGAAGTAAGGAGCTTTTCCATCTGCTTCCACAGGACCATTCCATATGGTGGCTGCTCCTGCAGCCCATCCTGCAGGCACCACACTCAGCCTGAGCATTCTCACCTCCTTCTGCCCGACAAAGTTTCTTCTTGCTCAATGTGAGTGACTTTCAGGACTTTCTTGTCAATGAAAAGGTCCTCTGGATAATTAGCTGATCGGGTCTGCCTCTGCAGAGCGTGGCCACATAACCGGCTGATCTGGAAAGCACAAACACAGCAGTGTGAGCAAGGGCTGGGACTGCAGGGAAACAGATGAGATGCAAACTGGCACCTGCACATGAGCTGCTATCATCCTGTCATCCCCATCTTGCTCCTAGCTCAGCTAGCACCTGAAAGCAAACTTCTGTCCTAAGGTACAATCTGGCTTTTGTATAAATACCCACCCCTGGTAAGGAATGCAGGAAGCTTCAGGCAAAATGTTGGGGCATTGAAGTGCCCCTGTGGCCATCAAAACCCCTGAGCTGCAGGTGTGACAGGCAAATCTTCCTGTGTCAAGTTAAACTTAGGCTGGCAGGAGGGGGCTTGAGATGCTCCCTGCTCCTTCCTTCCTGAACACCGCAGCATCTCAACACTCTGCACTCTAGCTCTCTAGTCAGACTTTTAGGGAACACCTCCCCTCTGAAGGAAAATCCTAACACCCTGGTTCTGCATCTTGAAGCAGCTCAGCATCTGCACAGACTGCACTGCAGATGCCTAGGGATGAGCACCATACACATCTCTACTAATTAAAAAACCCAGGGACTAAAATACAGCAAGCGTTGGGGCCACAGCCCAGTCATTTTGTGGGAGGCCCTGATTAACAGGGCTCTGCTAATGGCACAAATTAGCTCATTAGCATACAGATGATTCAGGAGCCAGCTGCAGCAGCGAGGGAAGGAATCCAACATGCCTCGTTCAAGCTCTCTCCATGGCCACTGTCCCGAGACTCACCCAGCAGTGGCCACTGCTGCAGCCCCTGCTGTGGATGGATTTGCCACTATTTTCTTCTTTGGGACACTGCCAAGGGACATCTGTCCACCTGTGGCACCAGTGCCACTGTGAAGGTCTCCTTTTGAGCCAGCCTGTGCTGCTCTTGCAGGACTCATCCATGCTGGGCTGTGAAAGGAGCCTGGCTGATTGCTGGAACCACGAAGGCACCACAGTAACACCACCCTCATCTTCTCTGAGCCTCATCCCACCACCCACATCCATGCTTGGGACCAACCACACACCCATGAAATGCCCACTCTTTGCAGCACCTCATTTATCCCCACACCACACTGAATCAAGGCAATCCCAGCTGCACACCAGAGGTTAAAAGCACACCCAAAGCTACAAGCATCTCATGTGTAAAGAGAAGAGATTAATTCTGTTCTATTACATCCTACATTTGGGTGGGCAAATAAATTAGTAATGTCACCTCTTTCATTATCAAGAGCAGCACAGTTTGTTTGCTCAGGCTGTCATACAACAAAGAGTAAAACAGAAATCTCCTGGGGAATGGGCACTGCAGTTTCTGTTCACATCACTGTGGGAAGAGATGCTGCCACCGGTCCTTCTGAGCCTGCAGTTTCCTCTGCCAAAGCAGCTCCTCCTGCAGCATCTTACCTGGTTTTTCCTCTTCTGTCCTCTCTTGGCTGTGCCTCCTCTCTGCCTTGCCAAAACCAAGTTCTGCATAAGAATATATTAGCCCTACTGCCCTCCATAAATCATTTGGCAAGCTTCAAAAAGAGAGGGAGGGAGGGATTCAGAAAATGGATCACATTTTGGGCTATTTTCTTTGCCTTTTGGGCTTTCTGTCAGCACTCATCCCTCTCATAACATTTACAGGTTAAATACAAGCAGACAGGAATAGGAGGAAATCACAGGACAGTGGGAGACCTGGAGAAGGGCATTTGGGATTTGAGACACGCCCACTGTGGAATGGGTCTGGGTGTCCCACGCTCTCTCTATAGTGGCTGGTGCCACTGTCCCTTGCAAGGGGCAGACCTGCAGGATGATCGAGGGGTCTGTGAGCTTTTCCTCTGCCCAACTTAGAGATGAGACCTGCCATGAAACCTCCTCCAGGGAAACACACAATACACAAAAGCTCCAGGACAGTGGGTATAAAGGAAGCAGTGCCCCAAAGCAGCATTGCTGCACCCACACTCTGGATAGAGTAAAGTGGAGGGGAGAAGTGGGAAAAGGTCAGATATTTTAACCTGCTGTTTGTGGTAACTCCCTTTGAGTCTCTGTGAAAATCTCCCCAATTCCTTTACAAAGCCCAGCTTTCAACTGGCAAAATCTATCAAACCCTGAGAGAAGAGCAAGTCTAGGATCAAGGCTTTTTCCCAAGGATGCAGAGAGGCGCTGAATGGGAGGGGAGGATGGGAGCGACAGCGTGAACAATGGCAGCACCCGAGAGCTCCAGACAGCAAAGGGACCCTCAGAATGGGGATGTTTCATCTCCCACCCTACACTGGAGGGAGCTCAGCCCCTCTGCTCCCAAGTCCTGCCCAGGAGATGCAGCTCAGCTGCATCCTCACAGCCCCACACAGCATCTGGGTACCAAGGCTCCAAGATTCATCAAATCCAGAAGGCTGGAAAAGACCTCTGCAGTCATCAAGTTCAACAGTTGATCATCACGTCAAAAGCATTGATCACCGAGTCCAGTCATCCCTCCTGTGTGGGATGAAACCACAAACAGGATTGTGTTAGCTCTGACATGGGACAGCAAATGAAATCTTCACAGACAGAAGGATGCACTGCTCAAACTTTCCACCAAGTTTTTACTTATTTATTTATTCAAGTATCAACTAACCTTTTTCAGGAAAAAAGCCCAACCCTGCAGCCTGTCTTGTGAAGTCATAGTGAAATGGTTGTCACCCTCTAGTCAAACAAAAACATGGCTGAGATTTGAACTTAAAATAAAGTGAGCGAAAGTAGAAGTAACAGATTGCCTGCTCATTTGCAGGGGCGGCATCGTGTATGCTTTTTGGGGGAGGGAAGGATTTCACAAACCATCTGCCAAAGTCTGCTGGGCCACAAGCAGTCCTAGGACAACAGCTCAGAAATCCTATTTCAATCTTTCCCTCTTTTTGAGTCCGCACTGCAGGCTCAGGAATGCAGCTTTCCAGTCTCTTCCTAACCATTGCCATTTTAAAGCAGGTTCCAAAAAGAAAAGAAAAATGCCACTATAGGGCAGTCAGAGAAGGGAAAGATACAAGCTCAGACCTTGAGGAGAAACAAGTATGATGATTCAGGTCTCCAGGTATTGCTTGCTCTGGCAGGAGCAAGGACAGTCAGCTCCCCAGCACGGTGCCATGTCTGCAAGAGGGAGAGCAAAAGGAAGGGAGCATCTCTAATCCAGTTGCAAAACTTGTATCAAGCAACAGTGTTTAATATGTGGTTTGCCCCCACCACACAAATATAAATGTGAAATTCAAAGCAAATCGACAGAACAGAACCACTGGCTCTTCTCCTCAGGCTCCCCATGCTACCAGGGGGATCATTAATATACACTAGCACTCATCTAAAGTATAGTCAGTGCAAGAGCTGTGCCTTAATTCAGAATAATTGAAGTTTGACACATCAAGCCACAAAAAATGACTAAGTAAATCAAATGCCAGTGTGTTTTTTAGGCAACAAGAATTGGACTTTGTTTTTAAAAACAATCTGCCAGGCCACTGAAAAACTACTGCAAGGGGACACCAGGCAAGAAAAACCTTCCCAAAGCCCTGAACTTTTACAAACCCCCAAAGCCACCGACACTGTTAACAGCCCAAGCAAAAATTTCCTGCCCCAGCTCATCAACAAACTCACTAATTAACCGATTTAATTAGCCTTCTCCATGCAAGTGTGACCCAGGCCACAAGAGGAACACTTTGCCGTTTGAGGACCGCTACCTCCAATTCCACTTGTGTATTCCAGCCACAGGGAGACCCCAGACCCGGGCAGGGCAGGGCTCCTGGGCACTGCCCCATGGGGAAGCAGCAGCAGCTGGCTCCCAACACCCCTGGGAGCTGCAATGACTCTGCTTTAGAGGGAACATTGATTTGAGAGGAGCACGGGGACCAGGCTAATGGAGCATCACTATCAGCCCACTTTAATGCTTCCCCATTAATTTAAGATAAGAGGTGCCTGAGGACTGCAGGGAACGATGCACTGTGAGCAGCCAGGAACCAGATCCACCACGGCTGAGGTGATGCATGGGTGTAAAGCACAGCACTAATCTACATGGGCACCTGCCAGCCACAGAAACTGGGATGACTGGGGTTAATTATCAAAGAAATAGTGACCACTGCAGCAGGTCCTGTGCCAAGCATCACAGCCTCTGTGCAGCTGATGGAGGGCACCACCAACCTGGCTATGGCAGGATGGCACTGCTGACACCCCTGAGGCTCCTGATGAACCCCCTCTGCTGCCAAGGAACGAGGCAGCGTGGCCACATGGGGCAAAAACATCTTATCTTGCACATCAGCAAGGAAAGCCAGGGGTGAAAGGACTGGAAAGCAGCACACTGGGATCCTCAGTGCCAATCTGAGCTTTGCTTTTAAGAGTAAGAACATTTTAAAGGTGATTTTCTTGATGATTTAGAAGGCGGGGAAAAAAAGACCAAAATAAGTAGCTAATCAGTTTCTTGCTGGACAAGAAAAGATTGCATTAGACACTGTTAGATACCTGCTGCTGCCACTTCTCATTCAGCCCAGGAGCTCCACTCTGCTCTAAAGGAGAGTATGCTATATTTGACCTTTGCTTAAACTTTACATGGAGTTTCCATTTGTCTTTTCTATGAACTCTTCTGCTTATAGATTCATTCTCCAGGAAGACACAGTATTTTTTTCCCCTCAAGGGGATGGCCTCATTTTTGAAGATTTCCTCCCGCAATCTCCTTTGCTCTCTGGAGTTCACATAAGTCATTTTATACCTATTCGTGAGTTTCCTTTGGGAGAAGCCACACATTAAACTGAAAAGAGATTAACTACTATAATTGATTTGAACACAGCTTCTGAAAGGGTGATTAGCTACAGTATGCACAGAACATCAAGAGACCACAGACATGCTGTCTTTGGAGGAACCAAATGGTGCCCACTAAACCCCAAGCATCCTCCAGTGATGGAACCCAGTCTGACCAGTGAGGCTGACAGCCTCAGTAAGGCAGCAGCTTGAATTGGTGCTTCTTCCCCAAGTCTTTTTAACAACCTGCTCCACTACACATCACAAGTCTTATTAGCATTATAAAGATTGCATTTGTGCCCCGTTTATCTTCAAAGTCACCATAAAAGTGAACCTGAAGTCTATTACTCAAGTGCTGCTACAGAATTCCGCTTAATTAAATTCTAAAGGGCTTAAACCAAAAATATACATTGAGATGATGTGGGATAGAACATAAACTTTTTAATAGTAGTAACCAAGCACATTTACCATTTCTACAGGTGTAATAAAAATGCTAATATATGTTAATGTTTAGTCTGTGGTTAATGTTTTGTCTTGTTAATTTCCCCAGGGCTTTTATTACTGATTTAAATCTGCCACACTGCCCCAGTGATTGCATCGCCTTCCACAACGGCGCCGGCTCTCAAACGAAGGCTGATTAGCAGGAGTGGAGAAACATTTGGCTAGGACAAACACTCTTATTATATCCTTCTAATCATTAGATACATTTTGTCAGGAAGATGGGAAAGAGACAATTCCCAGCTCCCCTATTCTTCTCACAGCAGAAAAATGTGATTATGGGCATAAAAATGAATTTACAAGCCTTTATTTTAGGAAGCACATCATTATTAACTAAGTAATGATTGCTCTTCTGGTTCCAGGCACTCAAGCAGAAAGAACAAACTGAGTATGGTAACACAGATGTCTTCAATGAACACTCCAACAAAATTCCTCATTAATGGAGTACTAAATGTTATTAATCAGCCCTACACTATTACGAGCTCGATTATTCAGACTGCAAGGATTACATAAGAGACAGCATCCTAACTCACTCATGCAGAGACAGGAATTGCAGGAAGTGACCTACTCTCCATGCTGAGGAGAACGTTTAATAATGCATCAGTCTTAAATAATGCAATGCTATAATGTGTAAAATGCATACAAACACTAATGCTTAAAATAACAGAGTGCCTGTCACACCAGTGCCCATGGTGACGCCCAACACATGCTGCAAACATGGGCTACAAACACTCAGGGACCCTGCAGCCACCAGACCAGGTTGTGCTGGAGGCCATCACCACCTTGTTTGAAGACCAGGTCCTTCAAACTGCTATAGAACCCCAGAGGCATTAAGGAGGCATCTTTCAAAGTAAATATAACTTAATTTTTCCTAGAATGGTTTGGGTTGGAAGGGACCTTAAAGATCATCTAGTTCTAAATCCCAACTGCCATCCCTCATACAGAGGATCACCAAATACTTTGCAGAGGGTCAGTGTCACAGCAGAAACACGGGGCCCGGAGAGGACTGGTGGGACTGGTTCTCAGGGCAAGGAGCAGCATGTGCCCCACACACAGCCACGTGTGTTGATGTGACAGAGGTGACACAGCAGCTGGCAGGTCTGACACATGGCGTGGTTACACCATCACTCTACCCCAGAGACTGCATTGGGGCAAGGGTGCATCAGCTCAGCAGAGCAGTGGTGTCCTAAGTTACAAGGTAAAGATGTGCCCAAAAGTATGTGTTCTATCACCATCTGTTAAAAACCAGGTGGGGCAGGGATCCTTATCTCTGTGGGAGATATTCTCTGCTCATGGGCCAGCTGTTAAACCGGGTGGGGCAGTGTTCTTTATCTTTTCCACAACCCATCCTTCCTCCAGGGAGATATCTCCTGTTAATGGGCCATTGAGCCCCCCTGCATGACTGATAAAATTACATCATCCCACTGGGAGGAGCCAAACATTTCCTACCTAGATAAAAACTGAGATTTGGAACACCAAGGCAGCCCTTACCCACGGGTTTCCAGAGAACAAGAGCTACCAACAGGATCACTACTTCAACAAGACTTCATGTGGACTGCTACCACCACCCTAACTAGGGAGATGTCAGGTTGTATTCTGACTCTGTCAGTGGTTTTCTTTTGTACTATTGCATGTATTTTATTTTTTCTCTTTTTTTCCTATTGTATTTCTGACTTGGAGTCTCTCACTGGTTGTGCTTTCAAACCAGCACAAGTGGGGAGCACAAGGACTTTGTGAGTTTCAATCCTTGGTGCCCATTGATGAAGCTGGATGATTTCCACCTGCACTTCCCTCTGCTGTGTCAGTGTTCACATGCCTTAAATTGGAAAGAGACAACCACTGCAGCTCCAATTACTGCTCCCATTAGCTCATGCCACCCTGTCCCCAGGAGGATGTGGTGGCCAATGTACCACACACATGCTGCAGCACACAAGGCACCTCCACAGTGTCCCACCACATCCTGACCCTTGCACTGACCCAGCTTCTCTCAGCCCAGGATGCCCTTTCTCTCAAAGGAACCGTGACCTCAGCTTGAGTCAAGCCCTTTTAAACCTACATAAAATAATGCAAACAAGATGTTTCTTCTCTCTGGCGTCCCCAGCATGGAGTGTTTAATCCACCAAAGAAAGCAGCTTTGTGTTTCAGCGAAAGCCTGTTTATTGTTATTTGTAGGTAGAGAGGAAGTTGGACTAAATGATCACAGTTGTTCCTTCTGTCTTTATAATCCATGACATATAATTAAAGCACAACTTCTCAAGTCAGCCTTTCCCTCCAGTATTCTTGTTAATTCCATATTTAAAACAGAATTTGGTATTTCAGTTCAGATGGTTGGACCTCAGCAGCAAACCACAGGGCGGGTGGCTGTAGCCCCAGCCAGGGCTCAGACCCAACACAGTCAACCAACTGGGAGAGTCAAGAAAAAAGGATTTGCTTAATTTTTGGCACACGCTTAAGCAGTTTTCTCATGTGGAGACATTTCCTGGAACAGGGCCCTGTAGCATACTAATGCACCATTATGGTTTTAAGTTAGATCTGCGCAATCTGGTATTTCTTAGACAACCAAACTAAGACTTTATTCTTGGAAGAAGTCAGCCTTGCCTGGACGGAAGCAGAGCAAAAGAGAAGATGGAGCAAAATCCAGAGAAAACCAGAACATATTAGACTGACTAAAGCCAACTTCAGGAGCAGAATGTGGCAGTACCCAGAGTCCCTCTCCTCTGAAGCCCCACTTTAGCTTCATGGCTAACGAGGTGGCACAGCAGAGGTGGGGCACACGGCTGCTCCTGACCCCAGGCTGCTGCTCTGCCTTTGGGATTGATTCCCCCAGGAAGCTGAAGATGCTCCAAATTCAAACAGCTGATTTCAACATTACAAGTAATTAATCCAACCTGACAGAAAATTAGGACTCAAGGGAGCAAAGCCCACTTCTGCTAAGGATGCTAAATACGGTTTAATTATACAACTGCATTCTGTGCATGCTCTAACACACAACTGCTACTATGGGTCCCTAGAAGACCCTCCTATTGCAGGCAATTCAATTTACCCCATCCCAACACACTGAGAAACAAGGAATTGGCTTGAGGGATCACCAGCTTGTACCAAGATCTTAAAAAAACCCTCACTGGGCAAAGCCAGGCAGCACGACAGCTCCAGGCAATTACCATGTGCTGTTATTTTCCTTCCATGGGTTAATCGGTTTCCTTGGCAGATTTCTGTGGGTTTTAATGTTGCACCGTGTTTGTGCCTACGGCACTACAGAAAGGAACAATCCGAGAGAAATAAATTCCTAGCAGCTTAATTTAGAGAGGAAAAACAGATACCTGCCATCAGTCTGGAACACAAGCCAGAGTCAGAGCCTGTAACAGGGTATTTAACAGCAGCCGTGTCAGCTGGGTTGCAAATGTGGTCAATACCTACCAGTCTCTCTTCCCCCCTTCAGCCATGAGCCCAGGTTCAATTATTCTTTGAGGAATACTTTGTTAAATAATTAAAAAGTTACGGCACTACTTTTCCCCTTTTTTTCCCCTTAAACCAGACCGCTTCAATTTTGGAAGTATAAAGCCATTATAATGTGTCAGCTAGCAATTAGCTACTGTACACTGTTTATTCTTTAATATAATCTTTGAGTAGAAGGGCAATATTCTCAGAAACGCAGCATTAACTTGTTCCTCAATGACTTTAATATGGCTCTTTTCAAATTACTGCTCATAAAATCTCAGGGAAGAAAAATTTACCGATGATATCCCATCTCCTTAATTAGTTCTCTCTCTCTCAGCAATCCAATAGCAAGTGTAATATTTATTTAAAATAGAGCGCACAGGGCCTACCACTAAATCTGCTGGTGATATCAAAACAAGCAGGTAAAAGGCAATGCCTGTTTTGCAGCCTGCACAGACCATGCTCACAGGTACACACAGCTTTTCAGATTTATATTTCAGTAAATGCTCATACTGAAACCATCCCAAAGGGTTTTACACCACTAAGTACTTTTTGCTATAAAATGCCCTTCTCCCTTCCTCTGGTTTGGTACTCACCATCCCCTATCATCACCCTACTTATTTTAACCTTCAGATAGGAACAATCCCCCAGCAGCAATTTTTTCCTCCCTCCATCCACCTTTCTCTTTCCAAACACCAGTCTCTGCTTAAACAACAAGGCTGGAGCCACCACAACTCTCCAAATAATTTCAACAGTTAAGTTGCTGAATTTCTTCAGCAGAAAAATTACAGGCAATTGTTTCCCAGCAAAGCTCAGAACAGCCTCACTTGTTATGCAGCTCCTGGCAAGGAGGGCATGAGGTTTTCCCCATGGCCATGCCATGGACCTCCCAGTTAAAGAAAGAGAAGTATAATAATTATCAATAAGGGGAAATGGTAAAAATATCTCCATGCAGCAGAGATTAGCTACTGGTAAAATGAATCAATTCAAGGCCAACAAAAGGCTTGGGAAGGCCCTGTGTTCTTTTTTTTTTTTTACTTCATGTGTTGATTTTTTCTTAGTTTTAAAGCTACCAGATCCATAGTAATTTTTTCTCCCTGACAGTCAGGCCTAACCTAATCCAGTTAAGAGTCAGCAACAAGATAATATACCCAAAACATGGCAAACAAGGTAAAAAGGCTCCCATTAGATTTTTGCTCAATAAAGGAATTGCATTTTTTCCCAAAGACAAATAAGCCTTATTGAAAATGTAAATCATTATTTTCTATAAAGATATAAATATCCGCAGGGCTTTTTTGAGACTTTGTTGTAAGACATCTTGTTTTTACATGTACTGTGGTTAGAACAATTGAATTACAGAATGACTTACAACGTTAGATTCGTTTCTGCCTGATTGAGAGTATCTTTAAAATGGAAATCGGTGTGCACTTTTAACCTTGTTAAAATGCTATATATCTGATTAATGTATTAAAGGGACTCATTCAACAATAGCTTTTGCAGACAGAAATTAAATTAATTCGACTTTATCACAACACCTTTATTAACAGCATCAAACGGAGGACTAGTATTTGATTATGAGAAGTGAATTCCAATAAACTGATATACAATAATTCCAAAATTAGGTAGGATAAGCATTAGATGGAGGAAAAAATTGACTAAACACTTGTAATGCATTTTTGTTTATCGTCATTACTTTCCACTCACCTTGCAAGTTGCAAGCTGGGCATTTCCCCAACTCATAAAAGATAAAACGTCTTGCACCAAAATCTACAGGTGGAGAGTTATTAAATTTCCTTCTGGCTCCAAACAATGGGAAGTGCATGAAGCAAGGCTCAGAGATGACCTTCCTGGATGTTTTTTAGCCTCTGCTGGGCAAACCCTTTTGTGCCCATCTGCACTGAGCTCTTGGTGCCATTTTGCTCATCAGAGCCACTCCAGCATCACATCCTGCAGCCCCACTGCCCACAGGTGCCCTCTGCTCCCTGGCTTTTAGGCCATGCCTCAGGGAGGAGACAGAGGATGGATGACTTGGCTATCAGCACAGGCAGCTGGGTTTCTACAGAAATACCTGCACTCTGCTCTCTGGAGAGCAGCAGCATGAGGTTTATTTGTACAGTGATACAGATCAATATGTGCAATCCAGGAGTTAATAAGCTTTAGAAAGACATAACTTAGAGCACATCAGTCACCCCCAAGTTATCCTCAGCAACCACCCAGCTCTCCAGGTGGTTCTCTCCAGGTCACTGGCTCAGAGCATCCTCTCAACCTTTGCCAGTAGCATGAAGAGAATTGGGTGTGAAAAGTGATTAGGTTAGAAAGATACACCTGCATAAAGAATTGCAAAATTTGCCAACAGCCACCTTGCTTTTTCTTTTCTTTTTAAACAGAAATGACTCTGCCCAAGTAGCTGTAGGCTACCAGCACAGCTTTCTGCAGCCAGCCTGCTCTTGCTTAAACAAATCTTTGGAAGAATAATGCAGTTAGCAGCAAACTTCACCTACTGAAAGCAGGCTCCGTGCCCTCGGGGGCTCATTAGTGGGGCAACACAACATGTAGGGATGGAAAAGGCCACCAGTTCTTTTTGCAGTAGTCTGATAAGGCAGTGGGGACCAGGCAAAGAGGGGTGCATTGCTGCAGCAGAAAAACCTCAATTGTTTGTTGAATTTTTTTTCCCAGCAAAACGTATTTAGCATCTTTCATGCCTGGTACCTCAAAGCCACTTTACAATAAGATGCAAAAATGATATAATTCACAGCACCACACACAGGCAGAGAATTCAAAATGAAGAAAACCACTCATTGCAACCCAGCCCCTCATCCTCTCCAGCACAAAACAAAACACCTCTGCTCCGCCCGGGCAGCTCTGGGCACTATTTCTGCTTTGCAGAGGGTCGCTTTTAAGTTTCTGGGTTTGTTCTTGGCTCATTCATCAGCATTGCTAATGGAAGAGATAGTTCTGGCTTTAAGGCAGCAACACTCACGGGGGTTACTGTCACTGGAAGTAAACTCAGCGCTGTGAAGATGAAGGATGCCCGGGGAATGACCCCGGACCGAGGCCGGAGTGGAAACTGCAGGCACAGATAATGAGGCCAAAAGAGGGTTTAGTGTAAAACGCACAGAGAGATGGATATTAGTGAGCACAACTCTGGTGTTGCAAAGCTGCGGGTCTAAGCAAGGATAAAAATCTTCAGGAAAGGAAATGGGCCAGAATGTATTTTGCTAATAAAGCATCTATGTTAATAGGGGTTGCAGGAGGCTGCAGCAATCTGGGAGCCAGGTCTGCAGGGCTGATGCTCAGGGGTTTAATCTCTCTGGTAAAAGAAAGATGTGTGGGCAGTTTTAGCAGAGAATTCCACAGGCAGCTCCACCACTCCACAGTAAGTGTACAGGGCCATGGCAGTCTGGAGGGACTGAGTTAAGTAAGAATAAAGGCAGTTCATGCCATGGATCTCACTTCTCTGCAGGCTCCTCAGAAGCCAGGGGGATCAGCCCACACTTCACAGTCTCCTGTTTCTGTCACACACCAGCTTGTAGCATCCTTCAGGTAAACCAAATATAAATCCCAGCAAGCAGCCAGAGCAGCAGGCTGGTTTAACTCTGAAGGAAGTTAGCTGCAAAGCTCATTTGCAAACACAGCCCCAGTGAAAGGGCTGTGCCCCAGCCCTCCCCTTCCAGAGGGGCAGCTCCTCCCTGGCCAGCACCTCTGCTACCGTTCTTGATGCAGACGAAGCCTCAAGACACCCGGAGGGAACTTTCTGGTGCTGTGATCTTTGGTTCAGAATGAAGCTCAGATTTTTTCTGCTTAAATCCAATTTATTTTAAGACCTCCCATTATGTCCTTGCCCATTACAATTTATTAAAAAATCAGACAGCCTGAAATTTCAAATCTTGAAGCTCAGAGGCAAAGGAACAGGGACCTCATACATCCCTTCTGCAATGTTTGGCATGGCATGACCACCAGCTCCCTCCTCTCCTACATCCCAAAGCATCCCAGGTCCAGCTGTCCAAGCCAGCTGTGATAGGAGCCAGGAAAAAGAAAAGAGATGAGAAAAAAAGAAGCTGTTCTGTGCAGTGAAGAAAGCTGCAAAACATTGCAAAGCTGTGTACCCTGTTTTCCAGCTGTTAGGACTGTATCCTGCCCCACTAACTCTGGGAGTTCTTTGTACTGATGCCAGGGCACCTCAGAAACAAATATCTTTTTAAACACTCGGGAGCCACTTGCAAAACAACAAATTAGCTCCTCCATTAAAACAAGGAACACTCCAAGCCATGGGACATGCAGACAGCTACACAGAACCAGTAATTAATCTGCACAAGGCCTTTAGGCTTGTTCTGACTTCAGCTTGGAAAAGATGCACGGCATCCCATCACACACAAACCTGTCTGCATCTCACTTGCAATGCAGCCAAAGTGTGATCTGAAGGGAGATCAAGCCAGGCTCAGTGGGTGCTCTAAGATATTCCCACCCATAAAATGCAGCAGCCTTAAAAAGCTCTTTTTAAGCTGCAGAGTAGTGGGAATGAAGTTGCCACCAGCTGAGTGATCTGTCTCAAGACTGAAGTCAACAGATTCAAGTGATCTTCAGTGCAAAGTTGTGTTGGACATCAAACATGCTGTCAAAGGATGCTCCACGTGCAGCTGTGTGTGCATGCAGGGAGCAAGGGGCACTGTCAGCAGCTACCTTCTACTTTTCATTTTAAAAAAAAGGCCCCACTGCAAATTCCGTTGAAATGGCACATCTCAGAGGCCAGAACACGTCCAGTTAAAAGGACAAAGAGAGAAAAAAGAGCACAATATAAAAATTTACAAATAGAAGCAAAATCGAATGCTATTTTTAAATTAAACCTCTGCTGATGTTCAGTGCCAACCCCTCTGGCTTTGCAGTGACAGGTTTGAGCATGAGTGGCCACTGCTTCCACCCAGCAGCTCTGCAGAGCCCCACACACTCAGTCTGCTCCATCCAGACCCAATTCAGTGACAAACTGACTCAAAGCCTTGCCTGCCAGGGAAGCAGGAGGGCACACCAGCATACCACTTTGTCCACACTGGAAAGGAACAACCCTGACCAGAGATATGCTATCCTGCATCCTCACAGGCAAAATTCTTGCTACCAGTGAATTAATTAATTAATTAATTGTGACCCCAATGGTCTCCATCCCCAGGCCAGCCAAGAGGTAAAGCTTTCTCTAGGCTGAGAATAACCTCTGAGTCTCACTCCACTGGAGAGGCAAGTGATGGTCAAGAGCATTCATGCCAAAGCCCCTTCCAAGAATGAGATGCAGGCTCTAATTTGCTACTGCATATTTGAATACTAAAGCAGAGATTTAAGTCCTACAGCAGTGTGCCAAAATAGCTGATATTTTGATAAAGCTGAAATAGCCAAAATTGTTGATACTGGGTTATAAAATGCAGGCATGAATAACTTTTGCCCTTATTCTTTTGGCACCAGCCAAGCCACCAACTTGGGGATTTCTAGCTCAAAATCAACACCTTGAAATTCAGTGCTTTACCATATTTTTCCCCAAGTGTCAGAAAATCTTTACTACCTGAAACCTCTTTAGACAACTAATCACAGTACTCCCAAGGTCTATTCACAGGAATGGGAATGCTGTTGATACTGCCCTCATAATAAGGTTTATTTTCATCCTGCAGGGGGAACAGATGCTTGCTTTAACACACTTATCAGGCACCTTACACTGCCTATCACAAAATGGATAACAAAATACACAATACACACACCTTGGGATAGTTCTGAGGAGGTCTGAGATCACTGAAAACCAGAACTTCACCTGCATTTCCAGCTTTAAGTGAAAAATGGAGCTAGCTACCAGTGAGTATTAGAGAATAGCCTGAGGATTAAACTTTGCCAATAAAGAACTTGAAAATACAGAGGCTGTACATCCAGCTGACTCTCCCAGGAGAGATGCCAACAAAAAGCAACCCACATTAAAAGTACAAAGAAACCGATCTCGGCGTCTCAGAGGGAAGGACTTTGCAAACAGCACTGCAATTTCAAAGCTTTCCCCACAAATCTCTTGCCAGCTCTAGCACAGACATAAAAATCCATTAGCAGATAGGAAAACTCACCAGAGCTCCCTGCCAGTGCAACCTGCTGAGCAAAGCAGCTTCCAGCAGGTCACCAAGTGAGGTGGCCCCAGAAGCAGCTCCTGGGCAGTATTTGGGGAAAACCAGCCTGGCATCACTGTGGTGACAAATGTACTAATTCACTGTGTATGGCAACAGGTGATATTTTCATTCCTGGGTGCCAAAAGTCCCTTTAATCACATATTCCTGATTTTCAACCCTGTGTATCTGCTGGAACTGCTATTTTGAACATACACAGCAGCAATGTTTCTGTGGTGCTACAATCAACCAAAGTATCTGGTTATCTTTATAACATGCTCATGAACACCCTGCCAGGACTCCCTAAAAATCTAGGGAAGCAAGGGTGCAGTTTTCCTGAGGCTTCCTTAGGCCATCAGAGCTGGGTTCACACCAAGCACTCTCCCTGAGCCAGATGAGGTGAGCACTTCAGCTTCAGGATAACATTAAACTCAACCTGCACAATGGCATCACCTCCAGTAGCACAGCTGGATAACCTAGTTAACCCAGACCTAAACAGTCTCTTAAAGGTGTTTGCAGCAAAGTAAAGCAGCAGGGATCTGCTCACAGAACAAGCACATTGGGAATTGCAGGCTGTTCCCATATAGCACTGGCACCTTTCTGCTTCCCTCCTTCTGACGAGTGCAAGTAGTTGAACAAAGCTCCAGTTAATTTTGCAATTTAAGATGATTTTCTAGAAACTCTGTCATCAGTTCTGAGTGGAAAAAAAAGACTTTTCTGAGCTTCCTGCTCTTTCCTTTCTAGGCAATGCTCTGCAGGTAGAGCTGCACAAACGACTGCAAGGGGAGCAGCAGGAGCTGGGCAGCTGAGTTGCATCAAAAATGGGGTAGCAGTAGGTTGAGGGAGGGGATTCTGTCCCTCTGCTCCACTCTAGTGAGAGCCCATCTGCGGTATTTCCTCCAGCCCCAAGATAAGAATGACATGGACCTGTTGGAGTGAGGGTGACAAAGCTGATCAGAGGCCTGGAGCATCTCTGCTATGGAGACAGGCTGAGAGTAAGGGTTGTTCAGCCTGGAGAACAGAAAGCTGCCAGGAGACCTTACTGCACCTTCCAGTGCCTAATGGGGCTCCAAGAGAGCTGGAGTGGGGCTTACCACAAGGGTATGGAGTGACAGGACAAGGAGGAATGGCTTTCAGCTGACAGAGGTTTAGATGAGATTTCTGGAAGTAATTCTTCCCTGTGAGGGTGGGGATGTCCTGGCACAGGGTGCCCAGAGCAGCTGTGGCTGCCCCATTCCTGAAAGTGTCCAAGGCCAGGGTGGATGGGGCTTGGAGCAACCTGGGATAGTGAAAGGTGTCCCTGCCCATAGCAGGGGGGCCAGGACAAGATGATCTTTAAGGTCCCTTCCAACCTAAACCATTCTATGATTCTAACCTCAGGAGAGATCAAATTTTACCTGTAAGACCCCCTGGCTGACTCCCTTGTAATTCCAATAACAGAGAAAGCATTAACTTTTGGAGGTGCTGGGGTTGAATATTTTATTAAACTTACTTGTACTGCATCTCTCCCAATTGTCCTGGTTTGTGGTAAAAAGCACAAACAGACTGACTAAAATCATTCTTCCCTACACTCATGATTAAAATATCTACAAGAGGTGGTCATACTAGGCAGATTTTCAACCAGGGAAAAGGTAGGAGATTAGAAAATTAATATAGATATAGGCCTAGACAGCAATTTTTTTTTCCCAGTGTGCCCTGAGATTCAGCCTCCTTGATAAAGTATTTTAATAGCAGGTTTTAGAGGTGAAGTTTTTAAGCAGACAAATTGTAGAAATAATAAAGCCCTAGCACACACCACAGCTGACAAATTAGCTACTAAAGCAAGGCTTGGGATGGGAACTGTTTACTGCCACATTACTGAATTCACTCTTCTGCACTGCTGTTTACAGACCAGGAACAACACACAGGCTCCCATTTAAATGCATGCCTGGAGGCACAGGTTCCAGAAGCAGATTTACAGCAGTATGACTTCCTCCTCTTGGGGACTGCAGAGCTCCTCAGAAACCTGCCTGGAGGATCTGCAGCACCTCTGGAGCTCAGGTTCATGTGCCCAGGTCTGCTCCAAGCTACAGATGGGTCCAGGTCTGTGTGTGAGTACCCACATCCAACCTGGGGACGGATGGCAGGGGGGAATAAGGAACAACCACATGGAGGAAAGATGCTCAGTCAGGTAACACATCTGAGGATCTGAAATACCAGGAGGGAAAACCACTGCTGCAGAAATGCTGCCAACTCTGTGAAAAATAAAGGAAGCCCAAAGGACAGGCAAGTGTAGTAGTGTTGTTATTCATGGAATAATCACTATGGGCATGGAAGATAAATTTTCCATAATTCCAGAAGATTTTAATGACAATTAAATAACCTGTCATTATTCTTAATATGATGCAGGTGAACTGTACTTTGCCTACAGAAGCAGTGGTGGCCAAGGTCAGTAATAAAAGAGGTCAATATAAGAAGCCAGGCCAAGTGTAAAAATCCACATTTTCAAAGACAATCCCTACGGCATTTCATACTCTGGTATGACTACAGTGTCTAAAAACAATCATATTTACAGAATAACAGTAAATATAACTGTTTGCTTCCAGGTATATTCTTTGAAACTCAATATGTGCTGATAAGTTTCACAGAGAAACTTTCATCATAGCCCAGCTAAACAAAAAAACTTGTATTCAATCATTTACAAAATTATATCTTACAATTATATTTACCCCAGATTACCCCAGGTCCTGATGCAGCTCAGCTATTAGAGTCAGCCCTCTGCAATACTGTAGTTAAGTCAGTGTCATTATTATTTCTCCACTGAACAGCTCATATCCTTATTTGTAAAAAAAGAAAAAAAGAAAAAAAAAAGAGCTGCTCTGGGTTGAGGTCTGACATAAAACCCTTAACAGAGCAACATCAGTGTTTTAAAACTGAACTTCAAATGGCCCAATAGCCTTTTTGGTGACAACTGCCAGGCAACTGGCTTGTTTGGCTTGGATTTTTTCTTCTTCGCTCTAATAACACAAAAATGTCTCTAGAGAAAATAAACTAATCATTAAAGTATTAAATAATCAAGAGGAGTTATGTTTAAGTAAGCACCTAGCTACACATGACACTGATGAACTCCAACAGCTTTACCAAGTACAAAAGCACTGAATGGTTTTGTAATGCCCAGTAATTTCATATTGTAAAGGAAGTCAATTTATGTTCTGGTTTGGCAGAGGATGGGCAGATTGTAGCTCTACTGCTTTGTGTTGACTTTAGTGGTGCTCCATCTACTTGTCCTCCCACGAAGACAGATTCTCTGTAGACAGATCAAGGTGTCAATATTCAGTAATATAAGGGACAGTGATGTTTGTTCACTATATACAGGGACATCTCCAAAAAAACATTTTTGTTGTGCCAATAAAAGAAAGAGATGGGAGAACAAACACTGATCCTTTCAGGACCCTGCAGCAATGCCCAGGTCTGTGCTCACAAAACCTGGCACACAGCCCACATGCACAATGCTCTGCCTTAGCACCTACAAGCATGGTGGGTTCACTGATGCAAAACACGTTGGGTGCTTTTGCTCACAGTTGAGTATGTCAATGAATCTTTTGAGATTAAACAGGCTCACTCTATGTATAGAAGAAAGTTTTGTTTCTTACTGCCCTGGAAATGCCAACTGGGCTTAGAGTTGAGCTGCTTTTCTCTCATCAGCTGTAACATGAATTCTCCATCTCACCTGAACTCAAGGTAAACCTACAGTTAATCTCTGCTCCTTTCCTGTTCCAGAGAGGGTTGACTGATGGGAGAACAACTTCCCCTGGCTCCATGGCAGCAGAGCTGCTGCTCCTGACCATCAGCTGCAACCTCCCTGCACAGGCAGTGCATGGCAGGCTGCTGTAAAACAGTGATTTTCTGCAGAAAGGTACTCAGGCAGGTTGAAAGCCAATGTCCTGCACTGCACCCTGGAGCTTAACATGCTGCCCACCTGCCCAGGTGACCAACACCCAGCCTAGCCACAGAGTCCTCCTGGTCACTGCAACACAAGAGCATCCAACTCGGTGTAATTTGGCCCCCAAACCCCTTCTAAGCAGTGGAGAAAGCTTGCTCCATGTGAGCCAAACTGCCTGGGGTGGGAAACACCTGAGAGCCACCACATCATCTGACAGCCTGCACCAAGTGTGGTGGCTGAGCAAAGCCAGCTCAGGGAGCAGCACAAAGTGCTGCTGGCTTAGTGCCACACAGCTCAAAGCCCATAAGCTGATACATTTCCATGGTCCCCCCTAAAAAAGATAAGAGTTACTTACAGTGCAAGTAGTACAGTGACCTACATAAACACAGCTCTTTTGTAAACAGGAGTCAAGAATGGCAGGAACAAGCAGCTAACAGGGAAACAGTGTCAGATTTTAATCATCTTTGGCTTTAAGCAAACTATTACAACACTCCAGCACCTTTGCCCCATCCCCAACTCTTCCCTACCTAGATGGAGCAGCTCAGTTGTGTCCCAAGAAAAATCTCCTCTGCAGAATAAGCATGTATTATCACACTACATTTGTCTTTGGTGTTCAAAGAGAGCAGCAGGATTTTCAGAACAAGATAGCCTCAGTTTCTCAGGAGGCTCAGAAATTCCCACAACGTGTTTTTAAAGAATCAAGTAAAAATAAGAAATAATCTCATTAAATGCAGCCCAAAACTGGAACGAGTTACTAAAAGATGGAGAATCAGCTCTTCTACGGTAAACCAGGGGATGCTACAGCACGTGTCTCTGCTTGGCATCTATTTGAAGGTACATTTTTATGATGTTAAAGGATGCAGGGGACAGCTGGAGAGCAGGACCAGCCTTTCAGAGCTACCCAGGGCAAAAACAGCACTCAGGGAAAACTGAAGATGCTGGGACATCTCAGCTCCCCACCTCACACACCAGGGTGAGTCCAGACCCTTCTGCTCTGACAAACCTGAAAAGAAGCAAAGCCCTTAATAGAAACCCAAGCCTTGCAAACACCAGTTGCAAATGCTACCAAAAGTTTTGATCAGAGGGGGTAGGAAGGGGTTGGTAATTGGAGCATTTGGGTTTTGCTGGCAGGAGGAAAGGGACAGCTTGGTTTCAACAATGGAGTTTGTGTACAGGCCACAGCAGAGAGCCTGGGGAACTGCAGAGAACTACTCACAGCTGTGGAGAGCTTCCCTTCGTTCTTGTGCACGTGGACGACGGCATCGCGCACCACGGAGAACAGGCTCAGCAGGACGTGCTCCATGTCATAGATGCCATGCATGCCTCTGGTCAGCCCCTCCAGAGAGCCAATGTACTCCTTCCAGAGGCTGTGGATCTCCAGCACACCCGCCAGGCAGCCCTGCATCACGGCCCTGCAGTAGCCAGCACAGGGCTTGGCCAGCAGCAGCCCCTGGCAGTGGGAGCAGTACCACATCCTCAGCAGCGCCCGCCCACAGTCCTTGCTGAACTTCAGGTGGTCAGTCGTGTTTATCACCTCGATGCCCAGGTTCAGGGCCTGCAGGAACACTCGTGTGGCCTGCAGGGACTTGGACACCTGTGTCATCATGGTCTTTGGGTAGCTCCCAAAAACTTTGAGGTCTCTCCTGGCCGCCCGCAGACATTCGGTCATTTCCGCAGAGGGGTCAGGGGAGCCAGGGTTAATCAAGTGAGAGTAAACCAAAGGGAATAAGCTGTCAAAAAATTCATTGATCATGTCATTGACATTGATGTCAGAGCCCAGTATATACAGTGAGATATCAGTAAAAAGTTCTCCAACAAATTTAAGAGCCTTGGGCCCCATGCTCTGGTAGTAGGTCCTGAACATGCTGTTGGTGAAGTTTCTTGCATGCCGCACTACAATTTCGAAGGCTTCTGCAAAACAGAAAAACAACAACAACAAGAATGTTATTAAGAGATGGTGAGCTCAGAAACAGGGAGGATAATGTTCCACCATACTGCTGCCAGGGCTGGTCCATCCTGCCTGCCTTGGGTCAAACACCTGCTGGCAGCTGTGCCGGCTGCAAAACACCAGCATCAGCAATTTCCAGGGGAAATGCATAAATTCTTTGAACAGAAACTACATTTCAAAATGGCAAAAAAACCCCCACTATGATCTAGTTAACATTTCAGCTTTTAAAGAAAATATTGATTCAAGAAAAGGGCTAGACTGCAATTTCTTTCTCTCCTCCCCTTTCATATTGATTTGAAATTAACAGGAATTCTATCTCCAGACTTAATTTAAGGCAGAGATAAATGTTTGACAAACTGTACAGTGTTTAAAATCAGGAAACAGTAAATGCTGACATTCCATTATGAAAAGGAAAATATTTATAGGAGTTTAATCACAGACAATATTCTGACTCAACCCTGAGCAGGTACCCTGCATCAAGCGTCCTCAAAGCCACTGGAAAAGGCCCCAAAGTGCTGCAGTTTTCCCAAATGCACCAGGCTCACTTCAGCTGCAGATCCAGTGTTTCTTTTGCCCTGGATGTGAGCTGTTTTGTTGTCCAAAGCAATGCTGAGAGCCAGTGGTGTCATATCCACCTGTGGGTGCTCAGCCAGGAACACTCTCACACTCATCAGGTTGTCCCACACTGTCCCATGAAATTCAGGATTTAGAGAGAGATTGCCATTTTGCTAGGAAAAACCACAGTGCATTTTCCCATCTCTACCTTCAAAGACTTTAGGACTTTCAGCCCACATCTCCTCCACAAGGTGAGCAGGGAAGCCCCCACAGTCACTGCACAGTTACTCCTTTAATTATAGCCCTCCTCATCAGGAGGCTTCCAAAATATCCATACGCCGCTATGTAAGGACAACATACCTACATACACACCAGTTTGTATCTTAAAGTATTAGAAGGGGAGGCCATCAGTGCAAATAAAAGTCTTTGGCCAGCTTGCTCTACCAGCCAGTGTCCCACCCTTCAGTGTACTATTCAGAAAATGCTAAAATTAATGAACAGCCTTTCAGTTCACAGGTCACTGACACCCCACGATGTAACTCCTCTCAACTCTGTCACTCTGGAAACACACATCTTGGCTCAATTTGCATGAAAATTATTCATGTTCAATAATTAAAGGGAATGTTTAATTTTTAAAGCCCTAAGAGTTATTTCCCCCATTTGTTAAGGCTGGAATGCAGCTGAGCATGGCCTGACACATCTCCACAGGAGCTCAATATCAACACTGTCACAAGTAATGTTGGGCCTTGCTGCTCACCCGGCATAACCTCTTGCATTACTCAAGAGTTTTTAAGACCATCTCATCTCCAGGACTTCCAGCTCTTTCTTCCTGGGTGCACCCAATTCAGGGATGCCTGGAAGGGCAGAGTGCTGTTGCTGCACGCCAGCCCAGCATGCAGAAAGCTGTGGTGTAAGCAGTGATCAGAGCAGAAATTACTGATATACTTCTGCAAACAGTGTCTCCATCCCATCTGGTGCCTGCACACCTCCCAGGCAAGCTGCTGAAGCATTTTGTCCACAGCTCCAGACACTCACACCAGGAGTGTCCCAGCAAGCCAAGAACAACCATCTGCATTCCCAGGCGACAGCAATCCTTCCTTCCTCACAGCACAGAGCCAGGGAAGCAGCAGTGCAAGGACACAGGGCCCCTCCAACCCTGCCTCCCTCACCATCATATCCCACAGCCAGCAGCCCACTCCTCACCCCCAGACAGGGGATGGCAAAGCTCTCCAGGCAAGACAATAGCAAGTGTGACACAGACTGGGCTCTGCAAGCAGAGCAGTTGCACTGTATGAAATCCTGGTTGCACTATTACTAAAAGCTTTAAAACAAACAAACAAACAAACAAACAAACAAACAAAGTTTCTTTAAAGATGACACATAGATTATAAAACATTTTTTCCCCCCTTCTTTATTCTCAAGAACACCAGAATAGCTTCTGCCTCAAAAAGCACAAAGAAGTTTTTGGACCAGTGGGTTTTTTTGACAGCAGTAGAGATGGTGCCAGGATTTTCATGCTGTGCCTCACCATTCGCCTTTACCCTCTTCTCTGTTAGTTCCCTTCAGAAAAAGCCATCACTCTTCCATTTTCTCACTCCTCTGTGCTTTGCCAGTTATCATCAGAGCCAAAAGACTCTTTGCTGATTAGAAAAATATTCCAAGCTCCTATGCAAACCTCCTACAGTGAGAACGGCTTCAGAAAGGAATGGAGAACAGTGGTGTATCAGAGGAGCACGCACACACAGTCCCACTGCTTTAAAGGTCATGACATGCACATAATTTTTATCGTAATAACTGGCTGAGAGTGTCTATTTTATGCGCCTTGGAGCTTTTGCATATATCCATTAGAAAGCACAACAGGGACTATAAAAGCATATGGAGACTCCTGCTGCCCTATTAATAGATGCAAGAAATAATAAAACTTTGTAAAAAAGAAGTCTTATACATCCAAAATCTCTCCCACCCAGCTCCCACAGTAGTTGCTTATTCTGAAATATTCCTCAGAAAGCGCTGGCTGCAGGAATTCTAAATCCCCAGCTGCCAGCAGCGGCAGTGACCCTCAGCCAGGCTCCAAACACTTCAAAGGGGAGGAAACTTCACAGGTCAGTCCCTTGTGTTCCCACGAGGAAACCTCACAGGGACACAGGGGAGACCCTGCATTACAGACATGACACAAGCTTCTGATCCCCCATAAAATCCCACAGCCTGGATTTGCTGCAGGTAAAACCTGCCCCACTCATAACACAGCATTATTGAAACTCATTGCTGGGGGATAATTCAATCTTTTCTTTCTTCTTTTTTTTTAAATTTTTTTTAATTTATTTTTTTCATTTCAAGGATATTTCCAAAAGCTGCCATTTAAGGCAGCTGTTTTGCAGGTCTGGCTGAAGCAGTGTGAATGCAAAGCAAAGCATTACACTTACCCTCAACTTCAGCAAGCAAAAACACTGCATGGCTGAGCAGGGCTCAGGTTTTACAATCTCCATCACTTTAGAATACACACACAGATGCACACACAGCAGAGTATAAGACATGTTCCTTTAAACACATTAGAAAAGAAAGGCTCAGGATAATCTCCATCCTTTATTGGACTCGGGTAGAAACACCATGACAAAGGATGATGAAAAGGTAGACGTACTGAACACCTTCTTGGCCTCAGTCTTTGGTAAAACCAGTTTTTCTCCAGGTACCCAGCACCCTGAGCTGGAAGACAGGGATAGGGAGTAGAACAAAGTCCCCATAATCCAGGGGAAAACAGTCAGGGCTCTGCTACACCACTTAGATACACACAAATGGGGCAGGATGAGATCCACCCAAGGGTACTGAGAGAGCAGGCAGAAGAACTCACAAGGCCACTGTCCATCATTTACCAGCAGTCCTGGTTACCCAGGGAGGCCCCAAGTGACTGGAGCTGGTAAATGTGGCAGGACCTGGGGGGGTGAGATCATCTTGAATGCCATCACATGGCACCTGCAGGACAACCAGGGCATCAGGCCCAGCCCACGTGGGCTCGTCGTCCTGCCTGGCCAAGCTCATCTCCTTCTGTGATAAGGTGAGCAGCTTGGTGGATCAAAAAAAGGCTGGGGATGCTATCTACCAGGACTTCAGAAAATAGTTTCCCACAGCATTTCTCCTGGAGAAACTGCCTGTGGCTTTTTCTTTCCTGTGCAGGAAAAAGGAACCAAGGGAGCATTTGCAGGATGGGAGCCAGAGCATCATCATCAACCAAGCACTGGTGCCCTGGTACTGTTCATCTGATGATTGCCCCAGTCAAGGGCAGTTTATCAGGACTCCCAAAGGACGAATGAAACAGCTGAACCTACTTTAGAGCACAGATATCAGTCACTAGTTGAAAAGCACAGGCTATTACTTATTTTTCAGGCTGGACTCTTGCTGAAGTACCTGGAGAAGAATTGCTGCCCGATTCCAGCAGCCAGAAGGGAAGGACTAAGCTCCCTTCAAAGTGCAAAAATTCCCCAGAACACAGCCCAGGGAGAGCTGCGTGGCCGCTGCAAACCGGCAATTAGAGAAAATAAATTGTAAAAGAGCATAACAGTGCCCTGAGTGGGGATTACTGGCAGGAGAAGGAAATCGCTGCGTTCTCAGCCCAGATAATAAGAGTCTGCTGCTTAGTAAAAAAGCCAGCTTTCCTGAGAAAGCTGCTGGCTCCTAAGCTGCAGCAAACTTCAAAGGGGTCGGCGGCGGGGCCGGAGGAGCTCTGGATTAACCTACAGGCTGCCCCAGGCTGCAGGAGGCTCCAGCCCAGTCTGCCACTTGATGGGTTTATTTAAGAGATTATGTGATGCAGTTGCCTGAGCTACAAGGAGCCAGTACAAGTGACCCCAGTAAGCCATTCCCATAGAGCATCCCACTAGAGAGGGGAGAGCCAAAACCTGATGGCAGCTGCACAGCTGGGGCAGCTACAGAGATGCACCTCCGATTCCAAGCTCAGCAAGTTCTGCTTCACAAGCCCCTGAAGGTGTTTGGAAAGGTGAAACAAGGTGTGTCCTCCTTCTGCCTCCCATGCCAGCACCACAGGATCCACCTGGAGCCACCTCCAAACAGCCCTGTGCCCACTGGGAGGAGGGACAGCAGGGTCCATTGTGGCTGTCAGGCACCAGGACGTGCCATAGGGTTAATGCTGCTCCTCCAATAATGTGCTGCTCTGGTTTTGCTGCAAGGACAAGCTTGTAACAGGGATAGCTGCCTTCTTTGGGGGTCACAGAGCACACCAATCAAGACCTCTTTGGCAAAGGCTCAGCAAAGGGAAAGGGGCTGCACAGCAAAACCTGCTCATCATCCATGGGCATCCATGGGAAGAGAACAAAGAGAGGTGGAGGTGCAGGGCTGTGTGACCCATGCATCCCATGGAGGCATTAGAACTGCACTTACAACACTGATTTTCCTGTTTCTTGACATCTAGACACACAAATCCTGCAGCCATAAACTCTCTGTGAGCAGGGAAGCTCCCACCATGGCTACTCCCCCTTACTCTTGGGAGCTGAGCTCACAATTCCCATTTGCACTTTTGCAAAGGATTGTTTGCTTAAAAACTTGCCTCCCCACACAGTCTTATCTTGACCACCAAGATATCTCTTCACAGGGGAGGAACTACAACCTTTGTTATTCCACTACCGAGAGCCAGTAACTGCAAGGTTGTTTTTTTGAGGGGAGAAAACCAGGCAAGTAATTTTAGACAAGGTCATGTGTCCACCACCATTTCCCTATACCCTCAGAAAACTCCAGGGCCATCTCCTCCAGGAGTTTGTGGCAGAGTGGTGAATCCTCATGCACTATCCCAAACTGTAAAATGAACAGAAAACTGATTTCCATGCAGCAGAAACCTCCCTTGAGGTCAACACAGATCAGTGGCAGTCAGCTGAATTTCCCTCTGCAGATGATGATGCATTTTGTGATTTCCTGCACCTTCCCCAGGATGCTGCTGCTGCTGCTTGGGAGCACTGCAGGCTGCAAATGTGGCACGTGGTGATTCCCTGTCCTGCACATGGGAGCATTTTCAAATCTTATCAGCACCACAAAATGCATTTTAAATGCCTTTTAGGTATGAATGTGCTCCTCCTCCCACAATGAATCCCACCTAAGATGCAACTGCTCCAGGGCAGCAAGCTCAGCTCCTGAAGCTCAGTGGATTTGCTCAAGTCCCTTTTTTAGACTTCAGTGACTCTCCTCGTGCCCCTGGGTTTGCTCCCCAGGTCTGTCCCTGCTCACAGGGACCAAACTCTCTACACAAGGCACAGCAATAACTGCAGGGGTCAGAGAGCCTCTGGTCTGGCCAGACTTCACCTGAACTCTGCCTCTTCCCTGCTGATGGCAAAACCTCTTCCTTTGCTTCTCAGGACACAAATCACAAATCATCAGGAGAGAGCTTGGCACTGAAATCTCTCAGCCCACAGGAATCATTTTTACCCTAAGACAAACACATGGGTGTCCAGGCAGGACATTGGAGAATTAATCAGTTCATTCATCTGTTCCCAATGCAATCACTGCATTGCCTGCAGGCCCAAGGTTCCCAAACCTTTAAAAATCTCTTACATACAAAAGCCAAAACTGCTCAGCCCCTCAAAAACACTACCAACCTTCATGGACCAGAATTCAAATGTTCATCAAGGAAATGCTAGAAGTTTGGGTGTTTGTAAGCTCAACCAAGTATTTTTTGACCTGGTTCTTGCTGTGACACTGCTCAGAAGTGGCAAAAGAAGCCAGAGGAATCCTCATGTGAATGAGCTCTAAAAAGAGGAAATGCTTCTTTAATATCTCCAATGAATCAGACAACTTCAGCTCCATCACAACAGCCAGTGTTCCCAAAACACAACAGAGCTCACCAAGAGAAGAACAACTGTTTGCAATAACAGCCTGGCTGCCACAGGCACTACTGGTGAGATGAACCCCAAGTCATTTTTCAAACAGCAGGTAATATTTATTCACCAGCTTGGAAAAGGTTTGCAATATATTGAGCAGAAAGGAAACAAAATCTAAGAGAATTTCCCCTGGCAGCAATAAGAGCAGCCTCCAGATTTGTTCTGTTATGATTTACACTACACTGCAAGTTTTTAACAACATTATCTGGAGACAAAAGCTCTTCTAAGCAGTATAATTACTTTTGTCTATGGCATTACAAAACCCATCAGATGGTGCCACTGCTGCTCTTACAGGGCTTGTTTCACTGAACACATTTGGGTTTAAAGCTTAGGAAATGCTTTTTTTCCAGCTATGACACAGCTTTTTGGATTACTTTTACAATATTGTCACCGTAAAAATTATGGTCTCAAACACCCAAGCTTATGAGATTAGCTTCAAAGCATTCATAATAAAAAGTAGAACAATTCTGTTATTCTGTCTTCTTAATTTTAAGCCATCAACATTTGCACTTTCTACCCTGGCCTTTCCATCACCACCAGTCCAAGAGAGCAAAGGTTCAATCAGACAGGCCTCAATCCTTCTGCTTTTTTCAGAAAAGCATCTTCACCTAATTATCTGTTTCTATCAAAACACCAAGCTCTAAAGCCATTTATTTTTAATTGTTCTGTTTATATAGTGCCCTGGCAGTTTGAAATACACTCCTTAAAGTTTCTAATAAAAATACTGTGTGATCCATCCCATTATATCCACTCAAACTGCCCTGAAAACACGCTCCTGTACCAGCCCAGGTAACAGTCCAACTGTTACACAATTAGTCACACTGTGCTACTCCCATTTAATATTTATATCCTGCACACAAAAACTCTGCTAATGGAGACAGCAGAGCTTACCAACACAAGCTGCTCCCAGCCCAGAAGCAAGGAAACAAGAAATGCTGGTGCCCACAGCTCCCACCTCCAACCAGCCCCTGCCTGGAGGGAGCTCTGTACCCCACACTGGCATCCACAAGTCTTAACAGCTACAGGCAGGGTCAGGGATGCTGGAATGGACCACAGACAAGCAATAATTTTTTGAGGGGCACCAGGATGCCTTGAGAGATCTCTAGAGACCCTTGGGAGTACCCAAGTCAATACAAGAAATCTACACTCCAAGTGAAAGTTAAAAAAAAATTTCACAGCAAACACCTCACAATGACTCTGCAGTAAAATATTTTCTGGGGCTTCATGCTGGAACAAGTGGCTTTGGTGTTTTTGATTAAATATGGGTTGCACATCCATTGTATCATTTGTTTTCCTGAGCATCAAGAACGATAATGCTTCATGCCATGACAGATGTGTGAATGCTTAACAGATTCCTGAAATTTTAATAAACACAAAGCTAAAAATGCAAACAGTCAAGGCTGGTGCAAGTGATAGGTGAACCTGATTCATTATCAAAACCAAAGGGCAAGAGGAATAAGGGCCTGAAGAAGCAGGCTGAGATCAAGCCCTGGGAGCACAAGCTGGAAAAGATGAGAGAGAGGATGCACGAGGCTTCTGCAGCTGGAAGGTCACTCTGGTAAAGGCTGTGCTGTAACCTGTCAGATGAGAGAAAGATAAACTTCTCTCCATGCCCCCATCCTGATGCTGAAACCCACCTAAGGCACGGGGTTCAAGTTCACCTTCTCCATTTTTTATCCCAAATACTTATTTTCTTTGCTCCTAGTCTCTCTTACCTCTCCAATTTGCTGCAGAGACAACCAACTCCATCTACAACTCTTATTTCAAGCCAGGTGCTCGGCCAGGGAGCACAGCCTAGTGCAGCAGGAATAGCTACAAAATCCTTGGGAAAAAGACTTCTCTGCACTGCGTATCTGAGCAGATATCATAAACCCAAGTATTTTACCACTGCAAAAGCATAACCAGGATTGTTTTGTTTTTATTTTTATACACAAAGCATATTCCCTGTGCCCCCCAAAAAATAACAACAAAATAAAAACACACAAAACCAAACAAAAACCCCATCAAAATGAAGCAAACAAAACAATAAAACCAAAAACAAATAAACAAAGATAAATTAAACAACAACCAAAAAAAATTACTTGGTCACCCACATAGCCTTATTTTACAAAGTGGAGGCTGCAACATCCACCTAATGGGGCTATCAAGATATCAAAAAAGCAGCATCCCTCTTCAAAGATGAATGACAAGCCATACATATCAAGCAGAGGGCAAGTTTCTCCCAGTGGGGCACTCCCACCCAAATTTACAAGCCAAGCATTTCTAAAGACCAGGATACCAGTTTGCATAGCTCTTCAATTTATTTTAAACTAAAAGTTATAAGCAACTTCTGAAAAAATGCAAGCCTAGCAAATTCCTTTATTCATCAGAATAAATGAAAATAAAGCAAGCCACCAGGTCAAGTTGAGCTTGTATTCAAAAAGTAAAAAAAATTCTTTGAAAGTGCATTGGTCTCAGTAACTTTAGAGCAAGGCAGATCTGAGACAGGCATTCCAGGCTCCCTTTCATTCCAGAGGGCTTTTATCAGCCTGTTAAGTCTCCAACAATGGAGAGCAGACTATTTATTTAAGCAGCAAATTCCTTCCTTAATAATATCTCCTGGCCAAATTCTCTTTCAAGTTATCTCGACTGTCTGATGAAAAGTAAATGGCAGAAGATCAGTTCTTGATCCCTATAGTAACACCCAGGACTTGCACTTATTTCAGGGCACCTGTTGACCATTCTTTAGTCACTCCAGCCCCTTTATTTCTGTTATCAGTTTCCTACCTGTGCTGGCAGAACTTGGGAAAGCCATTTATTCAGTAACATACAGCAACCAACATTAGTATAACTCTTCCCCCTAAGGAGTGACTGTTTCCAATAACACAGAACAATATCCAGGCTCTCAAAGGCAATTCAGTGATTTTCAAGCTAGTTTTGTCTCAAGACACCTCAGAGAAAGACACAGGTTTCCACCAACATGGTCATAATAAAACCATGGATCACCTCCAGCACACGTGCAACCAACCCCAATGCTCCCTGACCCACTGAGCATATGCAGAATATTTTGGCAGCATCTTGCTCCACAGGGAGCAGGGTACCCAACCCCCCTCCTGTCTGAAACACCACAGGGGCTGACACAGAACACCACAGCCACAGCAGCATCCCTGTAACAGGACCCAGGGCATGCCAGGCACACAAACCCCAGGCACCATCTCCATCCTTAAAAAAAAAAAATTTAAAAAAAATTCTAAAAAAATAAAAATAAAATAAAATTAAAAAAAAAGAACCCCTAGCTATGGTCCCATGGTGCTTATCTTCCTTCCTCTGAGGTACCTTGAGTGGAGCTCCCACAAACTCCAGTGGGGTGGGGGGGAGGTTGGGTATTGTTTTGTTTGTGGGGAGAGTGTTTTGATGGGGTATTTGGGTTGGGTTTTTTGTGCCTCGTCTGTGTTTGTCTGAGAAGGAGCTGTTTGCTTGGACTTTTCAGGCTGTTGTTGGTTTGGGTTTGTGGGTTGTTTTGTTTTTGGTTTGGTTGGGGCTCTTTTTTTGTGGGTTCTCTTTGTTTGATTGATTTTTACTTTGTTTTCTAAGTTGGCGCAGGGGCAAATCCCAGTCCAGGGTGGAAGCAGAAGTTGGGACATCAGGTCCTGGTGGCACCAGCTGAGCCCATGGCTGGTCCATTCTCAGCATTCCACATGGCTCCTGCATTCTGCTTGTCCTGGCTCAAAGCCCTGGTTTGATTAACACTCATTTCACAAGGAAGATGTTCTATCATCTCCTTATTTCCCCCTGAGAGCAAGGCAACCATTGTAACAGGAGCATGAGATGATAATTTGGCTCTCAAGAGCAAGACTCACAACCACAGCTGCCAGGAATCGATTGGAGGCTCCACTGCCTGCTCCAGAGAGGCTTTCCTCAAGAACATGAATAATCCTCTGCAAAGTAATGGCACTATTCATCTCTGGAAAGTTCCTCACAGGCTTAAACCCCTTGCTGAACACACAGGCAACATATTCAGCTGTGTTCCCAGTACATTAAAATTCAGCTTGTTCTTTTTCTGAAGAGGAACATGGAGAGTATCAACAGATAAATTTACCAAAAGTTTTATGGCAGCTGCTTTTCTCAGTAATAGAGCAACCACTGCTTAGACATGGTTTAACACATAATCTCCAGATCAATATAACTTTTGATTTATAAATAATGCTAACAAAAGGAGCAAGGACAAATATGCCTGGGAAAAAAATAAACAGCTTTTCCAAAGGGTACTTTCATCATAGTCCTCTCAAAATAAAGATCATGTGTTTCAAAGGCTGCATGTGGAAACCAACACAGAATATATTACCTCCAAAGCTGAAGGTTCATCTTCATCATTACACTGTTCTGACTTGTCTGTTCTGCAATTCTTGGCACATGTGATTCTCTTGGTGGCATTTGTGAAGTATTAGCTGCTCATAATTCCAAAATCCCCCTTTTCCCAAGGAAAAGTTGCCACCCAGAGAGACCTCCTGTCTGAACACTTCCACAAAATATCTGTGTCCATACATAGGAATCTTATGTCTATTACGGAGTCTTTCCTAGGTATGATAAACACAGGTCAGAGAAGACTGTAAATCCTGGCAATTTTTTCAATTACTGTGCATGTTAAAATGATGCCACCATAAATAGGTTGCAAGAGATATGCTGGAAGATCTATTAACTCAGTGTAAATCTATTTAAGTTGGGAATTCATGCCTTGCAGAATTTTACCATTAGTCCTGAGAATTAGTTTACTGCTGGACAGGGAAGGCAGAGCCCATGAGGGTCATTTCAAAGACATCCTGCACCATGGCCTGTCTAAACTGGCCCCTCTGCAGGTATTTAATGTATTAGGGAGCCTTTGAGGAAGGGCTTGCACACTTCCCTCTACAGACATCCCCAGCTGCATAAGAAAAGGCATTACCTTTTTCTAAGCCTTCACATTGCTTCTCCTCCCACCCATAATCTCCTCTTCCAGTGGAAGCACTGACATATTTGAGAGGTTATAGCAATTTAGGTGCAATTATTCAGCTGCTTTGGGAATCAACACCTGATCTTTTTATATCCATGGAGAAAAGCCAAGGGGGAAAAGAGCTTGGGTTCAAACACAGAGAATTCTGATCCAAAGACAACTGCCTTCCCCTACCGCAAGCCTACCACTGTTCTGGCCAGAACACCTCTCTTTGAAAAGCCATTCTTCTTTCACTTCTTGTCAAGAACCAAAAATTTCATTTCCTGTCGTGTTTGCACTTAACTGACTGGCTCAAGCACATCAGAGATGGATCCTTTTTGATAATGAAATAGTGGAAGTTTTAACAGCCTCTAGAAATTAAAAAGCAGAGCAAACCCATTTTCCACTCTCTGAACTGATCATTTGCTGCTTGTGGGAAGTGGTGGAGTCATCATCCCTGAAATGTTCAAGAGATGCATGGGCATGACATGGGACATGGTTTAGTGAAGGACACGGAGGTGTTGGGTTAGTAGTTGAATTCAATGATCCTGGAAGACTTTTCAGACGTTAATGATTCTGTGATCTGAGTTCAAACCTCCCTTGCCCAACACAGAGCTGAGCTCCAGCACCATGGCATGGAAAAGATCCTTGGGAAGAGAGGAGAGACCTGTATGCTTGTATCTGGTGCCAGGAAAAAAAATTAGTTCTCAATATGGGCAAAGAGGGGAGAGTATCTTCTTTGCAGAGAGTATCCAGTATTTATATCAAAATCTACTTTCCTGTTTGAAATAAATAGCATTCTACAAACATTCTTGCTTTTCTCCAAGGTTTTCAGCTTTTCACACAAGACCCAGAGACCTTGGAAGGTCCCTTTCCCAAGGACTTCCTGAAAGTCCCTTAGAACAGCCTCACCCTGAGCCAGGACAAAAAGGGCAAAGCACCAGGGCAGTTGGGCCACAGTTTATGGGCAGTCTACACTTCCATCTAGGGACACCCTGAGCCCTCAAGAGAGGGACCTTTGGAGCCAGGGGAAGAGCTGGAGCCGGCAGAAGGGCAACAATTCTCTAAGGCATCCCTGCATCCCCAAAAACAATCCTGGAAAACACTTAACTACAGTCATGTTGCAACACTCTGGCTACCCTCCCCATGTGCTTCTCCATCACAAACACTTCACAGATTGCCTGGAGCTCCAAGAAAGCAGGTGAACAAAGCTGAGACAGGCTCTCAGCAGGCTCACAGAGGCTCAGTGCATGGCTCAGTGAAAAGCTGCCAGTGATCAGATGGGATGGACTCGCTCCATTGCTGACACTTCTCTCCAAACTCAGCCCATTCACTGTGACAGATTTTGGAAAAGCTCCTCCTGATGTCCAGAAGCAGCAGGTCAGAGCAGCCCCCACAGACAGTCTAAAGGCTCCAGAGTGGGGCACAGAACACTCATTGGAGAAGCAGCTGCACTAAGGCTGAGCCCGAGGCTGCAAACCTCCCTCCTCCTCCTCCTGTTACCAATTTGGCAGCATTTTACATGCTCAAGAAACCTGAAGTGTAATGAAACCAAAGTGGCAGAACCCAAACCGGCAATGGAAAAAGCAGTTCCTGCCCAGGGAGTGTGTTAAAAGCCTTTTGGAACAAGAGCCATTAAAATGTGCAAACATGCAGCTCTGCTGGACTGCCCCAGACACCAACCCCCCTCTGCCCAGACAAAGGCTCCATGGACGCCAGGGCTGCAGAATCCCCCCATAAACACTTTCATTTTAAGCCCATTTAACTGGGAAAAGGTCAACACCAGTAACAGCACAACATGTGTTATCAGTTAAACAAAGTTAGCAGCTATCAGTTAAACAAAGACCACTTAGACAAGCCAAAGCAAAGATCTCTGTATTCCAGGCACCCAGATGAATCTCTAATATCCTACTAAGCCTCTGTGTTTTTATGTGCAGTCTCCATGAAGTCTGCATTGGGCGTTTTTAATTGCACATGAATGAATTAACCATTATTAACCATTAATTTAACAGGCTACAACTTTAAAAATAAAAAGGTAACAATATAAAATTCTGGAAGTGTCATCTACATCTCTGCTGCCCAGAGCCACTGCTGTGCTCCTGATTTGTCATCATCAAGCACTACCTGAATTATCATCCAATTTGTATATAGAGTCAATAGTGTATTTTTCTTCCCAAAAAGATCAAATAGAGATACCTATTAAACTGACCTTTAATAAGAACAATTGCTTTTTGCAAGGGGAATATTTTCATACCTTATCATCTAAGGGATATAAATACCATCTGGGTTCCAACTGGCACACTCCCACTTCAATAAGTGACATTTGTAGCTAAGTTTCACTTTTGACAAAGGCTGAATCTATTCCCGGCCCCTGGAATTGCTCTCAGAGCTTGCACAATCTGTTATTTTCCTGCAGCCCCAGCTTTGGACAGAGCAGATTATATAAAGACCTCAGTTTACAATTAAAAACCAAAACAATCCAGCCTTTTCTGCTGTGGGAAAAGGCTTGAAACTGTGACCTGTAGCACTGGCAGACAAGAAAAGTAAATTAAGGAAAACCTCACAGTGTATCATTTTTCAAACTTACCAATTTTAATGCCGATCACACTGTTCTTAGGGCTTTAATCATGATTTTGTAATGCCTCGAGGTTATGGGAACTGAAAACCACATGCTTCCACTCAAGTGAGACAGCAAAACATTTTGCAAATTCATCTTTGCCATGAAGATGCTCATGTTCCATCCTAATCTTTACTTCCCTGCTAAACAAAAATACACCCAAATCTCCCAAAGACTGACTAGCTTAGGATATGGTGCCATAAAGCCCCTGAGCATTTTAACTCCTTTTCTTTCCAGAGCATCAGTGTAACCCTATCCTGATTTGAGGGAATCCCAGCTTTTACCTTTATATATTAACAAAGCCAACCAGTTTTGAAGCATGGGCATCCTACCCTTCCCCATTTCCCAGGCTGGCATGCCATACATCCTCAGACCTAACAAGCAGTATATAAGCACAAGATGCCATTCCAAACAGCCACAAACCTCAAATGATTCCTCCCAGATGCAGCACTGGAAATCCAGACATGTTTTCCCCATGGGCTGAGTGGCACCAGAGCTGGGACCCTGCAGGGCTTGGGGCTCCCACCCTCCCCAGCACCAGGGTGTGATGGCACCCCCAGAGCCAGCCACATTCCAGTGCTGGGAAAGGAAAATTAGGGAGAAAAAGCTAATTTCCTTTGCTCCTGAATGAATTATTAGTTACAGTTCCTGTCCTAAAACAAAGCATTTCTATTGACTTGAGCAGCATGAATGCAACGCAAACTGAACAGGAAAAAAAAAAAAAAAAAAAAAAAAAAGAGTAAGTGGCAGGTTTGTGTTTAGCAATGACAGTATATTGACTCCCATACAGGAGAGGAAAAAAAAGAAGGAAGAGTATTACAGGAAATGTTGAGAGCTTGTCTCTGAGCTTTGCCACCCCCACTTAACAAACAGAACGTTATTTTGATTCCTCACTGGCTTTTGTGAAAGGGGACTGGGAGTCTCCATAGCTGTTTTCTCAGCACATGCATCTCAAAGTTCTTCTCTCCATCAAGAATGTGAAGTAGACAGCAACATCAACTAGATGGTAAGAAAAAAGAAAGTAAAGAAGCAGAAGCTAAATTGCTTCTTGTCCTTCACGTTCCTGTGCGAGCCCACTCCTCCATCAGTCCACTCTTCTTCCAGCCCAGGCCTGAAGTCTTAAAACCCTGTCTGCAGAGAGAATTAGGCTGGATTTATTGCAAACACCTCCTCTGGACACTTGTAAAGCAATCTGAGAGCACCTAATGGATTTAGGATTTAGCTAAATTGGTGAAACACAATAAAGAGATTAAGAACAGAGTCAATCACAAGCAATTGAATTAGCACATCCTTTAAAAGCTACAGCCATCAGCAAGGTCCAGGACTAACTTCCAAGCAGGGAAAAAGCAGAGCAGAAATGCAGGGCAGAGAATTGTGTTTTCTGCAGCAGATTGTGGGAAAAGTGTGAAGGATGTACACAGGGAAGCAGGATTGCAGGGACACAGAGCTCTCCATTTCTAACATAGGAAACCCTTAGAGCAAGGAAGCAGTAGGTCCAAGCTTACCTGCAGAAAGCTCACATCAGTACTGGCCATTTAACTTTGGAAAATGTATTCAAAGATAATGAAAAAGTTTAAAATAGCACATTGCTGGATGCAGACCCATTCCCATGAGTGACCATCTACATGGATACCTTCAGGATCTAGCTAAGACCTCACAGGATCATCTCCCAGCCTCATCTGATCTCACCAAATGGTGTCACAAAAAAAACACTACACGAGGGCTGTGTCCAAGAGTTTCATGTGCTCTGAATGTGCAAGGTCTGTTTGGAATGTGGCAAGGCACATTTTTTCTTAGATTTTACTGCATATTTCCTTGTGTTACCCTGAGTCCTCTTCCCCTCCATCTCCACTCCAGCATGCTCCACTGGGGGACACAGGGGAGCAGATTGCATTCCAGCCTCTCTCCCTGCTGGCACTTCTCCAGCTGGGCTGAGACATGGCACAGGGAGGTCTGGGTAGCAGAAACTGGATCAGCTCAGGGAAGTTACAGCAGCAACTCCATCAGCTCTCAAATGCCTTGGCACCACCTTGCCCTGGTTGTAGCCTCTTCCAGCCTAACTCCCACGAAAAGGCTCATGAACAGATTTATTATTAAACAGCCTTCTTTGCAGTCCAGAAAAAAACATGAACCTTATTCTGGTTCCACGCTCACAGAGACTTCACACAAGAGCAGAGCCAGTCTCCTCTTACCATCCTATCAATCACATTCCTTCACTCATTATTTGTTTCCAAGCAAACAGAAACACTGATAAACTAATGACCTGAACCTGCACATCTTCAGTTCAAACAAGTCCTACACCATTTCTTTTAGTCCTCACCAACATACTTTCATTTCAGAAGAAGCCATTCATATTCCTCAGTCTCAGAATAATTCTTCTTCAAACAAGTTGCAATAAAAGGTTTCCCTCCAGCTCCAGTATCATGTGAGAACACAAGTATCCAAATATTTTGGCTGTTGGAATTATATAATGGCAGCCTACCTTATTGCTTCATCTTGTATCAACCTTAGTGAGGCTTCCAGGCATTTACACCACCAGCAGAACTTCCCTTACTGTAAAATCTTTTTTATTGACAATTCAATCATGTCAGGTTTGGAACAGCAGACGCACTGATTTGATCAGCTATCATTGGATTTACAATATATAAATGACAGCATCATATCTGCCCCACATTGCAAGCAGCTGCCTTTTATCGATTTATATTCTACTAGCAAGGAAGAAAAATTGCAGCACAATGTAGTGGTATAGTCTCAGATCAATACCAATTTTTTTCTTAATGACACGAAGGCCAGGATAAGGACAGCATAAGTCAAAGCCAGACAGATCAAATTTGCCCGATATCCCTTTCAATTACTGAGGAACATACGCAGGGATATGTAACATTAAAGCTGAGAGGAACATTATCAAAACTCTTTAAAATTACAACAGGCTTACAAGGCTGCCTAACATCCCCACAGTCCCTGGGAATCCTGGTGGAGACCCTGGGCTGCCCAGCTCCATCAGCCCAACACGCTGCCTTGGCAGCCCTTGGAGCCTGAAGGCTGAGGCTTCCCTGGAGAATGTGCAAGACCAACTCTGGCTCCACATGGAAAGGTATTTAAAAAGTCGTGGTAGCTGATATCTGCTCCACTGCACATCTCTGGCAGTGCCCAGAGCACCAGGGTGCTGGCATGGGGGCCCTGGTGTGCTGGGTACCACTAACACGTTACCAAAGAACAGGACAAAAAAAAAAAAAAGCAAATGGCACTTGTGTATCCCTCCTATCTCCTGTCTTTGGTTTAGCCTCTCTCCTCTGGACAGCCCAGAGGCAGCAGTGATGCCCACAGTGCCACCTCCCCACCCCTCAGCAAGTGGTGTCCCTGGCATCCCTCCTAGCTGACCGAGGGGGAGGCAGTGCAGATTTACATCCTGTCCCACACTTTGTCCCAGCCAGCCTGATCCCACAGCCCCTGCAGGGTCACAGCATAGCAGGAGGAGGTGCTGCTCTCCCAGCACCCTGCACAGCCCAGGCAGGCGCCACGTGCTCCAGACACACTTCCAACCTCTGCAGGGAGCACCAGCACAGGCTGCAGGACTGGCACTCTCAGATAATGTGTGCCTCTTTAAGAGTCCAACTCATCAATAATAGAAAACTCCTAATTATTCCACTAGTGCCAGTATTTCATAAATCCAGTTGTTGCTTAATGAGAAGTTATGAGCAAGCACTTTCTTCATTAACTCTTCTGCAAGACACAGAAACTTCCCAACCTAAACCCTCCACGCTCAGGCAGCTTAAATTCCCATTTTTAATTGGCAGCTGGAAAGCAGCACTGTCATGATTTATACCTCTTCTGTACTCCAAGTTTTGATAATTACAAGTTCTGCATGGCTTGTGATTAATCTATTTGCACTGTATGAATTACAAACCCAAACACGTTTGGAAATGAAAATTCATGTGCTGGCTCAAATACAGGCAATGTGACAGTGAAGTGACTAAGTCAAATCGGCCCAAGGCTGTGGCTGAAACAACAGCACCCAAGATCAGCCCTGAAAACTAGTTTGGGTGATTTAAAAAAAAAAAAAAAAAGTAGTTAAAAGTTTTTTCCCTCCTCATTTCTTTTCTGGAGGCAAAAAAGGGCAGAAGCGCTTAGATAATTATTAATTTATATGACCTTGCTGTGTGTGCATTCCTCAGCTCTTTAAAATGCATTTAGAGCAGCCAGTGTAAAAAGCCATTGAGCCAAGATTGTGCACAGGCACACAGTTCAAGAGGCGACACAAATTTAAAAGGTAAGTGGGAGGAAATCAAACGATTCCCTCTGATTATTCCTGCAAAATTAAACAGCCCTCGCCTGAGTGCTGCAGTCTTTTGGTCACAGTGACCTCACACAGGGCTGACCCCTCCAGGAAGGCAGGACCAGCTCCTGGCCGCAGAGGTGAGCAGCCCTGGGCCACCTGGGTGACCCTAACAGTGCTGGGAGTTTGCACCACTTAATCTGTGGCTTGTCTCAGTCTCTTCTGCCTTCACTCAGAGGCAGGATTAAAAAATACTCAAAGGAAATGCATTTTCTCGTGTTTGGGCTTGGTTGTTTATTAAATCCTATAAAAAAGTACAAAGTGTTCAGCAGCACTTCTAGCTACCTGCTAGAAGTGAGGAAAATAGAGCAAGATCCAGCTGCTACAAGGTCTTTAAAGCAAAACAGTCCAATAGAGAATTAACACCTATATTATTTATACTTTTAACCCAATAACTAACTTCCCATGACCCTCAGTGTGACACTGACTGACCAACCAGAAACTACTGCCTGAAACCCACGAGGAATAAGGAAGATGAGCACTGAAGGAGACACCACCCAAAATCCTCCATCTTGTCCCATTCCTATTACTATGCTATAAAACCCTCACATTTAAAACCCTTCACCATGTGAAAGCACACACTTATATTTCCCTCTAGACCTGTGATTTTAACTCCATCACTCAAATTCAGAAGCCTTCTCCAAGGCCTGAGGTCAAAAGCAGTGTTCTCCAGGGGCTCAGTGCCAGAAAGCTCAAAAACCCAGGTTTCTGGGATCCAACAAGTGAGATGGCCAGGATGCCCAGAGAGGGACAGGGACCATTCACTGCAGGATCAGCAGAGTCCCCTGGGGCACAGAGGATCCACCTGGGGCTCCCACTGCACGATATTCCCAATGTGCACACCAGGTCAGACCCAGCACTGCACAGCTCAACGTGCTGATCTCTGTTCTGCTCCTTGTGCCGTTTCCCATGCCACGGTCTGCAACACCAAGGCTTCCAAAGACAAACAGCAAACAGGATTCAGGAGGCACCAACATCCTTCCCCAAAATCCCAGAAACAAGTCCCCAGGTTCTTGTGGCAGGTGTACCTGGGCCAGTCAGGTGGTGACCAACTGTATTTGAGATCATGAACTTGTATTCACATCTTTTTTAGAGCTTTAATTGGTTTACCTGGTCTATAAAATAAGGCTCACTTGAATATATTATTTGTCTCAATTTTATAAACCTCCATGGCAATTTCAAACCTTGAGCAGATGTGACCCAGCCTCAGCACTCACCATCTGCCCACCTGGAGACTCCAGACCCCCATTTCCAACTTCTTTTTCAGAGAACAGTTTCACATTTGAGTTAACTCTGGGAGTTTTTTCCTCCCTGCCTTTCAAGATCATTACAATTCATCCTATAAATCAGCCTGTCCTTTTAGTGCAATTATTCTGAAAAAAATGTCATGTAACTGCGAAAGTTTTCACTCAACAGTGGCCACACTCCAAAAGCAACTGGAAAAATGTTACTTCCACTCTGAAAAAACAAACATTGATTTTTAATTGCCTAAAAGGATGAGACAATTTCCAATTCTGTTGCGAGATTACTTCTTTGGAATAAATATTTATTGATACCTACATCTCACCTACTTAGTCATTTACTTTCTTAAAAATATGCACATTTTAAAATGGGTTTACTTTTTCCGCTATCATAAAAAATGCAGGCAGCATTTCTCATTCATGAGGGTTTCATTTTTAATCTGCCATCTCAGACAGGCTCAGGCTGCATTTGTGGCGAGGACAGGCATGAGAAAAATAAAACTTTACTTTCAGAAGAAAGACTGAAAAAAGCTGAAATAAACTCTCAATCTTCCCATTGTGTTTGCCTCAGAGAATCCCACAAGTCCTTGTGGCAGCAGATGCAATTTGATGTTCATACCAGGTCCTTGAGTCACATTGTTCCCAGAGCACATTAACGTGACATTTAGAGATACTGGTTTTTAAAGCCCTTTGAACATTAAGTTCCTGACTATTTCTGCTCTTCAGGGCAGTAAGAGGAGCAAGGATGGTAATTAATTTCTCCCCCATCAGAGAAAAAAAAATTCAACCTCAAATAAAAGCTTGCCCTGGAAAATGACAAAACATATCCCACAAGCACAGCAGTGGAGACACACAGCAAGTGCCACTGCTGTGCCAGCCCCATCAAACAGCCTGGATGGAGCCTGCTCCAGGGTTTCTGGGTGCACCTTTCACTCAGAGCACACTGGCTTGGGCTCCACTGCTTGCAAATTCAATGCAGCTTGTTGTTAAAGCTCTGCTAAGAACCAGCAACACCAGGCATCTCAGCAGGGGCTGTGCCATCATCTGCCTGGACAAGGAAGGAGCCCAGCACCATGGAAGGGGGTTTAGTGACATGCTTGAGCCCATTGTTTTTAAAGGATTTGCCCATTTCTGGAACTGCTGGCCCCCAATACCAAGAAAACAAGTTATGCCCCATTTACTACACTCAAGAGAGCAGTCAAGCATGTGCTGTGCCAGCTGAGGACAAAATGATGCCACCCATGGAAGGCTGAGAGAGAATTCACTTGTGCACAGAGCAGTTAATTCCCACAGGACTGCACTGCAGGAAGGGCTGATGGTTTATTAAAAGCTTTCACACAATTTCTGGATTCTTGCTTTCCTCCCCAGGCACCCTATACCAAAGTATTACAGATTAAAGTTACAGCTAAAACAATTTATTAACAAATAAAACAGCATTAAAACAACTAACAGCACATTTCAAGAGTCCTGGCTGCCTGATAATAGAAAAATCCTTCGGTGTGGAAGGCACAAAGTGCAAGCTGGGACAGTTGGTTGGGGCTGAGCCAAGTCTCAGATACATCCTCAGTATCTCTGCCAGGAATTCAGCCCATTAAACTCAGAGCTCATTTCCCAATCTAGGCACCCACCACAGGGCATCTGTGACTGCCAGCATCAGTGCAGGAGAGGCCAGAAATGATCCCCACTGCCTCATGCAGGAAGATCTGCTTGATGCTGCCCAGTTGCAGCCTTATCCTCTCCACATCCTGCTTCCCCCATGCTGGTAAAGGAAACTCCACCTGCCCAAGATCACCCACCTTTCTGCCCATCCCTGCCATGTGCTGTTTCTGTACCTCTCCCAAGGGCTCAATGCAGAAGCAATGCAGAAGACTCTGCCATGAAGAATGAGTGTCTTACGCTCTGGGGGGAAAAAAAAAAAAAAAATGGAGGAAAAGAAGTCTGGCTCCTGCGTTGATAGAGGTCTCAGGCACTACTTTTCCAGTTGGCTTTGACTGCCTCATTGTCAGGACTCTTTGAACTGGACAGTGACCCAACACTACAGGTGGCAACTGCAGATCTATTGCATTGAAAAATAAATGTTTTGCAGTAGGAGAGATGCCAGGATGATTTGATCCAAGAGTGCCCAGGGCTAATAAGCTGCTAAGAGGAACACTGGAAACCTGCCTTGGTAAGAATCTCTTCCTCAGCTCTCCACAAGGAGTTCATGGATCAAAGGGATCCTCAGTATTGCTGTACAAAGTGGTCTTTAATACCCTTCTGGCTGCAAAAGGGACCTTCAAGCAGATGAGCCAATATCTCACATCCAGCACTTAACTGCTGTGGGGATGTGTCAGCCATCCCAGCTCCAGGGGCTGTGTCCAAAACCTCCATCCTGCAGCTGGTAAGAGCAACAGAAATGGGGCACAGCCTCTGAGCAGCCCCCACAAGGGGCTGAACAGAGTGAGGTAAAGCAGCAGGCCAGCAATTATTAGCAAGTTATTGCTAACACTGGGACCATTTTATTTCTTTTAATTTTTAAAATTCTAAACTGTTGTGCCGTAGAACACATCCGTCCCTTTGCAGTACCCATGTTCTGTCTCCTGGGACACCTTCAGAACAGAAGAACCAAAAGGACCAGAACAAGAACCACCAAGGTGCCTTCAACAAAGAGGAGAGGACAAGAGAGGAGCAAGACAGGGTGGGTACAGGGCAGAGGAGAGCAAGGGAAGGTCCAGCAGCAGGAATTGTGACTTGTGATTGCAACTAATACCGTGTCCTCTGCTTTGAGCTGTGCCAGAAACTTTTACACGCGAGTTACTAATTTCTGTCTTGTTACTAATTTCTGACTGACAACTGAGCCCAAAAACAGGCCCATGCTCTAATGAATCCCTCCAGCCATGCCTGGGGAGAAGGAAATTTCCTCCCTTTGCATCTTTTGCAGAATGAGGCATGAGCAGCCTTCACTCCTAGCTGCACACACCACTCTGCTCACAGCTAGTTTAATACCATAATTCCTAATTCAGGCGCACGCATGAAGAGTGAAACAGATCCTGTGTGCAGAAAAGTGGTATTTACTGATGGAGATCATTTTTGCAGCTGCTGGACTAGAACTGTTCCCACTGTGTGCTCTAATGCTGTTCTACTAACAGAGCAGACATTTTCCTGCTTTTCCTATATCTCCTCTAAATCCTGAACAGATGAGTTTGTTGGACAGTTAGTCACCCAAATTTGCCACATTAGAAGCAACAGGAATTTCAATCCAGCCCAGCAATCCACCTTGTCCTTTATGAGGCTTTTTTCAACAGACCCACAGAATCCACCCTAATACTGACAGGCGAGCAAGGCAAGACAGAAGAGCTGTCACAGATATCCATGGGGAAGAGTTATTCAGAAAGACAACATGCCTTCACTTAGCAAAGAAATAATGCACAAAACAGCAGTAAGCTCATTCAGTCCAATAAACCCCATGTGCTGAGTTTCATCAGTACCTGTGAGTTCCCACGGACAGAGCCTCTCCAAGGTATTTTCACACTTCAGATTTGTTTTCCTTTTAGGAAACAAGTGATTTAGGGCTAAAGCAGACGTTTAGCTGCCAGCATTGCTTCTGTGTTCTCCATTATCAGATTCAGACACATTTGTTTCTCACTGAGCTAAATGACAAACAGAGTATCTGTGATTGCCAATATCCCATCAACTGGTACAAACACCCAGCACCACCCTCCAAAGGAATATGCAAATATCTGTCATTCAGCTGAGAAGAAAAAGGATCTAAAATGTTATTAAGGAAGAACAGCCCTGGCTCTTCGGAGGGGGGCTGAAGCTGATGACTGACAAACAGTCAGCTACAAAAACACGTCGAACTTATCAAGACAAAATGTGTAATTGCACACACATGATGCCACATATGGGGCATTCCAGCACAGCAAGCCATCTGCAGGAAGGGAATATTTTAAAGTTACTCAGGGAAAAAAAAAAAAAAAAAAAAGGGAGGGGGGAGGCATTTTATCATTTCCTTGCTCTAATTTTGGTTTCTTGCATCAATTTTTACCAACAATCTCAAGAGGGATGACATGCGCTCTCTGGTTTGAAAAGATTTAAAGATTTCTTCATCTTGTCTTACTGAAATGAAGGGTTTGGTTTTTTTAAAAAGAGAACTGTGATTTTGGACCAACACAGCCCCATAGCCACTGAGCAGCACAGGGCACAAGACAGAAGATGTAAAGCAAAGTAAAAGCAACAACTTTGAGACAAATACTCTATTTTAAGCTCATGATTAGTGGGGCAAGTTCTCCCTTCTCATTAGTTATTATTCAAGCAAGTGCCATACATATAATTCTGTAATGTAAAAAATAAAGGGAGGGAGAGAATGCTGCTGAGTTATCTGGCACCTGGATTCATCTGGTTCAGTGTGCTGCCTGGTCTGTGAATAGTTGTAGCCCAAATTACAGGCTACATTCTGCTCTCTTACACCAGCCACATGAACATCAACATAAGTGGTATTTTGGGTATAAAACCAGGCAAAGTTTGATGCAAGTTTCCCAAAAATCCCACTTTAAAGTAACTTTCCCTTCTTACTCTTTCTGCTCTGACCAATCTCAATGCTCCAGAGAGACCCAATTCTATTTCATACCCGCTAGTCAAAAAAAAATTTTCAAACAGACTTGAGCTAAACCACTGTAATTAAGTAGCCTGCTCAGGAAGCACGACTTCAACAGCAGAAGCAGCAAAGTGAGTGCCTGCAGAGCCTGTTAAAATTAGAAATGGCTATCCAGAGAGAAAATGCTGCCCAGGACTGCTGATTCCTCCCCCACCTCCACCAGCCCTACCAACCTGGCAGGCTGTGCTATTGGGATTTTCCTCTTATTTTAATTTTTACTATGTGATACCTCAGTCGAAATGTAACTACAGCGAGTCCATTCAGCCTGTGAAGTGCAAACATCTGTCAAAGTGACAGCAGAAGCAGCACAATCCTCTTCAGCCTGGATAAACCAAGTTATAAATCCGTGGCTCCTGGACACTGCTGGCTGTGCTGTGCCAGCACTGAGCCAGAGGGCAGGAAGAGAAGGAAAGCTGCAGTGCTGCCAGGAGCTGCCAGAGCACTTGGAAGGGCACACAGTGACACACATCCTGCCATCCCTCCTCTCCAAGTGCCATCACATCCCATGCACACAGGGAAATTTGGCAGCAGGCTCAGGAAGATGTGAGGGACAGGAAGGGGAGAGCGTGGGTCCTGCCCAGAGCAGAGCATCCCAGCAGCACACCTGGAGCCCCTCTGCCAGCAGCACACACAGGGGATGCTCCTCCAGGCAGGCTGAAACCTCCTCAGCAGCAACAAGATCGAGGCAAATGGAGCAGAGGAAAAGCAGTGCAGAGCAGAGCCAGGTGTGGGACAGACAGAAACGTTGTTCTGCAGCACAGGGTTTCTGGTCACCACAGCCTGTGCTCACTCTGTGCCCACCCAAAGCAATAAAAAGAAGTCATCAGGCTAAAAATCGAGAGAATTTCATAAAAACAAGGCAGACTTGTTTAATTTGTCTCCTGACATCTTAGACTCTAAGGCAAGACCAGGCTGAGTTTTCAAGCCTCTTCCTGCAGTTACCCAGGCTCTACTTTGGGGAGAAAAAATAAAGAAAAAGGCAAACTCTCTTCCTTAGCTAATTGTATAAAACTGGGAGCAGCAAGCTTTCCCTTAACAGCATACCAAGTGTTTTAAGAAAGCTACCACTCCTGTTAACCAATAAGTTCTCAAGTGTCCAAATGGAATTAAACAATCTCTTCAACAGCTAAATTCACAACAGCACCTGACTTCACAAATGGTTCACTAATTTCAGGAGAAATGCTCAAACTTCTGTGCAACTGCAGGCTGAAAAAGCTCCTCCACTGTTAGGAGGCCATTTGGGACTTGGTATGCAATCTGCATTTTAAGGCATGGGAATGACAAGCTTTGCTAAACCCTGACCTTGACAGCCGTTGTGTGCTCATAAGGGATTTTATCTCAAATGTCATTTAATGCTCTGCAATTATCACAGCATTCAACAGCACCCAACCAGTTGTTGTGTTTATTTACAGCCTTTACATTGGAGTACATAAACTTTTGGGGTCTTAATCCTTCAATATGGATAAAGAACAACCACACCTTCATCTACCTGCAAATCAAGACAAAAGAGGAGGGGATAGAAATACCAGCAACCAAACTCTCAGACCACCAAGAAGAGGCATTACATTATTAATAGAATTTCATTTATATACTGGTCTACATCCCTTAACTTAAAGCTTTTCTTTTCATTGCAGAAAATAATAATGAAAACTCAACAACCATGTGCAGCCAACTCACTGGCATGCCAAACTGCCACTGAACACCCAGTGGCCAAATCTCTGGCTGGTGATGATCAGTGTTACCTTCTCATCCTCCAGGGAATTCTCTCCAGCTTCTCCTCTCCCCATCACAAACACTCAGGAATACCCGACGTGCTGACTGCAGCTGCAATGGCAGGCAAGGACACACTGAATACACAGATTTTGGGAGCTGGGAGCCTCATCTCTGGGCAGCCGCCCCTGCCTCCACCCAGCAACAGTAATTGTTTCACATAATTGGGTTTAAGTGATATTTATGGGTGGAGGTTTTGGGAGTCACCTCCTCAAGCCCACTGGAGGCTGTGGGAGAGCTGCTTGGGCACAATGCTCTGGGATCACACAGGGCTGGTGCCAGCCCTGCTGCTCCGTGCTGGGGGCACACACAGACAGGTATGGGACATCTGTGTACAGAATCACAGGATCATTTTAGCTGGAAAGGAATTTTATGACTGAGTCTATCTGCTAACCAAGCACTGCCACATTCACCACTAAGCCATGTCCCCAAAACGCCACTTCCAGGAATGGTGATACACTGCTTCCCTGGGCAGCCTGTTCCAATGCCTGACCACCCTTCCAGTGAAGAAACTCTTCCTAATATCCAATCTAAACTTGCACTGATACCACTTGAGGCCATTTCCTCTCATCCTTTCAACTCATAATCTGGGAGGAGAGCCCGACCCTCACCTGGCTTCAGCCTCGTGTCAGGGTGGTTGTAGAGAACAACAAGGTAAGCCCTGAACCTCCTCTTCTCCAGGCTGAACAATGCCAGATCCCCCAGGCATTGCCCATCTTGTACTCCAGACCCTCTTCCAGCTCCATTGCCCTTCTCTGGGTGCTCAGCACCTTAAGGCAGGAGCCAAGAACTGAACTGCAGTAAAGGTGCAGCCTCACCAGTGCAGGGATGACTGCACAGTGCACAGCCAAAGTACAGAGGGATGACAGCCCCTTTCACTCACATCTTATTACTTCCTTTCCAACAAAAGAGACATGTACTCCAACACATTTCTTGCAGTTCAACTGAAAGACAAATCGAGTTGGTGTTTTCTTTGTCAGTTTTCCCCAGCAAAACAGAACTATGCATGAAATACAATTCATTACAGGGATTCTGAGCTGCGCCAGGAGGCAATCATGAGTCCAGGTTTTACTCCTGGCAGTGACTGAAGCCCCTCCAGTGACAAGCCAAGACACACCCTCAGTCCTTGCACAACAGCTGCCTTGGGGCTGGGAGCAGACAGGAACTGGAGGGGCCAAGCCTGAGATCAGGACAAGCACAGCACTGGGGGCTGGCTGGGTTTTGTCACTGTTATGTATACTCTGCTAAAAAGGGAGACAAATATGAACACTAATATATTTTGATCGTGAATTAAACAGAAGAGGAGATGTGTGCTCTTCAGAAGGGAGTGCTACAGGAAAGTAAATAATGAGGCATGTAGCCAGAAACGGGCTCAGATCAAAGAGAGGTTTACAGACAAACCAGACAGTTCAGTGCAGATAACTGTAGAGTAATGAAGACTTTGATGAGTCTTTATCACACATGCCTGTGTGTCAATGACTGCAAGAAATAACAAACACGAGAGGAAGGCTCTGCTGACACTTGTGTACATCATTAATGAAGAATGAAGAACTGAAAGCACAAACATCCCAGTGTTGAGAACAAACACAAGGAGGCTGCATTTGAGGAAACTCCAGGCAGTCCCGAGGTAGCAGACATACTCTACAAGGCAGACAACATTCAAAATGTTCATACATCACCTCAAATATCAAACACTTCTGCATTAGAATCATGCCTGTTGGAGGCACTGCTCACTGGAGGATGGTGTCAGAGACAGATTCATCACACTTAACGATGCCAGGACCACGCTTAATATTTCACAGTTATGTGCAGCCGGACCTTACTATACCCCATGAGCCATATGAGCCCTAAATAATTTTTGTTAACTCATGTATTCTGCATGTGGCATCGGGTAATCATTTCAAGCTGGTTCTGTTGGTTTAAATGGTGCCCCCTGTAAACTTACTGACCCACGTTAATTCAGTATGTTGAAAAGAAAAATTCATGCCCATGAACAGCACCAGGTAAATCAACAGCAAATCGCCTTTTCATATCAACCCTGCAACTCTCATGTGTGAATCAGAATTTGAGAAGGCATCTTTGAAAACACCAATACACCAAGGCAGAAAAACAGCAGGACTAATAAACAGAGAGGCCATGAGCAGGGAAAGGGAGCCAAATGCAGGCAAAGCTCACTGGGCTGGGAGATGCCAGCCCTGAGCTGGGGCAGCTCCGAGCTGCAGAGGCAACTTAGAAACTGCCCTGAGGAGGCAGCTGGACTAGATGAGCTCCAGATATCCTTACCAGCTTAAATTATTCAGTGAACAGACTGGAGAGGTCAGACCTAGACAGCAGGTTCCCAATGGGCAGATTTTTTTCCCTCCTACACTCTGTTGAAAGCCTAGCAAGGCCCAGAGCACTCAATAACTCTGTACCCGTCCAGCGATTCAGCAAACTGAATTCCTTGCACTGTCTCCCACATTTCACATTGTATATTCACCACATGAATGTTTTAGTCTCTCACACCACTGATTCATAAAGCCCAGTCCAGGCTGGGCCACTTTGAATCACAGGTTTCATTTGTATGTGCAAACATGAAGGAGAGGTCTGCCAAGGCACAGCCAATCCTGAGACCAAGCCCAGCACTGGGCACAGCTCTTCTCAGCATCCCACATCGTCCACTTTGCTGCACATTAAAAACCCAAAAAAATAACACGTAGCACCTGGGAAGCAGATTTATGTCAAGTGACAATCCAGTGGTTTTAGTTTCACAGCTCCCTCAGAAGCAGACCCAGGATGGGTTCTGCAGATTAAAACCCATGGCTTTAGACAGAACAAATGCAGGGACATTTCTGCAGAATGGCCATTGTTTACACAGGAACAGAGGCACACAGTAAGCCTTAGAAAGTGGCAGCAAGGCTGACACATTCCCTTGGGAGGGGACCCCAAAGCAAGGGTGTGAGCACACTGTGGATGCTCTGGTGAAGGACACAGAGCTGGCACAGCATCCCACACACATCCCCAGTCCCACTGGGGAAACAGGGATGGGGGACAGCACAAAACCTGAGAGTCATTATCCTCCACATTAAAAAGGCCATCCTTAGTTAACAGCATTAAAGAAAGGAAAGAAAGCAGACTAGGCATAAAATAGGATTTTTTGTAAATCATCTTTCTGGTCTTATTGCTTAATACATAACAGACACCCAAACTATGTGTGGTTTTAAGAGACTTAGGGGAGGGGCACAGCACCCCAGGCTGTCTGGGAGCACTCCTACCTCCCACTCCCTCCTTTGATGGAAAAGGGAGCTCTCCTAGGACCTCACTGGAGAGGAGATTAAAAAAATTCAACCAAAATCCCCCCTCAAATTTCTGGAAAACAAGACAATTCAAGATCTTCTGACCAATTGGAGAGATGATTCAATACCTCATGCAAGAGCCCAGAGATGTCCTCCACCAGGAGCCACATGGACAAACACACCAGGATGGGCAGGAGCTCAGCAGGAAAAGCACCCAAGGGTGCTCAAGTGGCAAGAACAGGAAGGCAGGAGTGGTGATGCCAGGTGCCATATGTAAAACAGGAGAAATTTGTACTGTTCATCAAATGGTGAAATATTAACTGGATGTCAAATCCACTCTGCTGTGCCAGATGTGAAGAAAGATGCAAGACTACAAGAAATCCAGAGGAAAGCTACAATAATAGGGGCTGGTGTTGGAAGAGAACTGTAGGGATCATATTAGAATTCAATTTGACTAAAGTAAAGGTAGTTTGAAGTCTGTTGATAGGGTTCACCCCATTCTTTGTATGGCTTTCCATTGAGATGCAGTTCTAAACAAGGTTAAATAGATGCCTCTCTACCCCAGATCAGCAACTCATCTCTAAAACAAACTTCTCCAAACAATTCACCTAGAGCAGCTTTGTTTTTAACAGTCATTAGAGAGGAGGAAAAAGGAAAGATGTAAGGGGTGGGGAATCCAGAGCCTAGAAATTACAAAATATCACTTCTGAGTCCAGACTACCCCGCCAGTCCAAAAAAATTCAGTGTCTTTCACAGACCAGCCTATGAGCAAGTCATCCATGAGTAGAGACATACAACAAATAATTCTGGTATGTTAGCTTACAAGATAAAAAGGCAAAAGATTTAAGTGAAAAAGGTGATTCCTGCTGCATTTCTTTGTTCCCCTCCTCACTGGAAGAGCATAGCAGGGAGCAGGCTGAAGCACAGAGATTTCCATCTCCTGGGATGTCAGCACAATGCCCAACTGTTGTATTTGCTGGCCAGCCTGGGGTAGTGAGGGACTCCTGGGACTAAGATGCTCATCTGTCAGCCCAAATGCTGCCTGGCAGCCCCCAGGGAACACATCACAGTGCAGGGAAGTCCCTGGAACATCCTGCTCTGTTCCTGGATATCACTGCTCTTGCAAAACAAGGCAGAAAGGTCAGGATGTAAAAACCCACTGACACAGACAATACCTTGGGGTCTCAGAAATAAAAACTTATTAGAAAGCTGTCATGTGAGCCATAACAACTCAATGTTTGCACTGTCTTTATACACTGATGGTTGCTCCCTGGGAGAGCAAAAAAACAACCACCAGCACCACCCTGGAGCTAAGCTCTACAGAGCCTCTCCAAACATCGTGGTCCTCCCAGCTCTGCTGGGTGATGTGAGCCACAGAACTAGAACCTGCTTGTGCTAAGTGGGGCAGACTGGCTGACACACACACCTGAACAAGTGCCATCCCTGCTCCAGGAACTCTGATCCACCCCAGTCCAGGGACTGAGAACAAATGAAGGCACTATATATACACACACACATATATATAGATATACATATATACAGATGTACATACACACATATATATAGATATACATGTATATACACACACACAGATATATATATAGATACATATATGTATAGGGAGGAGTTAAAAAATAAAGTATCAGCACAGGAGCACCCAGAGCTGCATTTGACACGATGGTAACCCACAGATGAGCACTAAAGGGCACAGTAAAAAGCCCAAAGTCAGCTGCAGAGCTCACATTTAGACATATTAGGCCATTTATGACATTGCAACAACTCTCCCATAGCCACAAGGAGGAGGCCAGGCAGGCTCTGCCTCATTAGTTTTACTGTTCTTTCTAGTGGAAAATGTTGTTGCAATAAAGTCTGGGGGTGGCTTTGAGTGCAGTGTCAGTAGTTGTCTTTAGTAATTGTTACTTGTCACACAAATTCCCTCTGAGCAGCAGCAGAGCAGCATTTACCAGGGACAGACACTCCTGGAGATGCACACACAGGGACAGCAAAGTGGCACCTGTGATCTGAGCTGCTCTGTGCTCTCACTCACCAACATTAACATCCTGGAAACAACTCATTTGTCATCCTTATTGCCCAGCCACACTGGACAGACAGAAAAGTGACCTCATGTTATGCTAATGTAATCAATATTTCATGCAAGGCAGATAAAAGTTTAGATGGTCCGTCAAATGCAAATTTGAAATATAAAGCAAAGTTCCTTCAGAGCCTGGCATTAGCAAGCCCTTTCACAAGAAAGGGAATTTTCAGTAAATTGCAGATTTAATTTCCATGTTATGGGAAGTGGCTTCCCTTAGTTCTTCCAACAGTCAGCTCCTGCTATTAATGACCACAAGCAAAGCAGTGACCCTTATAACGTCTGATTTCACAGCAAATATTTTAATTTCCAAAGGTGAAATGTGAGACGTGCTCTCCTATAACACTTATCTTTATGGCTCTCTTAATTCTTTAGGATTTATTGTCTCCACTAAAAGCATACAGAACATAATTGAAATAGATTTTCCAAGATATATCTGAAGTATTTTAACCTACCTTTCCTTGTTAGCCTTTTATATCATCTTATTCTAATACAGGGGGAAAGAAATGTATTTTCACACTAAGAGTTCACCAGCAGGTTTTTAAACTTAAAAAAAATTAAAAAAAAAAAGCTTTTTAAAAAAACCCACACTGATTCTGGCAGCAAAGATTTTCAGAAACTAGAACCTGAGGGAGGGCTTTACTCTCCTATTTCATACAAATGGATGAAATAAAGGCATTAATAATACTTCTTGAAATTATGTCTCAAAATATTAAATTTCAAGGATTCTAGAAAGGTATGGACATGATATTGTAATGAGTCTCCACAACATGGAGAACAATTGTGGTCAGAGCCATCCCTGAGAATAGGAAAACAGCATCTTCCAAAAACTTCTCCTGCTTACAGGAGTCCCACCGTGCTCTGGGAAAGGCTGCCATACCTCCAAGTTTGAGAACATCAAGACCATTCCTTTGTAGCCCACAAAACTTCTGTTTTTCATCACTGTTTTATGTTTTTTTCCTCCAGAAAAACAATACTGAGACAAAAGCACAGTTTGAAGAATGAATGCCTTTTCCAGTGTTATCACTGCAGCAATAGGCACATATGGGAACTCAAAGCAAGCTCCATTCTGATTTATGTTTGATATTTCATTTAATTGAATTTTTGCAAGAAAACTGGTTTCATTATTGGGAAATGGACCTCCCATCATGCAAAGAGGGGGGAATCAAATGTTTAAACTCTGTCTCATTTAGCAGTGACACTTCAGGAATGAACAATAGCTTTGTACATAAATATGCTTGTTTGGCTGCCACAGATATGAATTGTCAGGGCATTTTAGAACAAAAGAAATTATATGTCAAAGCAAATCTATAGTTTAGCTAATCAAAATGCCATGTTTTAAATATTCAAGCTGTTTTACTCCAAAAGGCAGCATTTATCAGAAAGCATATAAATTGACAGGAAATATAAGATGAAAGTGGAATGCAGACAAAATAAGGATTTTCAGATATATACAAGAAATTTATTTCTCTGTGCACTTTATCAACCAACACCTTCCTCCTCAAAAAAAAACCTCTAAAACCAGCACATCAAAAAGCATATCCTCTGCCTCTTTTAAGCAATGAAAACATTAAAGCCAGCTAAAGCAACTTAGCTATCAAAGCTGGTTCAGCATTTGGCATTGCTCAGAGAACCCTTGCTAGACCAAGGGCTGAGCTTCTTTATAGGCTTTCTTTCCACTTTGTTTTATCCAGGCACATTGGGTACATCTGCAAAACTTCAATTTGTCCTCTGCAGGCAGCCTGGGGAGGATGAGGGGATGCTTTTGGTGACTCTCACACTCTTTACCTGCCAGCAGGTAAAGGCACATAGATACCTCTGAGGGTACTGCAGCAAAAGCTTGCCTAGCTATGAAAAAAACCTAAAGAATGAGGCATAAATTGCTCATTTTTTAAGTCCCCTGCAGGACTTTGCTGCTTACAGCCAGGCTCCTAGCACCCCTTCAGCACAGATTTCATCGAGCCCCGCTCCCCCCGGACCTCTCTGCTCCTGCCAGCCTGCTCTGAAGTTACAGCAAAACTTGTCAGATCAAAAACCTTATTATGTAGGCACGACAGCTCGCTGTGCTTAGCTGCTCCCAGCACAATGCCCAGTTGTGGAAGCTTAACATTATCTCTTAGAAGTTAAGCCCCGTTCGTTTATCATCTATTGCCAGAACAGTTACTGGGTTGCTAAGAAAACACTCCAAAGGGAGACTTTTACAGCAGTTGGTCTGTTCCTGCTTCTCTGTGCTTGGGAGGTTAAGTCCATTTGCCAGAGTTTTGCCTTTGCAACACAAACACATTGCAGAGAGTGTAAAATCCCCCTAAGCTCACCAAAGGTGTTGGTCCTGTCGTGAATCTCAGCACTGCCCGTGTACCACAGCCAACAAACCTGCAGATAAGCTTCCTGAAAAAAAAAACAAAACACTGCCTCTCTCCTGGTCTGCCACAGCATACAGAGCTGCTACATCCTAGAGGCACACAGAAAAAGCCTCAAAAGGTAACACCAGGCTTGAGAAGAATTTCAGGAGCTGAGCTCCACAGTCCATTAATGAGTTGGGAGCCCAAGAGATGAGGCAGAGTTTGGGAAAGCACAGCTGGGGCCCTTCTCCAGGAGGATGGAGCAGCATTAACTCACTGCAGCTCTGTTTACCATAGGGAGAGCACACCATGCCATGGATAGAATGACACTGCTCTTCTGCATCTGTCACTTCTAGCCCATCTTCCAGCAGGTCCCAAATCATCCCCCTACCAGCTTCACAACTGACTCTTTATCACACATGCAAAAAGTATGAAAATAATTCCATTTACCAAAGTCCCTACCTAAGACTACAGAAATTATATTGAGATAGACACAACTGGCATCATCACCAGTCCCTTACTAAAAACTATTCATGCCTTCTCTCATGCGGCTCTACACAACACTGACTCCTTCTCTCTTTCTCTCTGCAAGTTTCCTTTTTCCTTCTGCATGACTGGCTAACCCAAACCTGTCCTTTATCCAGCCACTAACCCTGTGTGTCCCTCACACAATAACTTCTTACCTTGTCTGTCCCTTGCACAACCACATGTCCCTTCCTCCTCACAGCCAGCAGACTCCATCCAAACTTCAGCAGACCCTGGTTCTCCAGCTCCAACTTACTCTGGACTAGCTCACTCACTCTTTTATAACTCCCATCCCCACTGGGCAGGCAAGGCTGTCTCCACTTCTCAGCAATCAGTACAGCTGTAATTCACTGAGGAAAACTGCCTTCTGCACTATCCTTACAACCCATCTTCCACATAAGACAGGTTTTTGCATATCTGCCCAGGATTTCTGCTCCACAGCAGGTACAGCACTGATTCTGGAAGGAGGGGATTTTCAGAGTCCCCGGTCCAGGGACCAGCAGATGTGCAAGAAGAGCTGCAGAATGAAGCTTCAGAAGAGGCAGCACCTCCCTACAGAAGAGACTCTTTTTTTGTTGGGCTAAAAGACCAGGGTGTTTTCTACAAGAGGCTTCCTTCATTTAGGGTCACTGCATTTTTGCTTCAGCAACAGTAATTTATGGCAGTCTAAACTCAGAGACAGCAAAGTGACTTCATCAAGAGAGGTCTTGCTGAATCTGCAGAAGAGCTCTGTGGGAGCAGTGTCACCCTGCTAATGCCAAACTCCAGCAGCAGCACTGTGAGTTGCTGCTGATTTCCTGAGAGGCTGAACTCCTGTGGCATTTCTGCTATGTGGCTGGGCTGGTAAACATTTAAGCTTAAGACAAACACCACCACCTAATGAAATCCAAAGATATTGCTGTATTTAGTGCTGCTGGGTGATGATGCCAACTGGAGTTGAAAACAAATGGCACCCAGAGCTGTGTGTACAAGTGTCTCATTTCTCTGACTCCCCAAGAAGCTACCCCTTAGCAGTCTGACAAACCTGGCAATTCCAAATGACTAAACACTTGCTGATCCCTTCAAGTGACAGCTAAAAAGCACCATCTAACACTTTGGGGCTTTTCTTCAGCTGCAACTACAAGAAAAGCCATTCATAAGATCTTAAACTGCAGTTAAGAACCTTTTAAATGCTTCTTGAATAACCAGTTTGAATAACCAACATTTCCAGAAGCACCTCTCCAGAAAGGGCTCAGGCAGATGGCATACCTGCTCAGAAGAAGCTTCTATTTTCTACTTTGAAGAAGAGCACAAAATTGACAAAATCTCTGTTTTCTGCATGCCCAGGGCTCTCCTGCCCTAAACCCACCCCACCCAATCTCCCACCATCCAAAACAAGTGCCTCTGCCAAACAGAGCAATGAAGGGTGAAACTGCTCTGGTGGTGATGCAAAACAGAACTTCAGACATGATGTAAAATCACGGGTTTCAAACACCTGCCATGAATATACTGCAGTGTTTCAATATTTGCACTGGACACATGGCAAGAAGGGCACCATCACCAGATGCAATTCACTGGGGTTCTTGATCTCCCATTTCAAATGCCTGAAAGTTCTCTATTACTGGTAACTACATCATTTTTTAAATTCTGAATCTGTCTCCCACAGGAGGAGTTCAGTAACAAACACTGCTGTAAGTCACTGTGAAGCTAGGACACAGTCACATCTCCCAGACTGGACTGGGGTTTGGACAAAAGACTGCACTTTCCTAAAACAGTGAAGCCATGCTGCATTTGGAAATATTATTAGACTATTTAGTTCTTTATTAGTAGAGCCATTGAGATTTATAGCCGACTGAAGAGGGTTGTTTAATCAACAAGGAACTAGTGAAGTGAAAAAGCATTAATGTTACCACTGAGGCAATTATTGTAGCATGATCACAATTCTTATGCATCTTTAATTTTTTTGCCAACACAACAGATTCTCTAATACATGGATCCCTGTTCCATTAAAATAATATGACTTGTAGCAATAATATGAGGTGGGTGAAACAGAATCCAATCTCTTAACATTTGAGCATTGCTTTCCCTTGGGGAATATCAGTACACAGAATGGGGTTCCAGTAAAGTGCATGTAATCCCAGAAGCTGGTGCACCTATTAAACACTTAGCAGGGCTCCAGCAGAAAGACAATCCCAGAGAAAACAGTCTCAACTGAGACAAAAATCCCAGTGCTGGCTCTCAGGAGCAGAATGCTGGTTTAGCTCCCTTTAGCATCTTATCTATCCAGAAATCCAAACAGGCAAGAAAATGTCAGCACCCTCCACAGAGCAGAATGGGGATTCTTTGATCCCATGCAGCTCCAGCAAGGCAGGCTTGGGCAGGTGAAGTTTCACAGTTTGTCATGGGAAAACCAATTCCCTGGAGGCAGTTCTCCTGCCACACACATCTCTCCTGCTCAAGGGTGATGCTTTCCTTTGGTAGTCTTGAAATGCAAGGAAATTCCCATTCAAAGGGATGGGAATGCCTTGCTACAAGAAACCAATCTGAACTACTGCTTAAAAATTTTGTAGGGTATTTTTTTGGGGAAAGGAAGGGAAAGACTGAAGTGGGCACCATGAAAACAGATTCTTCTAACTAGAACACAAAAAAAAAGGAAGATGAAGAAGATGTCTTCTAATGGAAAAAGTCTACTGCATTGTAATCATCAATTAACTAAAGGATCAGATCCTATCAGGAACTGGTTAGCTCCATCTCCCAATGCAAGTTTATCTGAGGACTGTGGAAGATCTGGTCATGGACCCTACTCCTAGCACAGCACAGAGTTTGAGAAACTTTAAAACTCATAAGATTCTTCATTTAATATTTCACCAGGTTGTAGAAAGGACCCAGTCTTGTCAGGAAGAGACAGAACAGCTGCAGCAGAGAGAGCAATGCTCATGCTGTGTAGAGTCAGAAGTGTGCAAGTCACAAAGCAATTTTCAGAGCCGTGTAAGAGAGAAGGGAAAAGTGAGTCCCTTTCAGGACCAGTGCTGAGCTCTGCATGGAGGAAAAGAGGGAAGAAAGAGTGATTAAAAAATTTAGAGGACAAAAAAAAATTCAAAACACACTTTGCTCATTATGCTTTAGAGTGAACACGTCCATTTCCATGCATCAGGGCAGCCAACAGACCCCAACAAATGGACACGGTCCTGTCCCATCCCTCTCCAGGTCCCCTCTTTGACAGCCAGATTTTTGCCACATGCAGACCTCTGACATGCTGCTGGTCTTGTACAAAGCCACAGGCTCCCTTAAAAGCTACACCAGTGTCCTGGCACCTGCTTTGACCCCCAAAGGAAAGAGCAATCAGAGGGGCACCATTGCTGTGCCACTGCCTGTGGAGGTATTGTCCCCTTCACACCACTGCCAGAGGGTACCATGCAATAAAGCAAGAAAGGAAAACAATAAATATGCACAAGCCATTCCCATGGAAACCCTCCATTGGATATCCTGTGGAAAACTGGTCATGAGTCAGGTACCCATTCACAGATTTCCGTGGCTCATGATAGCTGAAAGGAGACAGCTTGGGCTTATGGAAGATGGAAGCTGTGACATTTGGGGTTTTTCTGAAACAGATGTTTTTAGCTAGCAGGCATTTTTCTGTCCAGCTCTCAAATTGATTTTTTTCCCCTGGATTCTCTACACAGTGCCACTGTTGCTGCATTATGCACTGAAAATATTTACAAAGACATCAAAATTAACTCTGGGTAGGACTTTGGCAAGCAGGGGAGGGAGGCCAAAAGAAAGCAATTATACATGTGGAGAAGAAGCTGCTTTATTTCACTGTAATCAAAGAAACAGAGCAACTGGAAGACCAGCTCCGAAGTCAAGTAAGATGAATGGCAACCACAGCAAGGGCCATAAAAACACCAATAAAAAGTAAGTTGCCATAAGGGAAATACCCAGCTCGACACCTCTCCAACAAGGTAAGCATAATAAACTCACTCCTAACATGGACACCAGTTTATTTTTTCAGGTGCAACCTAAATACAAAACCAGGGAGAGACGCAGGAGAAGCAGCACTTAAATTCCATCTGCCATGTAAATAGTCTTGCTTGTTGATGGAATTAGCTGCATGATTTAGATCAACATAATCTGACCTTAAACAATGAAATTAACATCCAAAAGCCAGTGCTGCTCCTTCCCTGGGGGCTACAGCCATTCCTCTGCAAATCCCTTTCTCAGACCCTCAGAGGAGAGATTCGTCCCATGTTTGTCTTGGCACCTGCTAGAGAACATGTTTTATTTTACTTTGCACCAATGCAAAGAGGTTCTAAATATTCTGGAATTAAAACTATCACAGAACATGAAAGTGCTTATAAGGCATTTCCACTTTCTCATCTGGCAAGTGAGTGGCTGATTTACAAGCCAGCTGTCAATACAGAACAATTGCTCACCTCGTTTTACAGGAAAGCAAAAAAAAAATGGAAAGAAAATACTTTCAGTGTAGAATACTATGAAAAATTTCTTTTTTTCAACGTGGCAATCAGCAGTGTTCATAGGTGACCTGTCAAGGAGAGATGCTTGTTTAGCTTTCAAATGAGCCCTCAAGAGCTGGGACCTACTAAGCAAATAACCAGAGACCACCCCAAAGTTCCCCTCTCTGCAAAGCAGTGACCAGCCCGTTCCTACAGCTGAAGACCAGCATCTCCTCTGACCATCTGCAACCTGTGTCAACATCCCACAGGCTCCAGGCACCCTAAACCTCAAAGGGAAGATAATCCTTGCAGTTTATCTAGGCCAGCACAGCTCTCAAAGGAAGACCCTGGCTTGGAAGTGTGAAATGTTAACATCTGCAGAGGGTGGATGGCAAATGCTTCACCCCATTTGGATGTACCTCTCACTGAAATGGAAAGGGAAAAAGCTGTCCCACGCACCCAGGGACACTTCTGCAGTTTTCCTGAAAGGAGGAACCAAATGAAAGCAGGAGAACTGACCTTACATCTCCCAGTTATATCTGCACAGCACTGATTGTGATGCAACAGCAGATGGTATTGCTCCTTCCTTAAAGAAAACATGCATGCTTTAGGGAACTGTGTGCAACATTACTGCCTCAAGAAGGGCAAATCAAGCTTTGTGAGAGACAGGGAGCTGACTTCTAAGTCAGTGGTTGCAAGTTTGAGCCATCTGGTACTTTTCTGTACAAGGAAACCTAAGAATGCCTCCTCACCTTTGGCTATGCTGCTATTGATCACTGGCCCTGGGTGACCTCAGTGCCAGCCTGGCAGTGCCCCAGGCCAGCCACAAATGCTCATAAAAACGTCCTGATGCAGTGACACACCAGCAGCAGGAGATGGATGACCAAGGCTGATCACACAGCTCATGGAAGCAAACAGCTCCAGCCCATTCCCCAGCTGCACTGCTGCAGGAGCCTGCACAGGGTCCATGGGACACCAGACCAGCCCTGTCCTCAGCCCTGACCAAGCACCAGCCTCACAGCTGCTCCTCTTGGTGCCAAAGATCCCCATTTTGGAGACCCCAGTCTCCAGTAAAGTCTTCTGCTCTTTCTTTCTCAACTCCTGTCTACAGAGAAGAGCCCAGCTCACCTCTACACCTCCACCACTTGTTCTTATTAAAATCCTTACATAAAACGCTGTAAGACAGTACCACAATGCACGAAACTACAATTACCTAGTAAGGACAAGGCAACTATATTTCAAAGGAGAAAGCAGGACTTAGCCTAGAATGTCATTACTACTAGAAAAGTACACAAACCAAGGACACTTCATTCTATACCATTAAGCACTTCAAAGTATCTGGGTGACACCACTGTACTAAGTAACAGACTACTCAGTTTCCCATGTAATTTGTTTAATAGGCAGATGAAAACATTAGAAAGACAAAAGGGAGTTTTTATATTCTGATCATTTACATTTTATCTACATTAACAATCAAAAGCATCATAAGCAGTGAAGGGACTGTTGTCAGATACCATTTTGATGACATGCATCCTTTTAAGTGTATTCAGTCTTCCTCATATCATTAATATCAGGGGGAAAATTAATAGAATACTAATGGCCAAGCAAGGTCTGGGTACAATAACTATTCCTTTATTCTGTTCATGTTATCAGCCCATATTTTATCTCCATTTCTTCTTGAAGACCACTTGAAGAAATAAAATGGAAATGTGAATATACTGTCTGACAAATTTTTCTCCCATGCTCCACTACACCTGAAGAACTACCAGAACCATGGGCAAAGCTACTTATTTCTATACCTTTAGGTTCTTCCTTCCCACCTCTTTTTTGGGGTGTTTTGTTTTTGTTTTTTTTTTGGTTGGTTGGTTTTTGGTTGGTTGGTTTTTGTTGTTTTTGTTTTGGTTTAATATATATTTACACTGTGATGCTGAGACCACAGCTCTTTGAATGCTCATCAATACACACCTGTTTCTTCACATCCCCTCTTTTGTCCATACTCAGCTGCTGTCTCCTGTTTACACCTGGATTGCAAATCCCACAGGGAAGCAAGACCAGACAAACAGACAAACCACCACCACTGTGCAATATAGGGGCTGGGTAGAAACACTTGTGTGTGTATTTATAAACCAATACTACCTCATTGCAATTCATGTGGACAAACTGTCCCTAATCTCAGATTTCAGCAAGAACTTGAATTATCCTTCCCTTAGTCCTATTGTGAAGCTACCTGATGATCCCCTCCTTTCAAAGGACAAAAGGAAAACCAACACTGAAAAGGTCACAAAGGATCAACAGCACAGCCCTTTGGTATTTTGCCTCTTCTTGTGCTTTTGACTGGATTTCTAACTCTTAAGAAGTGCACACATGCACCAAACCCAGCTGTTCTCCCCATTTTACTCCCACATGCTCCCCAGGGCAGCACATGAGGAGCTGCACATGCTGTGCTGTACAAGGTGTTTCTCTGCATGGAGGGGAACAGAGACACGAAGAACATCACAGAAGAGCAAAGTCATAGTCTGTTAACTGTAATTAGAGAAAAAGCAAACTTATGAAGCAAAGAAACCCGGATGTGTGTTAGCTCTATACAATAAGTGCACAGAAGCTAATGCCTTCTGAAGAGTTTCCACTGTTCCCTGATAATCCATGCTTAATTAGATCTTTTAACCTTAATGCAGATTTCTTCTCCCTATTGCTCCTGCTGTCCTTCCACATCTCACCCTTGCCCCCTAATGTTGGTGGCTTTGTCCTCTGACTGAAGCCCACCACAACGGGCAGAGTGCCAACATAATTAATTTTTCAGTAAAAGCCAAGTTGTTGTTTTCTCAGAAACATTTTACACTTCAGAAAACGTCAGAAATGTCAGAGTCCATAAGCAGAAACAAAATCAGAGATCTGCTCTCCTATTAATACTGCATGACCTCCTCAACCATCTCACTCTGGGAGAGGAACACTCCATGGGGAGTGGGAGGGGGCCAGGGACACAAGCAGGGTAAGCCACTGGCTGGTTAGAAAAGCAAACAAGAATAATTAAATATAAGGGAACACCAAACCAAATGCTTCTGCCTTGAGAGCAGAAAAGCTGCATGCTGTTCAGAAGAAGGGGCATGCAAAGCCCAGAGGAGAGCAGAGTGGCAAGGCTCGATACTCAGTGCTCAATCAGCCTTAAATTCCTCCTTTGACACCTCTGCATGCAGAGGTGGCAACCCAAAATTATAGCTGTCTGTAGAGAGGATGAAGAAAAGTGCTGTGTTGACTCTGCTTGTCTCTCAGAGGGATCCCTGAAGCCCCCCCTCAGTGCTCACCCAAAACAAGGAGGGGTCATCTTCAGAAAAAAAACACATGGCAGTCCTGATTTCTGTCCCCTCTCACCCCTGAGCTCAGCTGCTGCTGTTTTACTGCGACCCCAGCTCCAGAACGTGCACAAACACCCTTCCTGAAGCCTGCAAATACATCACAGTGAGTTATGTGCACTTTCAGACCTCTGCAAAAACACAGAAGGAGATATATCTCTGCTTCCCCAGGAGAGCCTGGGCAGAAAGGCTGGGACACAACGGGCATTGCCCTGCAGGACACCAACCCCATTTCCACACGAGTTTACAGCCCTGAAGATCCATTTCCACAGGAGTTTTACAGCCCTGAAGATCTAAGGGCTCGGGTCACCACCCGATTCCATCGCTTGTAGCTGATGGCCAGTGGTACCAAAATGTTCAGAAACAGACCAGACTGTCTCTTACCCAGAGCAACTCAGCATTTTGGTAGTGCTTAAAAATCACAGAACCATTTAGGCTGGCAAAGCCCTCTCAAGATCAAGTCCAGCTGCTGAGCCAGCAATGACAAGTTCACCAGTAAACCACATCCCCAAGCACCACATCTACGTGATTTTTAAATCCTTCAGGAGATGGTGATTCAAACACTCCCCTGGGCCACCTGTTCCAAATGAAGCTTTGCCCCAGCCTGCTGAGGGTCCTTACACTTTTTATTGTCCCATGAACCATAAGCATCAATGTTACTGACAGAACTGAGCAGTGCTTTCTCCACAAAAGGGTGACATGAGGCTCCACTTGGGCTACTGCAGCATCTTCTCTGCAGCTCCTGTCACAGATAAAAATTGCATCTTTTCTTTCTTTTCTTCCTCTATTTCTTCTCTTCTGTGAGCACACTAAGGAATTCTAAATGTTTTCTGGCACATTCATAGTGTTTAGAGTCAAGTCCTTGAACAGGTGATCATTTTTCAGCCCATAAACTAAGTTCCCTTGCTGGGTTAGTCCCCACAGGGTTTATAAAATTATACTGAATGGAAAAATATCCACACATGCCTTAATCTGCTTACACTGACTCCTGCAGCATCACAAACACAAATGAAAAAAGAGGCAGAGCCATTTACAAGATTGGAACAAAACTTTTCTTTACAAATGCATCAGCAAATAAGCTATAAACTCAAACTTATGAAAGATTTGCTTATGATCAATGTTTGTTTTGTTCATCTATTGCCCAGACTGATTACAGGATGAATAAAACAACATCCCAGGCACCTGAGGTCTACATGGCCACAGCAGGTACAGCTCACACAGATCCAGCTGAGAGGAAGTGACACGTTCCTAACATCATACATCCAGAAGATAAAAAACTCTCTCACATTGCAGAAGCAAACTCACTTCAACTACAGCTTTGAGTCCCTTCCAAATCTCTGAATGAATGATCACACTTCAGAACAGCACAAAAGCTTTCTGCAAGAGACATTTCGATTAAATATCATAACTGATTACAGGAAGAGCTGGTAGCCCTGCTTATTACAGTTGCCTAATGCTTCTGATCTTTAGACCCTATTCCTACTTACCTATAATTTTGCCAAGCTCTAGCCATCTGGACTGCAACTTCATGTGCCTTTTTTCTGCCTCAGGCAAATTTTAATTTCAGCCAAAACAGTTCCACTGCTTCTAAGAACAAGGCAGAGAAGAAAGATTTATCTTTCCTGGTTTTGCCTACAGTGAGAAATCCTGCTGACCTTTTCTTTAATTAGCTAAAGCATTTCCCAGACTTTGAAACAGAACTCAGCTTTTGACAGGATTTTGTACAAGTCTGTATAAATATGAACTTTTTGGTCACTATTTAGGCATGCAGTTGAGTTTGGTGCATTTTTGCTGTATCTGCAGGAACACCCAAATCCAAATCACTTTTGCCTTGAGAGGTGGGAGATAGAGTAAGAGTTGATTTTTTTTTTTTTAATATATATTTACAACCTTGAAATCTTCCACTTTTTAAAAGATAGCCCAGGGTCTGGTGCATTAATGCTTCTTTTTATTAACTTGAAGACCAAGTGGAAGCACTCAAAGCTGGACACTGCCCCTTCAGCTCTTTGCCTTGCCAGCTTCAGAGGACAAAAGGTGTGTGGTGTAAAAGCCAGCTTTAACCAAAGAAGCTGAACTCAAGCCCAAGACCTAGAACTTGAGTATCTGTAGTTACACAAACTTAAAAGGTCTTCATTAGGGTCATTCTGCTCAGTGTTGAGCATTATGAAGCAGCATGAAAATAAAATACTCATGTGTAATTGAAAATTTTGGAGAATTCTATCTTTAGGTGTCATTTTAAAGTATTCAAAAATAGGCATCAAACAACAAGGATAAAGAAAATTACTCATTAAGGGAGATTCATTCAGTGCCTTTACACAAGGGAAGAAGCTCATGGGAAAACAGATGATGCTATAATTAAAGGCTGTATTCCAATGCATAAGAAACCAAATTGAGATTGCAGAGATAGCCTGGTTTGTTCATAATCTTTAAAAACTTTTCACCCTCAGTGATGTCCTTCTGATGTAGTTTTCTGGACACAATTTTGTGATCTAGCTGCTGGTGTGAGATGAATCCAGAAGGATCAACATTCATCTGGAGAGGTTATTTTGTTCCAGCTCTGTATCTTCAAGATGCATTTCAAGACCAAATATTTACTTACTAGTGAGTCTAATTATTTTTCATGCTTTAGAGCACAGCAAAGCATCACAAGCTAGACAAAGAAATGGGTTTCAACCTCTCTCCAGTTCAAACACTGCCTTCTCATTTCATGTGAAGCATTTGCTTTTACTTAACACTAGTAATGCAGAGCACTTTATAGAGCATCTTCAAGGTAAAAATCTATGCAACCTAGTAAAAAATAGTGTTTTACTGTCCATTAGTTCAAGAAGCAGATTCTGAATCACATCCCTTAGAAAATGAACCATTTCTTCAAATGTCAAAAGCACTGTTTACTCCTCACTGGTAGCAAAAAGTCATGTACAAGGTTACTAATACAGTTTCCAGGCCGTTATCTAAACAAACAACCTTTGAAAAAAGCAAGAAAGGGGGGGAAGTAGCTTACCACCTCCAGCTTTAAAACTGCTGCAAATTTCAACATGCAAGTGCCATCTCTCAACAAACAGAAGAGCTGCTCAGTATGGAAATACACCTTTAGTCTTTCTTCAGAAATCACAAAGCTCATTCCCTAGGACAATGAAGGCTCCATCAGTGCAGTGCTCTTCAAAGCAGATCCTTCCTCCTTTGCAAAGCTCCCTCTCTAAATGCAGGCACTCATTGTTTATCCCAGTGCTGCAGTAGCAGTGTGATCTCCTGGACCCTGCAGTGGGAAGGAGAGGAGAACCTCAGCCCTATCCTGGGTCCCACCCCAGGGAGCTGCCAAAGGAACCCAGCACAGCTGGGCAGATGTGAACCTACAGCAGCCAGGAGGTGTTGGGCTCTTCCTACAGGCACTGAGTCAATACAGGACCTCCTCAAAACCCAAACCAGCTCTGCATGGGGACAAAGGCGTCACCTCCTCAAAACCCAAACCAGCTCTGCATGGGGACAAAGGCATTGCCGAACAACCACGAACCAGCAGACACAACAGAAAAATAAACACGATATGAACTTGGACAATGGGGATTAACAGAATGGGTTTCATACTTGGTTAAGGGTGTTTTGTGATTTTTGCTGTAATTCTTATTGTGTTACTTATGTCTTTGTGTCTTTTTCATTGCTTTAAAAGAGCTCTTGGAGAAGCCTTGTTACTGGATGCAGAAGGGGGAGTTGTGGAGGTCCATGGGCCTGCCATGGCTCTGGCCACACCTCTGCCCTGGAGGAATGTCCCTTGAATGGGCTGTGATTAGCTTATCTCAACCCTCCTGGAAAGATGCTCCTTAGATGGGCACATCCTCCTTATCATGGTGAGCTATCCCAAGGGTTCAGTGATCCCACCATGCCTTGGAACCCATGGTAATCCTCTGTAACCCCTTTGGTGCCACCCTTGCTTTCCCCCATAAAAACCCCAGCTTTTCCCCCAGTTCTTTAGGGAGCTGTCATCCCTGGCCCTCTTCACAGAGCTGCTGAATAATAAAGGAATCTCTATGGAATCACCATACAACGCTCCCGTCTCTCTGAGCTGGGACAGCTTCATGTGCTGCTCCTGTGTGTCCGTGGCAGTGCTTTGGCAGGGTCAAACACCATCCTCCCTCTGAGCAGCACACACAGCTCTTCTGCAAAAACAGAAGGTCACCAGCCATCACCCTGCCCTCCACAAGAAGCTGAGCAGAAGACCATTATCCACTGCTGGGCTCCCAGTTTCCTCAGCCAAAAAAAAAAAACAA
>VXBI01001939.1:1431329-1474581 GCA_013397375.1 Toxostoma redivivum
AAAAAAAAAAGTCCAAGTTTTCAATGTGTCTTACTGACATTAACAGCAGAGGCTAACTCCTCATGACTGAAGTGTTTGCTGGAAGTAGAAATGCTGTGCAAGAGATTCAGCACTCTTCTTGTCATTTTTCTCTTTAGACAACACTTGGTTTTGGTTTTTTTTATGTCTTACCTACACAAGAGGAGGCTCAGCTGCAGAACCACCCACCAGCTGCTCACCAGAGCCCCTCTGAGAGGGGGCAATGCCTTACATCACATGTGAAAATCCTTCTCAGGCCACCATCCAGCTCTCATAAGTACATAACCATTCCCACAGGTCTCATGAGAAGGTGGATCAGGGCTGTGCAGCCGGACATTGGAGACCAAGCGCTCCCCGAGCATAAATAACAACCTTAAAAGCCTCATCCAGAGGGAAGCTGTGCACCTAAATCAACCAGCACAGATCTCCCCAGTGCAAATGGTAGCTCTGACCCCATCATGATCAGGGCTGGCATTCTCAGCTGGAGGACCAGGGATGCTATTTTCTTCCATTTAAAGAACTTTTTTGAATTTATGAGCCAATATTTAAGAACAGTTGATAGCTCACATGGCAGACTCAAGCAGATCGAAATAATTTCATAATTAAAAGGCAGTAAAAGCATGTGTGTCATTTCAATGTAATTCCTCACAAATTCAGTAGCAATTTGATTTTATTTTTTTAATGAGATAGATTAGAGTATGCATTGATCTGATTAGTCTTCACATTCTTTCCTCCTTTTAATGTAAACCAATCTCCTTACATGGATTACTAGGCCTATTTAATTTCCTTCCTAGAAAAAGGAACATCATTTTTCACTGTGATCATAATAGGAATTTGACCAATACAAATACACTGCATTACTGCAATCTGTTACTCGCCAATTTCCTTCAAGAGGAGTGAATTCCAAAGCTGTGAGCTGTAATCCTAGAGGCAGCCTTACTGTTCTCTACTGCTTTTAAAATTGCTTCTTTATGGCACTCAGTCATAGATTTTTTGACTTGAAGATGACAAATTTGGGAAGAGCTAATCAGCAAAAGAATTCATTTGCCATTTATCTACACTGCTCTTTGTTTTGCCTTGTCTCAGAAGGTTGGTTTTTTAATCTTTACTTGCTAACCAACACATTTGTGATTTTTTTTCTCTCAAGCACACATTCAGATGACTTTTTTCCAATAAGGTTTTGGGGATTTTTTTTTAATAGTAGCAGATTAAACATGCAGTGCTTCCTACATTTAATCTGTCATAGAAGATGCATTAATTCCTAAATGCAGTACTACATGGAAATGGTTTTACTTTCACACATTATAGTTTTCACTTGTCTCCTGTGCATCCCTGGCTGACACACACAAACCCAGATGTGCTTCTGTAACCAGTGTGACACAGGACACAATCCAGCACCCACCAAAAATACCTAAACAAGCCCAGCCACTGTGCACACCACAGCAATCACAGATTCCATCTAACATTCTCCCTGGAAGTGTTCAAAAACCTCGTGGATGTGGCACCTGGGGACAAGGGTTAGTGGTGGGCTGGCAGTGCTGAGTTAATGGCTGGATTCAGTGAACTTCAAGGTCTTTTCCCACCAAAATAATTCCATGATTCCTGTGACACCTGCACTCTCTGAGGGCTGCAAGGAGACACAGCAGCAGGTTCTGCATCCCAGTGTACCTGGGTGGAAGGGGATTTTCCAGGTAGTCCCAACCAGACACAGCCAGCCTGCATCTCTTCACAGCTGCAGGATAAAAACCTCAACTCAAACATTCAGATACTGCAGCCACAGAAGCAAACACAGAAGATCCCACATCCCTCAGCATCTCTCCACCATCCGTACCAGATGCATCTGCTTTACTTTCTAGCGAGCAGTAATACCACAAATCTGCCACAAGCTTTTCTTTGATACCAAAAGCAGTGTGGAGAGCTCTGCCTGTTCTGGGCTGAGAATTTCAATTTCACATGAGTAGGGAAATATTTGACCAAGGCGCTGCTCTGATTTTCTGAACATTTTAAGGATAAAGCCCCATCCTTGAAAACTGGATTGTCAGCGCCTCCAGAGTGTCCTGAAGTTACACTGGCTCCGTGCACCAGATAATCCAAGAGGCACTGCCAGCCATACACACTTGTGAGGAAAGCTGTCATCTGTCCCCACTGTCTGAGTGGTGTTTTTCACAGATTAATATACTTTCACAGTAGAATGAAAGATTATAAATTGCTAAAATTGATTTCACATCAGTGGTGAAGTCAGAGTGAGTAACACACCTGAGGTGACCCAGTCTGCTCAGGGGAACGTGAAACCACAGTGTATTGACAGTTTAATTGGCTCAGCAAGAGTTCATTTCCCTCAGATGAAATGCACCATTGGCCATTTTATCACTATATCTTATTGCTGCTTTAAAAGTGAAGCAGATGACAATCTAGCAAAATGTTTTCGTTACAGAGACAGCCCCTGTCTTTACTGCTGAGTGCTGGCTTCCTTTCCCCCCCCAGCAAATGCAAACTAGCTCTTGTTTGCATTTTAAGCACTTTGCAGGATGAGAATGCTTCTATATATCCTTTCAGGACAAGTGATGGAAGATGCTGCTGTGCCCATTTCTGTACTGGAACTACAAAGGATAAAACACAAATATTCAACAGCACCAAACAGTTCTATAAATACCACATTCAAGGATAACATGACATTTATATCACCTTACTGCAAGCTAAAGAGATATCATTGGACTGCTTTATAGTGTTGGGAGGCATTTAAAGAACGTTAGTACTTGAACTATCAAAAGATGATAACTTGGAGCTCGAAAGGTAATTACAGAAAACAGCCCACTTGTGGAAGCAGGAGACACGAAGGAACAGGGATCCCTCTCTCCCTGTCACACTCTGCCAGGGAATGCAGGCAGAGCACCGTGTTCAGAGCAGATGGGACAGAGGCAGCACCACCACACAGATGTGCAGGAGCTGCAGGGAATGCCACAGGTACCCCAGCAAGGCTGGGATCTCCTGCAGACCCCTAGCCCAGACACCTCCCCGTCCAAAAGGTCTATCCAAACTCCTTATGGAGCTGCAGCATCAATTCCAGAAATTGCACACAGCCAACTCCTCCCTCACCCCTCAGAAGCAGGAAAGCACCATCCCCTTCCACAGCAGAAAAGCAGCATCAGAGCTGCAGGGACAGCACTCTGGCAGCAGAAAAGCAGCCGGGAACACACTTGGAACTGGGGACCCCTAAGCCCAGATACCAAGGGCTGTGCTTAACAACTGCTGAAGCAGCACACAGGCAGTTACAGAAAGCCCCTTATTAACCTCCAAGCCTCATTTCACTGATGAGGGGAAGGACATCAGCAGTGTTTAATTGCAGGGCAGAAACAGAGGCAGGATGCAGGGAGGGATCTCAGCCACACACAGCTCCCCACTGCTGCACCCCTAAAACCATGAAGGCCCCAAAAGCAAGGACTGAGGGGCCAGTGATATCTCCTAACACACACTTTACTCCTCTGTGGATATGCCAGAGGGTTGCTGCAAAGGGCATAGAACAGAATCTTTCTGCAGCAATCAACAGATGCATGGAAGCACAGGTGGGAGCACAAGAGGCCATGGGTGTGGGGATGTAGGGATGTGAGGATGCACTGCAGAGCTCAAGGGGGATGCAAGTAAACAGCAGCAAAAGCCAACGAGGTCCCTCCTGCAAGGAGACACCCCAGAGACACATGCCAAGCTCTCCCAACTATGAGCAAGGCTGTTCAAGATGCACCAGGATTCTGGGAAATCATGAGAAATGGGACTGAGAGGCTCCCTGAGGGAAGACTCATCCAGCACCCCCAGAGTCCCCTGAGCTGCATGCCAGTGCTGTACTAGCAGAGAAACTTCAGGCAATGAGAGGAAGAAACAAAAGCAAAACCAAACATCTTTCAAAACATCCCTTCCCGGCAGCATGCACTGTCATGCAATTCTTCCAAAGCCATGGTTTATGTGGCTCGGGAGGGCAGTTTCATGCCCTAACTCCTGCATGATGGATTTTACAATTTGTTAAAGAAACTCATCAATCCTCAGCAGTCATTTTTAATGCCCAGAGCCTCCACAAACTCCTGCATTTTGCTGATCCCCCAATTTCAAATCATTTGAAATTGCTGCTACTATTACAGCTCTGCTCCGAAAGCTAAGCATTATGGCACACTCCAGACTTCCAGCTTCGTGTGCTGGTGTAATAAACAGATTAACTGTGATTTATGAACAATGAGTTCTGGTTATTTGAAAGGAAACATTACCTCCCTAGACCCATTCTGACAACTAGAGATCTCTCATTATGCAGACATTATTTCCACCTACCCGTAATCATTGGTTTTGAACATCGTTTTCGACCTGGTAAATGTACCACCATAGTTTTCCACTACAAACTTTGTGCATCCCAAGCATCTGGCAGGAAGCCCCACCAAAGGCAGAACACCAGCCTGAATTGACCCAGCGAGACAATTCCTATTTTAAATTCAAGTTATTAAAAAAAGAAAATATTAAAACAACAACAAATTAAAAAGCTTTTGCAGAGAAGGGCCACAGTGGAGATAGATGGATCACAGAAGGATGCAGCAAGACTCCAGTTAGCAGAGGACTAATTAGGAAGAGGAATGATGTCATAGAGATCTGTTTCTTGACCTTATTTACTTGTAAAGCCTAATAAGAGTTTTAATATTCTCTTCCAATAAATAGATTCATTCTTTGAGTCCACTCTAAAATGTCAGCTTAATATTTTACAAGCCCACAAGCAGGAGTTGACATTTTCACATGCACTTTTCACCTGGAGCTACTGAACTGACCATCCCACTCAGGACACTTTCAAGTCCTGCTAAGCATCATTTTATACATTTATTCAGTTAATCATAATCACTTTCCTCCTGTTTAGAAAAGCTGTGCAACCCTGCACACCAGTTAGACAGCCAAGCCCCTTGGGCACATCTCCCCTCTGCAGGGCTGCTTCAACCCCAAGACCTCCTGAGTCCCAGCACCTCTCACCTCCACACTTAGTTATTAACTTTCCAAGCTGGAGACTTCTCCCACTTGCCCCATATCACCTCCTCCCTCCCCACACACACTAAAAAAAAAAATCTGCAGAACAATGCAGTGCTAAAGTCCACCCAAGGCTCCTCCTACTGCCAACACCTAAAAGACCTTCCTGAATTATCAAAACTTAATTGCCTTAAAGACACTGGAGTAATAAACTATTGTAAATGATAAGAGACAAGCTCTGCTGGGCAGTGGTGGTGTCAATGGACCCATCTTGGTGATTAAAATGCAAAAGCTCCCATCACACAGCCCATCTCTTCTCACCTAATTGCTAAACGTATCTTGGATTTACCTGTGCAAGGCATAATTAGTAAAGATAAAATTCTTTATATACTTAAACCTCTTTAATAGAATAAAAGAAATCTCAGCTCCCTCACCTTGACTCTAAAGTAGTAACAGAGGCTCGTGAAAAATGAAAAGCCTTGAAGGATTTGGAATAAGAAACTTGGAGAGACAATCACTAATCTTTTATCTTCCAGACTTCAAGCAGAATCAAGTTCTTCAAAGAAAACCCAATAAAGCCCAGACATTTTCATCATAACAAAATAAATAATTCAGTCATACTTTAGAGGACTCCAACATTAGGATTGGCTATTTGATATATTTGTGGCTTAGGTGCCTCTAAACTGATTAAAGATAACCTGATAGAAGCTTGCAATGTCAGAACTGCCTTCATTCCTGACAGATATGAATGGATAGTGTAAATAACTATAAATAACCAAAATGGCTGCATTTATGCCTAATGGAAGATTTACAGCCTTCAGAGCTGCCTGGTAGGACTAAGAGTTACAGCTCTGCCTTTATCCTACCACAGCACACAAGGGGAGATGAACTGACATCCTCCCCACAGCATCTGCTCTGCCAAAACCACCAAGGTCCCTATCCAGAGGAGACAGGGAACAGGATTCTCCCATGAATAAGAAAATAAACATGTACAGGCAGCTTTGTTGGTGTTGATTATGGTCTTCTAGAAAACACTGTGAAACACACATCCCAAAAGCCCCCCAAATCTCTGTAGCCCCTGCAGGTTTCCTCCAGTCCAGTTTTTGTTATTTTCCAGCTGCCATCTGCAGAAGGAATTGCCATTGCCTTTGAGGGAACAGACCAGGTTCTTCATTTACCCCTCCAGGTCTTCACCAGGGCAGCCTCAACTGCAGCATCCCAGAACATTTTCCAGTTTGGGTTACTGCACTCCTAACCTTCCCACCATCCATTCCTCAATTTGTGGAATTTTCTATTTCCTATTTGGGAAGTGTGTGGAAGCAATTCTGTACCCACAAAAGCATTGGGGCAGCTCAATTCAAGGTCAGAAAAATCCACATTTTGTATCTCATAATTAAGGGCATTGTTGAGGGATAGCAGAGCAGAGCCACGGACACACTCCAACTGCTCTGTGCTTGCACCACGTGGAAAAGTCCCTCTAGGATGGGACTGGCATCCCAAAAGAGGCTGCAGAGATGCAGCATGAGACCCTGCTATTCACTTATTTGAGCAATCACTTAAAATACTGAAAGCTGCTCTCCCCAGGAGCTCACTGTGCAGAATCAGCTCCTCAGTCAGCTCTCCTGTCCCTGCTCTTCTCACTTGATGGAGGGGGACATTACCAGGAAATCTGACACAAAGGATAGGTGCAGATGCTCTCCTTCTCTCAGAGGTCTTTCTGTGCTTAATTGTGTCACCATCTCTCCACTTTTTAAAGTCCCTTTTCCCTTGAACAGAGAGCTGGTAGGAATGTACCACAAAAGCTGCAAGTGAGCAGTTGCTAAAGCTTTCATTTTCTATAGAAAATTATCCATAGAGCAACACGGCCAATATGCAGGGCAAGAAATTAAGTGACCATTCAAAAGCAAATTCCCAAACTTGGGAAGCAGGAGGAATCAGGCTGATAAACATACACACAAGCCAACCCCAGGGAACAGAGTTCTTTAGTGAGGGGGAGATAAAGAAGAACCACACTGGTATTTTCCTGCTCAAGTTTACCTTTCACAAAGTTAAGCTATTCAGGTTTAATATTTAGGAAATCAGCAGAATTCATTGAAGGATGTTTTTGTTGCCATTGTTTCAATAGGAAAATACTAGATGGTGGCAGGGCCAGAAATTCCTCCACTGAAAAAAAATCAGATCTAATATCAGAAGAAAAAGAGAGGAGAAAGCAAACCATGGGCAAGATTCTCACTATTTTCTCCAGCACATGAGTTGCACTAACTACTGGTTAGTTTGGATGAGAACATTTAGCAATACTAAATGTCACATGACAAAGAAATACATGAGCAGTTCTGAGGTGATGGGGTTCATCCCAGCCTCAGAGCTGAGAACCCCAACCAGGAGGTGCCCACAAGGCAGGTACCAGCATGGATACACCAAGGGAGAGCAAAAAAACTGCCCACAAAAAAAAAATCCTGGAGTAAGATTTAACTGCAGTCGAGGCACCCATAATCCATTCTAACACTCTCAAACACAGCAAGTTTCCAAAAGATTAAATCACTACTTAAATCATCTTCATAATTTTAAAAAATGCCTGCAAGATAAGACCAGAAGCTAATTGTAGCATTTAAATTTAGTGAAGGTTTTTTTGGTTGGGATTTTTCCTTCTTAACTGCAATAAAGAAAAAGCCCAAGGGTCTAAAACTAATAATCTAATAAACTTTGCTAAGTGAACATTGTAACAGATAGGCCTGGATGAGATTTCTTGTAAATGCCAGACAATTTCCCTTGATCTTTATCAGCAGAGATGCTGCTCTAGCTTCTGCAGGAAGAAATTAAATTTGGTGCAAAATAATAACATCTGGGTGAGATGCTGCTTGTCAGACTAGGAGTCCCTTTAGATGCCAGGGTAAAAACATTAAAATGAACTCTGAAGGATTTCACATTTGTGTTTTTAGTATGAGTGGTTGAGCTGTGTTTCCATACCAACACTTTCTCCCTCTCTGGAGAGAGGTGCAGTTATGCATCCTCTGCACTGGGTCCCCAGACCGGGGGTCTGACCTGAATCAAGACATGTTGGGAGCTCTCCTCCTGCCAGAGCACATCTCAGAGCTGACACTGCTTCAGCTGTCCCATCCCTGCACTGCCAGCTCCCAAAGCCACGGGGAATCTGTCCCCAGGACCTGCAGGAGATGCTCAGGGGACACTGGGGCTCCAATTGTCACAGGCTCCTCTTCCCTGATGCCTCCAGCATCCCCCCATAGCTAAGTGCCCTGCACAGCCCTGCCAGGGGCATCCTGCACAATTCCTAGAGCTGGAACAGCCTCTGGCATTGCAGCCTTCAAAACATCCTTAAGCAAGCAGCAATCAAAAGATCAACCTATTTTAAAAACTGCTCTTCTACAAACTTTTAGACTAATTTTAAAGATAGCAAAAGTAAATGGTGTTCAAAGTCTAATGAAACATCTTTCCAAGTCCAAAACACTTTATACAACATAATCAAAGTGAGCTCCTCAATGGTTCCAGCTACAAATTCCTCCTCTGCAATGGGACTGAAAACAATTTTTAGTCACTTTAGAGCTTTTTTATAAGCAGAAATGGTTAGAAACTTCAATTAAATGCTTTTCTTCCCCACCCCCAAGAATGGCAATCCCACATATCAGGGCTGCTCAGAATAACTTCAGCTTCAAAACCCCTTCACAGGTCTCTGGGCTGGGGTGCAAATAACAGTTTTTTAAAAGGTTGGGGGGGACAGGGGAAAATTATAAAATCAAAGCACAGGATTCAGTTCTCTCCAGAAGTGGCAGAAAGTTCAGAGCCAGAGCACCTGACTGCTGTGCACAACCTGCAGGTCCACAGGGTGTCATTCCCACACAATGTTGCAGTTTCTGGCAAATGGGAAGGAGGGAGGCAGACACTCTGTATTTCATCCAGTTATTCACCATTTCTGAAGCTGGCCCACATTTCCAATGCCTAGGAAACCAATCATTCATTAGTTTTACTCCATTCTGGTAAGAATTGGAACTTAATGGTAACTGCATTAAGAATTACTGGGGGGGAAAATGTGCTGTTATCTCCTCAGCAATTCATTTGAACTTACATTGAGAAAAACAACATATTAGACTTCATCAGTCAGTTGTGGCCCAGAACAGAGCTCTGCCCTGATCTCATAGGCTTCAGCAGGTCTTGGGTCTTGCTATTAGCGAGGCATAAACAAAAATAAATCGATTATTCTGCAAAAATATCATAATGAAGGAAAAAACGCTTGGTTACCCATGACTTCTTTTTTAAATACAGGCAAAAACACCATTAATACAGAATGATGGAACCTCAATAGGACAGCACTCAACAAATAAGCAATCATTTCACTGCACATTAACCATAAGGCCTTAAAAAAATGACTGCAGATTTAAGTGGCACAAACTAGTGTGCAACCACACAAAAAATATTCAAAGATCCATTTTGCAAATAAAAAACAAGCAAACAAACAAAACCATCATTTTATCATTAGAAAGAGAGCTGCCCCAGACAGCAGGGCATCAGGTCTCCAAGCACTCAAATACCCCAAGGGGCACCAGGGACCACATTTGGGAGCCAGCAGCCTCTGCCACCTTTCCTACAGAATACCAAATTTTGTTGTGCAGTGGGTAACAATAACAATACCCACATCTGGGAGAGATCTTACCAAGCATTACACTGAGGGGACAACCAGATCACCTCACTGCAACCCGTATTTTGGGACTGACAGAGTCAGACAAGACAAGCTTGCACAAAGATTTTAATTCTTTGAGAGACAGTTCATTTTTTTTTAAACTTGCACCTCAAGAAGTTTAGCCTTTAAATTCCCATTCATTCTTACAGCTGCAGGAATATTTAGTACAAGCCCTGCTACACAACCATATAGCAAACCAGGTATACTACTAATCACAAACAGGCATATACAATATGGACAAACACATGAAAAGAAGTGAACAGAAAGCTTCCAGCCACTTGCACTCCCAATTGCCCAGTGGTGAGGAACAGGAGCAGAAATGCAGGTGCCTGGAGCAGCCCCAGCACTGACCTTGGAAGACAGCAGCGTTCTGGATGACGAGGAATTTCAGCTCCATGCTGGCAGACTGCAGCAGCTGCTCCATGTTCAGGCGAGCAGTCGCCTGGTACTTCTCCTCCATCTTCCTCGAGCAGCACGTGGAGCCCTTTGGGATACACACCTGCAGGTCAGTCCCTGCAGAGGCACAGGAAAAAGCAGAATAATTCACATTAGGAGGTAGGATGAGGAGAGAAAACCAACTCCAAGCATCAGTACGGTCGCAATTACTCTTTGGGCAAATTGATGGCCCTTCTGGAATTTGTCCTGAGCAAGCAGCTTGGCCAAAGGAAAGGGTGGATAAGGCAGAGCCCAGATGGCTGAGCAGTGGCCCCTGAGAGCTGTGCTTGTTCTTGCTTCAGCTCCCACACGCTCCATGCTCTGACATGCTGGTGCTGAGCAGAGCCCGAGCCTCGCCCTGCTGTGCCCTGGCTGCCCACAGGTGGGCAGGAAAGATGGAGTGGGAGGTGGAAAACTGAACACTTGAGGCTGTGGATTTAGGGTGAATGGAGCATGTATATAGTGCATCAAAGAGGATACACTAGTAATTTGCATAAAGACTTAAAAATAATTTGGAATGTAATACTGCTATTTGCTTGCAATTTCTACTCTTTTGTATCCCCAGCAACAACAGTAATAGCAGAAGGACATAACTATGATTTACTTGGCTTTTTAGCTGACTTTTAAATTGTACAACCAATGTCCCCATCCTTCCTCCATTGCAACAGGCAAAGCACAAGGCCCATTGCTTCACTCACGGGTGTCCTGATGCAGATCCTCAGGGATGCTCTGAGCACTGCAAAATGCAAGAGCCTCTTCAGCAGCACCTTGACTCGTTCACCAGGATGGAACAAAAGCCAGGGGACAAGGGCCAGAGGGACGCCACTTGCTCTGGCATCTCCAGCACTGCTCAGTGATGCTAAACTTTTTTTTTACATTCCCAAAGCATTTATTCATGGAGAAGGTAGACAACTTTAAGAAAAGTGTCGTTAGCTAAAAATAAATAAAATCTGGGGAAGAAAATAAAAATCTTTCTAGGCTCAGACAAGAGAAGATGAAACAGAAAAGCTGGAAGTAGCAGCAAAAAAAAGATCTCATCTTCCATCAACTTTAAAGAGCAAACTGAGGCCTCAAACACACCAGCAGAGCAATAAGCTCATATCAAAGCAAATAGCTCTCCTCATGCAAAACACATTTAATCTGATGCTGCTCTTAAAAACTCAAACAGCAAAAAAAGCTCCATTAAAAATGGCTATCCATGGTCAAAGAACAGCCAGCACACCACATTTCATTGTCTGCATCGTGCCCAAAGCAAAAGCAGTTCCCTGCTAGGCTCAGCTCTGCCAAGAACCAGGATTAGGGAGCAGTTCCCAGGCCAGTGACCAACAGCCCTGACAGAGTGAAGGCTCCTCACACCTCTTAGCCCTCACTCTGCCTTCCTTCTTGTTATAGAGGGCTTTTTCCCCTCAATAAAAGCTACTTTGGTAATTTATATCTTTACTCTGGAAGGATTATGCATCCTTTCAGGTTCCTGTCTTCTCTCCTTCACAAGACTCTTCTACCACATCCACTCTCTCCCTAATTACTACAAAGTGTCAAAAGTCACTTTTGCAAGTGTAGTCTAAAAGAACAGGATTAATATTAATGTCAGTTCAATCGTGTGCCTCCTGAAGAAGAGACATGCACAGTGCCAAGGGAAAACCAGCTGTCAGGGCTCAGGAGCAGCGACAGCAGAAATCCTCCTCCCTCCAGCCCTATCCCTTCCCCTGGCACAGCATGGGAAAAGGAACATGAAACACTTCATCTGCAACACACACTGCATGTGGGGAAGGGAGATTTAACCAGTGCAAAGCCCTGCTGTTGCTGAAAAAAAGCCTCATGCAAAGCAGGGAGAGGGGTCCACATCCCCATCCTGGCTCCCTGCTGCCTCAGTTTCCCCTTCTGCAAAGCAGGATGCCCAACACAAGTCCCTTCCTCAAGCCCTCTGACACAGAGCCAGCACCAGCAATGCCTAAAGCTCAACCTCAGTGATTCCTGAATTCACCCACTCCAGAGGAGCACAGCGACAGGTATTTCATGCATAGAAAAAATAAAAGGGACCATAAAACCACGTAACAGCAAGATACTGTGTTAATGAGAGAAGCAGTTATATCACAGCAAGTTAAAGAGGTTTTTTAAAGTCAAACCAAACTCAATTTACACCACAAAAAGGCTTAACATGGTCTCTTTAACACGACAATATGTCCATAAATTTCTTTTTAATACAAAGCTTATTTCCTCCTACATTTATTATATTAGGACACATTTCAAATTATAAAATAAAAATCCTTCCATGATTAATGGAAATACCAATACAGAAAATCTGAGAGTTGGCAATTAAGAGGTCTCTGCAAGTTAAAGCCAAGGAGAGGAAGCAGCAAGGTCATCTACTCACATCCCATCCTTCTTGTTAGCAATTAAGCCAACTTCTCCCCTTAAATGGATCCTTATTTTTGTGCAGTAAAAAGACAGACACATGCTGCATCAGAGCAATCACGGAGGAGGAGGAAAAAGCCTGGGAATTAACTCAGCTTAAAATGTTTTACAGAGACAGCCAACAACCACGGTAAGAAACAGCACAGTAAACACAACAGGACAGCACAGGCAGGGCAGGCTCTTGGAAGATACCAGGGACAAGTTCTTGGCACAGTGCTGCTACAGAGGGATGGGGAATGGGGGCCTGGCTCCCATCTGCCAGCTCTTTTCTGTGCGTGGCTTTCCCAGATGGCGAGCTGGCTCAAGCACTCCCATCTCCAAGTCGCCCACAAGGTTCCAGTGCCAGTCCCCCAGGAGCCACTAACCCACCCTGCTGACCCCAGCCCCAGCAGAAACAGACGAAACAGGGACTAAACTTTTGACCTGCAACTGTATTTGGGGTTTATTCGTGCCATTGCTTGAAGGAGCCTCTCTGCATTCAAGCTGCAGCACCCAAGGGCCGGGGGCTGAGGGATGCAGAGACACGAACGCCTGGCAACACTCAGCAAGCCCACGGACCAGACACCAGCAATAAATGAATTAGGGTGCCACACGTTTCTGAGTCCAAAAAAAGGCACGGGAAAAGGTCCTGTGAGTCATCAAATCCTACCTCTGCCTCCCAATCCACCTCCTCTCAGCATTTTATCTAACACAAACACCTCCAGCGATGCTCGGGCTCGTGAGATAGCAAAGCCCATTCCGCTGCCTAATGGCCCTTTACTGTTAAGACTGTTTTTATCTCTCAACCTACACAACCCCTTTTCCTTAAAGTTTCAAGTCATTACACCTTGTAATGCCAGTCTCAGCCCTTGCAAACAACCTTCTCCTTTTGCTATAAATCACTACAAACTCATTTTCAGAAAGAAAGCGTCCCTCAAATTACTGCAGCCGTTTCATTAAATTGCATTTGGATGCTCACATACCAATCTTTGCAAGATTAGTGAGATGATGAGATGCCAAGCACAGCAGCCTGACCCTCTGACACCCAACTCCCATGGATGAGAAGGCAGTGGCTGCAGCCCCTTCCATGGGTGCAGGAACGCCAGGCACCATCAGAGCTGTGCCATTTATGCCATCTTGGGGAACAGCAGTGTAAATGCTCCAGCAATTTCCCATAGGCTCCCAGCTGACAGAAATAAACTCTGGAGCTGCAGTAATTTCAGTAGCACCCTGCCTCTTCCTCCTCCCAACAGGGAATTTTTACTGACGGCTGGGTAGCAGTGAATTTAAACCATTACATTTGACTTTGATGTACAATTATTCCCGCAGATAGGTGGTTAGTACAGCAGAAGTGAAAATAATTTCAGAGGATTAAATGTCAAAAAAAAAAACCCTCAAGATCATCTCTGGGGAGTTGTGAACTCCTTCACAAGCTGAAGGATTTTCCTTTGATTTTAAGCATCCCAGGATAGCTCCAACCCTGTCATCAGATACAGGCAGACAAGCTGTGCACACTGAGGCACACAAGCCTTCCTACCCAGATCCAATGGCAGTTTAAATCAGATTAACATTCCCCCCAAATTTACCCCAGGCATTGCCAAAATAAGAAGCTGTCCCTGCTTAACGCTACATTCCTGCAGCCTCCTCCCCATGTGAGGGGGCTCTGCTACCCCCATGCAGCGGCACCTTCGCCTTCTGCAGTCTGAAGTGTCAGAGGAGTTCCTCCCACCCTCTTAACGCACCAGTTTGGTAATATTACCCACAAGAAATATGCTGTTTTGGGTCAATTTTCCTCCTCCAATTGTTTTACAACCAGCATCATGCTTTAAATAGATAAAAGCAGTGACTCAACATTTAAATATAGTGAATTTTCCCCCAGCTTTTTCAATACTTTTTATTAAGAACCTTTTAAATTATATGATTAGGGGGTTGTACATCTGTCGGCGCCTTCTAATGCTCAGCATTTAGGGAGAGGAAAAGGAAATGCAACTGTTTAGAACCAAGAACACAGGCTGAATGCTGATCTTTACAAATCTAATTAAAGAGATATAAATTATAAGCCAACCTCATTCAATAGGTGATTTAAGTTGGAACAGTATGGGTACTTCATGGGATATTTATTACTGCTTAATTATCCTTTATTTTCTATTCCATCTTGTGTTTCACAAGGCCATCTGACTCTGGATTCCTCCACTGGTCTTACAATGTTGACCAGATGATTCTCATGCAAATCTAACACCCTGTAAAAACACATCTTTTAAAAGAAGACATTACAGAGAAAAATAGGTTTTACAGAGTAGAAGTTTCCTCCTAACAAATGTACCAATAGTGTCATCAATGGAGTTAACTTTGGGCACCCACTCCCCACACAGATTTGTTGCAGTCACATGCACACTTCCCACAGCCATTCCAAAGACTGGGAAGAACACTGCTCAGGATGTTGTTAAAGTTAACCCCTGGGGGGAAAAAAAATAAAATTAATGATCTCACTATAAAACCACTGCCTGGGGAGGTTACTAAATTTTAGGGTTCTGCTCCTGCTCTCTTAACTATCAAGAGAGCTACTTGCAGGCCTGAAATAATTAAGAACAGAAAACTCAATTATCTAGTAAACTAAGCTTTTAAACCACCGTGCTAAGCTAAATGGGAAGGCTGCACAGGGAGGAGCATCATTAGTCCCACTCAGGAAAAAACAGAATAAAAGAGCAGGAGTACAAAAGGAACTGGTTCATGACCAAAGGGGCATCAAGACCAGTGGGAAGAGTTGGGATTTTTGATTTTTAAACTGTAGATTGGCACACACCAGCTGCCAAAAAGAAAAAAAGAGAAGCAAGCTTGACATGCTCAGCCAACCACTTGTAAAGCATTACACCTCAATTCCAAAAGGTTAATCTCCTATTTTCTTAGGGTGAATCCATATTTGCTTCCATCAAAGAAAATGAACAAAAAGCTGGAAATAACACTTTGCTGTGGGAGAAGGAAAACAGACCTGCCAGCAGATATTTCTGTCAAGATAAATATTCCTCAGTTTTTCATTGTCCCAGAGCAGAGAGATCCATCCCCCATCCCCATTCTGCCAAGGCACCAGCTCACCCCTTCCCCTCCACCCAGAGCATCACCACCAATACAGAGAAACCCAAATGGCAAAGAGGAGAGAAAAAACAGACCAGTAGGAATGGAAATTCAAGCTGCCGTTTTGAGATAGGAGAAATTATGCAAAAAAAGACAAATGGAGGAAGAAAACCAAGACAGGCAACATAGGAAAAAGAACATTTAGTTATTACTGAGCATGAAGCTACCCCAGCACAGAACTACAGGCTGGCTCAGGAACTGGCAGTCTCATCTTCATCAAAACCCAGGAAAAGCACTCTCCCATCACCCTGCCTTCACTCCTCTCCAGCACAAGATCTCTGATCCAGCTCCAGTGGAGCTGTTGCCATGAATTATATCCTCCCAGCCCTCGGAGCAGGCAGCCACAGCTGACAGTAGTTAGGCTATGCTGTTCCCCACCTCTAAGCATGCTCCAGTGTGACACAAACCTGGTCCCCAGACAGCAGGACCAAGCTCCTCACTGCCTGGTGCACGCCTGCAGCTAGAATAACTCCCAGGCCATCAATATCGCTCACGAAACAGCATGACACTTCCCTCACATTTAACAGAATTCCTTTTTTTTTTTTTTTGGTTTGTTTTTTAATTAGAAGTGTGGTCTCTGTCTACTTCAGAGCTCTCCTACAGAGCATGCTGTGCCAATGTCCCTCCAGCCCACGCACCACTGATGCAGTAAAATGAGCTGTGGGACATTTCTCCTGGGTGTGTTGCAACTCAGCAGCGCTTCCACTACTGACTCCTTCAGCAACAACTGCTCATAATGCAAAATAGGGCTCCCAGAAACAATTGTTTTCTGTTTGTGTAATAAAAAAACAAAAACAAAATCCACATTTTAAATAAGTTGTTTAGCTTCAGTTTCTCCGGGTCGTGTGATCCATAGGGAAAGGTTCTCAGAATTGATTCCATGGTGATTTATGGCTGGGAACTCCAAAAACTTTTTTTAATTGACAGATGTACAAAAGGAAGAAAAGCGATAAACAGATGCCTGGAAAATAGTCCTTGAGTGATGTTCCCCTATTACAGAGATTTATGCAGCAGCTACTAGGAGAAGCAAGTGCTCTGAAGTGTAATTACCACACAGAGTCATGCAAGATGGGCCAGATCCAAGGTATAAGCAAGCAGTCATTGCTTTAATTATGATCAAGTTTATGTACTTAGGCAAATGTAAAATCCACTTTCGATTTGATATGTGGGAACTTTATCATTGTAACAAGCTGGAAGCATTCACTTGAAACACCAGCCCTGTTACGAGATATTGATCCAGCTGCCCACAGGCTCTGCAGAGAGGCACAGGGCTCCTTACTCCTCCTGACTATCAGGGATGCAGCTGGGGCTCACAGGGGAGCAAGAACATCACTGAGGAACCCCAGCAAGCTGAACCCTGCTGGGAAGGGAAGACACCAGGGCACAAACACCCACTGCAATCACAGCCAGGCCAGAGGATGCTACTGCTTTCTGGGGAAGGATCGATCACACTGCAGAAGGGCAGCCCCAGCAGCCCCTCAATACAATGGGAGTCATTCTCCAGGGACCTGCCCACCCCTCCAGCACCTCCCTGGAGCATGTAAAAACATACTCAGCAAAGCCACTTAGGAATGAAAGCAAGAATCTCACTGACTTTCAAAGAAACATCTTCCCTTCCTTCTGACAAACAGAATTTGTCGATTCAGTGGTGATAAGAGCAGCTCTCTCCCTTTCCTGCAACTCTTCATGCAAACATTTCACTGGAAAGTGCTTCCAGTGCCATTTCCTTACTGAACCAGGAGACCAAGCCCCTGTGGGACAGAGAGAGAAGAGATGCTGTTCCTGCAGCTAGCATGAAAGGAGCATTAGGTGTCAAAATTTATATGAGAAGAGAACATAAGGACAGGTAGGGATAGGAAAGGTACACTCTCACCAGGACTCACATCTAAACTCACCTCATATCTCTCACAGCTTTTGATAAGCTGAGGCATTGCTACAGTCCTACAGACCAAAGGACTTGGGATTTGCACCAGCAGCCACCCCACCTCGCAGTCCCAGCTCTGGGCACCCCATTTCCCCCCTCCCTCTCCTGTGCTGCAGCAGATCACTGCTGAATGAACTCTTGTGTTTCTGGCCTGTGCGACACCGAATGCAAGAAACGTAACGCAACACATCGTTATTAAAAGCAGCCACCGCTGGCGGTGATCTCATTGCACCTCCCCTGCCTGTCATGTTTGCCTGTTATCTCTTCCTTTTCGTACTTTGATCATAAGCTTTTCAGGGCAGGCGTTCTCTGCTGCGTATTGAACCCAACACAACAGCACCGAGCTCTCCAGGCAGCTCCATAACGCAGCCATCAAAACTGATCCGGTTGTGTACACACACTCCCAGCACACAGCCACCCACCTGGAGCAGCCGACATTCCCTAGCTCCCAAAAAGCTGCAAAAGAACCTTTAAAAGGCAAGGGACTCAAGTATTTTAAAACAGAGCGAGGCATATATACAAAAAGCAGTCTTGCAGGGCGTAGGTGGTGAGGTTTGGCAGCAGCCACCTGTGATGGGAACTGCAGAGCAGAGTAACACCTCTCCCAGCCCTGTCACAGAACCCGCACAGCCCGGGGGATGCCGCGCTGCCCTTCCAGCCCCATCCCCGGGAGCTGCGGCAGCCCCGGGGCGCGGGCTGGCCATAGGGATTCGGGCTGGCCCTGGAGGTTCGGGCTCGGGCCGGCACGGGGGTTCGGATGCTCTCGGAGCAGCCCCATAGAGCGGGATCGCCTCGGACCCTGGCAAACCTCGCGCTGAGGAAAGCGGCTCTGGCGGACCCGGGACCTGCAGAGACATGACGGGAGCGCGGAGCCTCCGCTCGCCGGCGGGGACACCGCGGGCTCCCGAGGACCTCGCACCGGAACCCCGACAGCGAGGACGGGGCCGGCTGGCCCCTCCGTCCGGCAGCGCCGCGGCTCTACCCGACAGCTCGAGCTCACCTTGGCCACCTGGGGTGAAAAACCCTCCTGAACACACCGAGGGCAATAAAGACCCGCTCTCCAGCGGGGTCCCATTACCGCGACGTAACCACAGGCTCCGAGTTATCCTCACATCCGAGGCGCCGAGCCCGGCGGCCACCGGCACCGAGCGGCCAGGGGAGAGCAGCTCCCCGCAGGAGAGAGGGCAGCCCGCACCCGGCTCCGCAGCGTCCCGCAGCCGCGCAGCGACCCCCGTCCGCGGCCCCGGCTCCAGGCGCTGCAGCCGCTTCGCCCCGTACCCGAATGGCACCAGGCGACCCCCGAGGAGACGATGACACCACGGGGAGGACGGTCTCACCTGGCACGGGGCTCTCGGGTACCCACTTGGCTCCAGGCTGCAGCACCTGGAAGGCGGCACGGACCGGGCGGCAGGCGTCTTCCCCCGCNGGACCCCGATCCTGGCACCAACACCAGTCTCGGCACCGGCACTAATCCCGACACCAGCCCCGATCCCGGCACCGGCACAGCCGCGGGCTCACACCGCTCTGAGCGCTGCTCCCGGTGCCCCCTCGCCCGCTGCCTGTGCGGTGCAGACCCTGCGTGTCCCCACGCGTGCACCTGGCACGGGATGCGTGGTCTCTCGTTTGCACGTGTTGCATGAGTTCACAGTGTTGCATGAGCTCACAGTGCTGCACCGCGAGGGAATAGAGCGTCTCTTAAGCCCTCGCCAGCCCCAGCTGGGGCTGCAAGGGAGAGCGAAGTTCCACACACTGCACTAGACCCCTCTCCTAAGGCTGAGGGACAGAGTGGGACTCACCTGGAAACTCTACCATGAGGGAGGAGTGGTGCTGAGTGCAGGGCCGTGAGCATCATTGAGCCCCCCGGGGCAGCACTGAAGTCTGGATAACCCATTCTCCAGAATGCCCAGGAGTGCCACAGGTCTGGGGTGCTGTTGGGTGTGCACAGCTCAAGTCACCAGAGGAGCTACGCTGGAAACAGGCAGGTTTACATGAACAGATTGTATTTCTCCAGCAAGACCATTTCTGACAGTTTCCAGATGGAGTTGTTGGGAATGTCTCACTCACTGAGCTGAAGGTCCCCCGGGGTCTCACAGGCCTGGTCAGATCCTGTGTCCCCCAGCTGGAGGATATTCCAGCTCCATCTCACCAGCAAAAGACCCTAAATACCAACATTGCACCCTCAGCTGGAAGGGGCCCACACTCCTCATCACTCAGCAAGCAGCTGTACAAAGTGGGAAGCAAGAAGGTGGGGTGAGGAAAGGCTCTATTTAAAACAGCAAGGGTCGTGTATGAAAAACTGCCAAAATAGTGTTTGCCCAGGCAGTCTCCTCACTGCTCGCCCCCAGCCTGCACCATGCACAGAAAAACAATGACGGAGCAAGTACAAGCAGAAGAACAGAAGAAAAATCTATTTAAAATTTCCAGCGCAAATGCAGGATCAAATTATTGCTAATGGCTCACTACCAGCTCTTTTTCACTCTGAAATTTTGAACAGGGGTGAAAAATGGAAGTCCAAACTGTGTATTTGTTCTAGGAAAATGCCTGCCAGGGAGAGATTGTTAAAATATATTATGGATATGCGTCTAATAAGCTGGAATGTGCAACACGTCTCGTTGCCTAATGGATTGTCGGAGCCTGTTGCTGTCCACAGACTGCACTATTTATTATCCCTTTATTGTTTCTAGTAAGCATGACTGACAAAATTCCCATTAACCGGGCAGCAAAAAGTCCTGCTTTGCAGGAATTGAGAGAAATCCAGAAATATCATTTTGTTCAGAGGTGCAGGTGCTCCACAATGCAAACTGTGCCTGATTTCAGCAGGGCAAAGGGCAGCATGTGCTCAGTGATACGGATGAGGAGCCATCCCTTACCCATTTTCATTTCTCCTGGTGCCTTACACAGAATACCAGAACACAGGCTGTGGCTGATGTGAGCCACATCACACCAGATAGCTACCACACCTCTTCTGCATCTCCTTCATTGATCTAGTGATGGATTTGTTATGTTTATGCAACAGTTTTGGGTACAGCATTGTGTTAAGTCAGGAATCAATTGGACTGAATTGCAGAACACAAAGGCTGGTATTTGAAGCACTCCTTTATATACAATATTGCAATCTATATTATGTTTATGGCCTGAATTACAGTTGTCTAAAAGGCATTCAAGCATCTCCTGTGCTCATCTTCAAACCTGCTGTGTGTATTTCATTAAAATACAGGAGGCTTGTGCTGCTCCAGGTAAGTACACAGATATTGTCAAGCATGCCATTAGAGCAAAGAATTATACCCAGCACCAAATAGGTGCCATTTAGGTATCTCTGCTCAGATGAGGGAATGCTTTAGGATTTCAAACAAATTAGAGAACAACATTACTGCTCTTTACTGGGTCTGGCTTCGCACTGGGATCTGACATTATCTTGACAATGACTCCCTGCAAAAATAAAGTATATTTATTAACAAGGAGATGTGTCAAAAGCAAGTTAAAGCTTCTAGAAACATGCAACAAAACCAAGTGGCAGCCTTTTCTTTCAGTCATTCTTCTGAGTTGTACCAAAGTCTGCTGGCAGGAAGAAAAAGAACTCACATTTTAACTGGAAACTTTCCCTAATGGAAACTCATTTTTCCCAGTTTTCACTCCAGCATTACTGACTTCTCTTGGGGTAATAAAGTCTAGGACACAGCTAAATGGAAATAAAGGGTGAATCCCACCCCATCCATGGACCAATAATAGTGTCATGTTCTGTAGCACCCCCAGCCCCAGGCCCAAAGGATGCTCTCCCCCCGCAGTGTCTGCAGAAGCATTCCCAAGGTCGCAACTGCAGACTCTCTGACTTCCATCAGGACTGCAACATCAGCCCCATGAAGATCTGAAGCTATTTTCCTGAGCACAGGCACATCCATATGGCTTCTCCTTTTAATGTGAGGGTAGCAAATGCAGGTTTGTCCTGGAGGAGAAAGCAGAAGACTTGCTCCAAGATCAGAGGCAAAGTCACTGGGTTAGTTGTCTGCCAGCAGATATAGTAAGAGCCAAGTCATTGTCTCATATCCAGGATGATAATTTCCCTTGTTACAACTGCTCACACCGTAAAAAATTCACTTAATCATCTACCTGCCTCAAGCTTGTGAGTAATGAGAGGCAGGATCATGTGTAGCTGATTTTATCAAATGCTCTTATGAAGTTCTCCACTGGGAAAACCCTGAATCAATTAAAACACCAAGGAGAGATGTAGGAGAGGGATTCATACTCCCCAGTAGATGCTCACCAGGTTATAAACACATTTCACTTACTCTGTGGATAGAATGGATGGATGAGCTCCATGGGGACAAGGTCAGCTGAGCCATGCCTATAACAGAGGAAATCACTGTGGGGCAAGGGAGAAAAGAAAATCCTGGAGCATCTGTTGACACATCTGCGTGGTTTTGGCACATACCTGGCAGTCTACATGGGTGTGTTTGGCCTGGATTTCTCATCCCTGCTGTGTTCCTGTTGTACTGTTTGTGGCACAGCTGCATCACTTGAGATCTTGTAGGCCCTGCTGGAACCAGGAGCTGCAGGCAATGGTGTCTTCTCCCTGTCAAAATGACCCTTCCCATCTTATTCTGCACCTTGCAGAAGTTGCACTTTCAGGTTTTCATAACCATTTGTGGAGGAGGAGAAGGGAGAAGCTCTTCACTATATAACACTACTCGCACATAGCCTGATGGAAAAAAGAAAAGTGCATTTGCCATGGGGCACTGGGAGAAATGATGGATTGCCAGGTAGCAGACATCCCTCCCTGCTTTGGCAGGATATTGTATTCTGTGTGCCATACAGGAATGCTGATAGATCCATAAAGCATTAGCCTTTTCCTCACCCTAAAAAGCAGTGGCTGATAAATCACTCGCTCTCCGGAGTTTGTTGGGAGCAGATCACACAGCAGAAGCAGTGAAGCCTTCAGAGAGATACATCACTTAAAGACACTGCAGATGCCAATAGGGCTGCACATCAAGAATGCACGGACAAATCACTTTCCCTCTCCAAAATTAGATACTTCAGACTTGGAACTTTTTTCCAAGTATGTACTGGTTTCAATCACACATCAGAGATGTCTTCCAGAGCCTTGGAAAATCTCTGCACTCCAGTCCTAGACATCTCCTCTTTTTTTTTTTTTTACAAAGGGTTTGATAAGTCTGCTCTCCTGTTAAAGGACACAAAATTGCAGAATATTTCATGGGATAAAATTCCATCCAGATCCAAACTTTTCCAAACGAGCTCTTAACTGTGGATGAGGCACAGGTTTTGCAGGGGGCAGCTGGCTGTATAGCTATCCATGCAGCCACCTGAAGGATTTTGCATCTTTTGTAGAATTAAAAGTGCACATGCACAGTTGGTGTGGCTCAAAAGCTCCTCCACACACCCTCCATCCCTGGAGAACCCAAAGCAGAGAATAAAAGGATGAGACATTCAGTGTGCTGGAGTTAGGGCCACACTGGTGGTGGGATGCAGCCTTCAGGGAGGAAGGATGCTCACAGCACTCCTCACCACTGCCCAAGCTGCAGCTCCTCTCTCTTCTCCAGCACCCAGTGAGTGGGGCTGAACACTGGCAGAGCTCCTGAGTACAAGAGAATCACTTGAGACACAGCTCTGCAGAGGGAATCAAACACAAGAGATGGGAAAAAACTATTCACCATGCACTGCTGCCTCTGGTGGGAGCACAGGGCAGGCATTTCTCAAGCTGATATTTTCATTTATCATCTTCTGGTGATTAATCAACAGAAGAGACATCACCAGGAGCCAGCCCAGAAGGGATCAGCCCAGAGCATTCACCTTTGGAAATAAAGCTCTGCCAACAATTACCAGCCCAGGGCTGCAACACCACGGGCACCCTGTGCACACAGAGAGCTGGGATGTGAAATCACAGAGCTGTGGATCAGTGGGAGCAGCCTGACAGCTTCAGAGGAGGCACACGGGGCACTCTGGGTGTAACTGCAGGGAGATGCAGCATTCTCAGTCCCCTGCACAGGCTCAACAGCACAGCACAAGCTCTGGAGCTGCTGGAGCAGAGGTGATGTGGTGTGCACACACACAGTGCAGGGTGAGAGGGCAGAGCCACACTGGACCTTTACAGTCCAGGCAGCCCCAGTAAGAGCTGTGGGGCTGCACACACTAAGTCCCATTGTACAATGAGGAGAGCACACAGCTCTGAGATGGGATTTACAGCAGAACCAATGGAAGTTATATTGAATATATAAATTGTTCCCACTCCAAAGGAGGCCACGATGTATTCAGGTGCAATTCCAGGAGTGCTTTTTTCCCCATACAGTGGCACTACAGTAAAACTTGATTTATGCCTTATTAAATTATTTTAATGCTTAATATTATATGCAAAAACTCTGTGAAAAGACATAATAGAGGACTATTTCTGCTGGGCTCATGCAGAAGCTGTCTCCAGTTGCATGGTAATGAGGCACTTCCAAAGGTATCAGAAGTGTCAGACTACTCCTCAAACACCATTTTCTGGGTAAAAGAGCAAATGGGTGACCCAGTGTCAGCTTTTATACCCAATAATTCAATAAACTGTAGGGACAGAGAGTTCCTCTCCCTCACTGACACAGATCAGGAGTCATTGCTGGAGCCTGTGGATTTGGAGCAGCCCCAGCAAGGGAAGAGACTCTGGAACAAAGGAATGTGAAGCAGCATGAAGAGTCTCCATCCCAGACAGGGTGGCTCTGGGGCTGCCAGAGGGCTACTGAGCTGCTCAGCCACTGTGCAGCAGGACAAGCACCACCTCTGCTGGTTGACATTTCTCCCACAGCATCTTCTTCCTCCCCCTCCCTCCCTCCCTCTCAGGCTTCTTCTCTCTCATTAAGGAAAGGTCACTGCACTCCATGGCAAGGAGAAAAAAATTGCAAACCAAAGGAATTTCTGTTTTTACAGCCACTTTCTCCAAGTACTCACCAGGGCCCTGGGGGTTTTGTGAGCCTCATCCTGCAGAAGAGGAGTGTCTGATGTTCCCCAGGTGCACATTCTGCTCACAATGGGGTGGAGCACTGTTCTACCCCTCTGCTGCAGACACCTCCTGCTCCCACAGGCTCTGCTTGGGGCTTTTCCTGCTCCAGGTCTCCCATCACAGATGTAATGTCTGTGCTGTGCTGAGCTGTCCCAGAGCCCTTCTGTGCCTGGGAGGTGAGGGCTCCTCAAGGTGTGCAGAGCTGTCCCTTGCCATCAGCAGCTCCCTCATCATTTGCCCCAGCTCCAACTCCATCCCCTTGGGAGGGGCACACCCCCTTGCAGTGACTGTTTTTTGTCAGCTGCATTCATGGCCCCACCTTTCCAGATGTGATGCCAGCAGCAGGCTGCCCAAGAAGCCATCCAAGTTCTCCTGGATGGCCGGGCTCAGAGCTCAGCACACCTTGGGCTTTTCAGAATCAGCATCCTCACTGCATCTGTGAGGATATTAATAAATCTCAGAGAGCCTGGTTATTAAGATTGCATCCTTCCTGCACAAGCTGAATATTAATTTAATAAAAGAACTCGGTAAGATTTAACACTGGTGCATTTGAAGGCATTTTCCAAAGAATAACTAATTATCCTGCTGGACACTCAGGCAGGTTTCACTGATCTGTGGAGGAAGACAGTTCATCGACAGAAGGGAAGTTTTGTTTTAAAAGGAGCCTCACTAAATGTTCACATTTGTCTCGTTTCCAATCAGTTAGAATAATGAACTACCTTACACAGAGAGATTTATTTTGTTTTTAAATGCTAAATCATTTCTGCATATAATGCATAAATGTCAGACCTCTCAAACAGTTCTTCAGGGATTTGGTTTATATTATTACTATTAAACATTAAGCAGAAATTGAGAAGAAGGTAAGTGTGATGCAGAGGTATTTTCATCTGACTCCCTCTGTCCTTCAAATAAGACTGCAAAACCCACCTGAACTATGGGTGTCTCAAGTAGAAACTCTCTCCAAATACAGAAATCAATGTGTGAGCATGTTACAGGAACAGGATAGGAAAGAAAGGGAGAACAAGTTACTGTGCTCTATCCACTGCTCCATGTTGTGACTGGTGTAGGGCACTTCAAAGGTTTTCAATAAACTCAGGGATTAGTGCAATTAGGTCAAAACTTCTCATTAATGAAGAATGAACAAAGCTGTTGACAAATGACTCCAGAGAGCTTGGCCAGCACTGGAAAAACCAAATAGAAACAAGCCCAAGCTTGTTATTTTTAGTGCTTTGGGCTTGTTGAAATCAGTCTCCTGGTACTGGAGGTGTGGGGAGCCTGACTGGGCAGGACTTGGAGCTGACTCTGCCCAACACAGGACCCAGAACCATAAAGCATGGGTGAGAAGAGCAGGGACTGAGGCCCTGCCTGGCAGACATTTCCAGAGGAACCCAAGTGCAAGTGGCATTTTAGGACATCATTTTAACCTCAGCCTAAGTGCAAGCATTTAGAAATAAAAGTGACCACAATGTATTATTCAATGGTCTGGTTTAGAAGAGAGTGAATAATTTAAACAATACATGCTTAGAGCTGAGTGACTTTACCTCCACTTGCCCCCCTTTCTAGTGCTGCACCTTCTCTGAGGCCAGCAATAAATGTCCTACTGATTTTGGCAGTGTGGAGCAAGCAGCATTCAGGTCCTACCCATGGCCTTTAGGGATTTTTCACTGTTAGTGACCTGGGAAAGAGTAAGAAGGAAGATCTTAGGGAGAAAGAGGTCTAGCTCTATTAGAAACTGCTCTCACAAATGAGAATTGCTGTCAGTCAGCAGTATTTAGTACTCACAAAGTGAGTGTGGGTGGCTTTGGTTTAGCTTCCCCTGGAAACCAAGACTGATTCAGCAAAAAAGTATATTCAGTTTAAGAGCAAAATACCTCATTTTTGTGTGATACAAAGCACTGAGCCAATACAAGCACACTCTGTCAGTTCAAGCACCTTGCAAATGCATAAAAGGTTCACTCTGCTCTGCAGAGTTTCTGCCAGACCAGGCATTGCCAAGGGAACCTATCCTCACTCACAGGACAGGAATCCTGCCACAGAGAGCTCCCACAGCTCTATCACCCTGCATGCACATGGGCCAGCAGCATCCAACCCTTCGGGACCCCTAGCCACAAAATGACAACTCCAAACTGCAAAGCAATGCCATTAAAAGCAGCCCTGCCTGCAAACCCCTGGCTGAATCCAGTCAGGAGTTTTAGAAGATAAAAACTTGAGTAAAAAAGGAGTCACTGTTTGTCTTGTGCCAGCCTCTTAAGCATTGACAGGAGGGAAGATCAAGCAGAGGTGAACTTTGAAGTGTTGGGATTTAGAGGGCAGAAGCTCCACTCAGATGCCTCTAGACCAGACAACCTTGGGAGCTCCTTCACTGCCTGGCTCCCACACCTCTCCATTTCCAACACAGAGTAATGGTTCCACTCTGCTTTACTGGGACAGCAAGGAGATAAATCCATAAGTACACTGAAGAGGATCAGCAGTGACCACAAAGAGGTCACCCTCACACCTTCCTCAGTGACAGCCCAAATGGACAGGGCCAGAGACGCCCCTGTGTGTTCCTGGGATTAGCCCCAGTTAAATACCCTGGGGAAACCACATCCTTCAGCAGCTTGTGAGAATCATGAAGAGGGTCAGGTTCCTACCTTGGAAAAAGGCTTTGACAAAGCAGCTAATTCCCACTGGGTGTGCTCAGGCTGCAACTGCAACACCAGAAATCTCCCAGGTTCCAAGAAGATGAAGATGCCATCTTCATTTCCAAATGGATTTCCACATTTATTAGATATTCCTGATAGTAATGTATGAGTAAGACAGATCCAATTAGTTCATCTAATGGTCTTGCATGATGAGATTGGCCTAACTATCTGAGCACAGGATTTTGCACAAATGAAAGAGCATTCCCATAAAATAGAAAATTTAATTTAGCAATTTGGAAAGAAAATTGACGATCTTTTGAGAAAACTAATAGCTTTTTACTATGTAATATAAGCTCACCTATCTAGTATGGAGAAAACATATAAAGTATTAAAGAAACTACCCTATCACTAAATGTAATAATAATAAAAACTCCTCAAATTATTTCTTATTACCCTTCTTTGTTCATTTTCAGACTCTCCAGAAACAGGGATTCTCTGAGCTTCTGACTGGTAATCTCAACAGTCCCCCAGAGAGCTGAAAAGAGCACACTCCCTGCAAGCTGCCACTCACAAAACAAAGGGACATTTTCTGCTTTGTCACCTAAAAGGTGGCCCTGAGGCTCAGATCATGGCTGGTGTGAGCTGCCCAAGCTGCAATTTCATGACTGCTGGCTGAGCCATGCCAGTCTGTCTCTTTTCTGGAAACATTTGCAATCACCTGAGGCCTCTGTTTGAGGAGACATTAATCCATAATCCATCAGATCAGAAGTACTGGGTGGATTATCTGCCCTCCTATCATCACAGTTTCAAATTGCCCCTTGTTGTACCTGCCCCTCACCCATTTGTGTTGGTCTAGAGGCATCCGGGTTCAATCTGAAAATGCTACAGGATGGAGATCCTGCAGTTTGCTTCCTTCCTCCCTTCCTCCCTTCCTTCCCTCATTCCCACACACAACCCTCCTACCTCTGCTACCCACATCCTCCAGCCACATCTCTGCTGCCCCTCTACCCCCAGGGTTTCCCCCCAGAGAGGAACAGGAGCACAGAGCTGATAGCCCTGGCAGAAAATGCCTTTGGTTTTTAGGCTGTCAAACCACAGGCTATGCACACAACAGCAGCTAAAGCTGTCAAGCATGGCATCAACACCACCTGCATCTTAGGTTCCCCTAAATCCCCAGCTTTGCCTTTGCTGGGGCCACCTGAAGTCACCCAGTGTAGTTCCTCTGTCACAATGCCAGGAGCTGAGCAGATCTGGGGCTGTACAAAAGAAACCTCCTCCATCCCTGCCCCAAATCCCTCAGTGGCACTTACCCCTGAACCAGGCAGCAGGGCAAGATGCTCAGAAACAACATTCCACAGCTGGGCAAAGAAGAGTTTGCCTCTGATGAGATGGTTTGAGGCACTCAGCATCAGATGCAGAGCACGTGGGACCTGTACAGGCTCGGTGATGCACGGAGATATTTACCTGACCACTCAAATGAAGGCAAAGTGTTTCAATAGCTGCCAAGGGCACAGAAAGTGGCTTCACAGGCATAGCTAGAGATTCTCATAAGCAGTGAAAAGTGCAAAATTAAAAGCTGTGCCGGTGTTTCTGCACTGGATTTTGGGTTATGGATTGTTACAGATTAATCATGTATCTGTCACGCTTGGAGCATTCGCATCCACCTTCAGCTCATTCTTGAATGCTACTTCTGTTTTCCAGATTGCAACAACAGCAGAAATCCAAAAGTTGATCTCACAATGTGCAAAATTACTGATTTCTTCAAAGAAAACCTGCCCCTACAGCTGCCCTGCTTCTCTAGGTTATAATGTGTGGAAAGGGAATTAATTAACCCAGGCAGCTTTCTGGTACACACATGAACTCACCACAGCCCATGTAAAACCTGCTTGGAAACACTGGCTTAGCAGGAAGGCAGGCTCTAAACACAGCTGCAGATGGAATCCCTGAACATTCCAGTGCTAGTTCTGAACAGGAATAACTTGACATTTAATTCTGGGACAATAGTGAAATGTCAACATCTGTTGTGAAAATACAGTATAATTATTAAATTGACACCGCTTGCATTTTTTAAGGATGTGGTGATATTAACATCGCACTGGGATCCACTTGGACAAAGCCATGTTGAGTTTTTATGGTTTAAGTTAAAGAGAACAACTGTCCAGACTGGAGCAGAACAGGACCAGGCCCTGCTCTGGGCAGATTCATTTCAAGGATGGAGACCTCACCACTCCAGCCTGCCAGCTCTGAGATTGCAATATCCAGATTACTGGATTGCTCCAGTCCCTAAATGCATCACCCACAGCCCTTAGAGGGAGAGCCTGTAACTACCATGGAGACCTCAGACCATCCCAGGAGCCTTTCTGGGATACAGCAGAACACACCAAAGCTTGCTCAGTATTTAATTATAAATCTAAAGACTTTCACAAAGGTTTATCCAAGGATTTCACCTTTTGCTTCCTCTGATTATGGAGAGACTGATGTCCAAGCCTCAAAACTGTTGTGATCTTGGTTTGATGTCTTCCAAGTAAAACATCTCCCCACCTCACAGGAGTGTGATGGTGGAGACAATGTGAGACCCCACAGAAGCTGAGAGAGCTGGAAAGCAAGAGCTCAGCTCCAAGGCTCAGCTCACAGATGGGGATCCCAGCAGGAGCTCTGCCACTCACAGCTCCCCTACACCAGGCAACAGCCACAGGCAGGCAGCGAGTGCAGCAGCCAGAAACAGCATGGAAAAAAAGCAAATAACAGTGCATTTTGGGCAAGACACCCAAACCCCTCTGCACCACTCAGTCCCAGCCAGGAGCAGAGCTAAGTAGCTCAACTGGCTTGCAGGATTTTGTCCAAGAAGAACCTGTGGCTCCCTGTGCCCCCCAGAACCTTGAGAGGCACCAGCCTGGGCAGCAGCTCCTCTGATCTGCATGGCATTGCAAGAATTGTCAAATCACTTCTGCCCATTGTGGCTAAAACAGAATCACAGGACAAGCTGAAACACCACAGACTTGGCACTGAGTGAGCTTCTGAGTTGTGTTTTATGAATTGGTCTGAACACAGGCCAAATCCCAAAGGACTCAAGGACATCAGTGCCATAGATTTTTTGATCTGAAGGGAAGTTACTGTATTCAACCATTATGGGGTGATGTTAAAGAATTGTCACTAAAGCCAGTCAGCAATGGGGCAGCATGTTAGCAATTCTGGCTTATTTGGAAAGCAATAAATACAAAAACTGGCCTTGTTTTCCCCTCCCAATGCTCATGCATCTAGAGATTTAAAAAAAAAATGCCTAGGTCGGGTGGTTTGTCTCCTTGGACATTTTATACCACTCACAAAAGGAGGAGCCTTTTGTTTTCCCAGGGTCAGATCCAGAGAAGTGCTGAGTCTTAAAATTTAGTTGTGGGTATTTTAATGGTGAACTGAATGCAGGAGAGTATTTCATGCAGCACAGCAGATTCTGGTTCTTGGCATCAGGCTGAGCATCCTGAGCCCACAGTCAGGCTGGTGCCAGAGCCACAGAGAAAAACCCAGAGAGATCACCAGTGATCCCAAACTAGGAAAATTAAATGCAGGTTTGTTCCCATACCTAAGTTCTTGGTTGTGCAAGGAGCTGGGGTGGGAAATCCAGATTGTTACCTGTTAGTTACCACCCAAGAGAAAGGGAAAGGCTTTGAGCAGGCACACCTGTGCCAGAGAGGGGCTCAAACACCCTGAGCAGCATGTGATGGCACTTCAGCTCCTGCAGCAACCACTGAACTGATCAGCAGCAAATCCAGAAGGCTGAACTCTGCTAAAACAGAGGTTAGTCCTCAGGTTACAGAGCTGGAAAGGGGGCAATGGAGCTGGGCTCAGCACCAGCACTTTGAGCTTTTAATGCCAACCCAAATCCTGGCCCAGCTGAAGTTGGTGGGGATTTTCTCATTGACATTCAGCCCCTGGGTTTTGCAGAGGGCTGGATTTCCCTGCAGAGCAGCTGGAAAGCTTTCCTTCATTTCTACCAACATCACACAGTTCTGCAAAGAGATTTGCTCTGGATTTTCTTGTATTTGAGCTTGGCATTGGGTCAGAGACCCTGACACAGTGGCATAAAAGAACTGCAGGAACACAGCTCACAGGGCCAGTAACAAGAAACAGTGGAAATGTTGCTGTTATCCCACAAACTCTGGGACCAGTACAATACCAACTGCAAGCCAGGGGCTAATACCCACCAGTCCTGGGTTTTGTTCATCCAACTAGCTCATTCCTGTGCCTGCTGGTACATGATTAAATATTTAGCAGAGGAGTCTATTCACTGTGAAAACAGTTTTCCAATTTAGTGCTCCATGTTTTCTAGGTGGTGGGGTGGACAGGATTTGGGGACAGAGGGAGCATTCCTCTTAAGAGCTACTTTAAACCGTTCTACCTTTAGCAGCCAGAAAAGATGAGGAATTTCCTCAGCCAGCTCCAGTCCTGCCAGCAGACACTGGTAGCAAACCAACCACACAATCACACACCACAGGGCAGGTCCTGGTCCAGGTGCTGGGACCACCAAGGAACACACTGGGAGGTGACCTGAAATGGAATCAAGGCTTTATCTCTTCAGCTGATAACACCCACAGAACACTGACTTTTCTTCCCCCCTCATTCTAAGCAGATTAACAGTCTTGGAGGGAGTGGTTTTCCAAATTCAATCCTTAAAACTCCATCTTGACCTGTTTGCTGTTTACTCCTGTAAATCCACAGGAGAGTGATAGCAGAGGAGAAACACCACTTCCAAAGATAAATAAAATTTCTGTCCCCACTGGGGCCAAGGGGCCACATCCAGGAGGCAGCAATTGCCCACCTGGTCATCTCCCTCCCTGAATGTGTTTTGAGCTTCATCTCATCATACAGCAGTGAGAAAAAAAACAACTGAGGAAACCACCTCTTCCAATCCTGGAAAAAGCCCAACAGTTCAGCACCAATTATTTATGTCCCTCTAGATGGGGAGGGGGGAAAAAATTTTTCAGAAAATGCAGAAAGAGAGAATAAATTTGTCACCGGTCAGGGCAAGGGACCAACACTTCCTCTGGCTCTGGCAGCCTCAAGCCCAGGATTTACTTGCCTTACATCAGCAGTCACAGTGGCGTAATTGTGGAGAGTGAGGATGAGCAAGAGCAGGGGCTGCCAGAAGTGCAGGTTGTGTTTTCCTGGCCCATCCTCTGCCCAGGATATATCTGTAGCACAAGACATGTTTCTCCCACAGAGCTGCAAGAGCTCCACCAGATTGAAGACACTAATAAAAACTTTAAATGGAGCCAAGGTGTCCTCCCAAATGCTTCACACAGGAGGACATGAAAAATTATTTGAGAGAGCAAGCAAACCAGAAGCATTTCTAGGAGGAGTTGACTGGAGCAATCTACATTGATTTAAATCCACTGGTGCCTGCAGCTCTGCAGGCACAGCCCTGAGGGCAGGCACGGGTAGGGCAGAAATCAGGTTTGGAGCAGCAGGAGGGCACAAACTCACTCACAGTGCAAGATGGCCAGGGCTCTAACATTAGACACTTCCCCCAGCAGCCACCTCTGAGGTTTGGGGGGTTTGCTTTCTGTGGTTCTTCTGTGGGGTTTTGTTTTTTTTTATTTCCCAAGTGAAGCTTTGAAAAACCTGGAAAAAGCAGCAGCGCAGGGGCGTGCAGGACACATCCACACTGAGAGAGTTTCCAATCATGTCTCCCAGCTGTATCATTCTCAAGATAACTGAGAGAGACTTGGGGTTTATTGCAGTCACTGAGATGTGTCTGACTATTGGAGATTAATAATATCCAGTAGGCTTTTGCCCAGCAGCAATCACATTGCTTCACTGGGAGGCCTGGGCTTTCTCCTCATCCCTGGCTGCTCTGTCACTTCCAATGACGAGTTAACAGACAGCTGCTCTGCCAACACTGCACTGGGAGCATGAGGATTCCCTCAGAAACATAAATTGCAGCTGGTGCTGTTGGTAAGAGCAAAAAACAAAAAAATTTGTTAGTGCAGGTGAAGAGGGCTTTGAGAGGAACATCCCAGAGGAGTTTCCTTGGAGCCACTTATAGGGCTGCTCCTGTCCCACTCTCACCCTCTGTGTTCCCGCCCAGGGCACCAACCACAAAGCCTTCAACATCCTCCTTTGACACCCCAAGTGTCCTTGCTTTGCTTTGAAGTCCATGGGTCATAAACCCATGGGTATTATTTGTACACTGACAAATCCATATTGGTTTGTTCTTCAAGTCATATTAACAACTATCTCTAGTTAACTCTGACCATTTTTTAAACCACTGGAAGCTGTGTTAACTTGCACAGCAGCCAGAAGCTGTGAAGTCAGGTGAGACCATGGTGGTAAATCCCCATGGAGCCGGCTGACAGCACCATGATGCTGCCAAGAGCATCCCTGCACTCAGGGGATGTGGGTACCAGGGCAAGCAAACACCACAAATGGGAAAAGACATTTATTATGCAGAGCTAATAATGCCATTAGAGTAAACGGAGTTTGCCCAGAGGAATACCAAAGCAGTGAGATGGTTACAGGAGGTGCTGGGGGGTTCTCCTGGGCACGGGGGATGATGGTGCTCGGGTGGACCCTGCACATCCATCCTCATTCACCGCATCCCCCTCGGCTTTTGGGGGACAAAACCTGGAGGGGGCTGCAGCAGTCAGCCCTCCCCGAGCCAGAGGGAGCCTGGAGCTGGAGAATTTATCCACTGAGCTGAACATTTCTCGCTGAATTTTAGTTAGAAACAGCCTGCCCTCATGTGGTGAATGAAAAACCAGGAGGCTGAAGATTTTGGACTAAAACTGTCCAGTAATGTGTCAGGGCAGGGGCCAGGAGCCAGGCAGGGAGAAAATCCCTCACAGCTAAGTCACACACGGCTTTTCCTCAGTCACTTTTGTGCTTACTTCCCTTCCCATCTGCACAGCACCCACTTCTGCTGGCTGGTGATTCCCAGATAGCCACAGGCAAGTGCCCTGAGAGAGCCCCTGTGTGCCCAGCACAGCACCAGGGCTGCAGCACCCCCTGCCATGGCTGAGCTGGTCCCACAGCACGGGCATGACGGGCTCCACAAAGCCAAGGCAAGCTCTCCATGGAGGCACAGCACTGGGGCTACAACAGCTGAAATGAGAAGCCCCATTTCCTGTCAGTTTATGGGCAAAACAGTAAATAGATTTTCTTGAACAGCTCCAGTGACACTTTCCATGAGGGTGCAGCTCAGAAAGGCAATTGCTCGTCACATAAGGTGATTTCTGGGCAGCCTCTTGGAGCAGCCACAGCTTATCGTGACAGGGAATAAAAGCTCTACCCAGAATCAACATTAACCAGAATAAATAAAACCAAGCTGAGCAAGAGCCAAGAAAGCTGTATTTTGCCCACCCAATCAACTTTTTCTTACATTAGTGATATGCACAAATCTTCCAAACCAGCACTGAAAAAAAACCAGCTGTGATTCAAGAGCAGGCTCACCAAGAAGCAGCTGGGACAGTAACTCAGGGGCAGCAAGCGAAGACTGCCCAGCAGCCAGCCTCAGTGAGAGCTCTGGTATGGGGCTGCAGCTCATGGCTCAGGCAGGACCCCCTGATATGCAAACAGGGCACAGTTACTCCTGTTTGAGGCCTGCAGGATCCCAAAACCCTGTGAGAAAACGAGAATGTACCTGCACATCACCCTGAGAGCCAGCACATCCACAGTGCAGCCCCAGCCTCTGATGTGATACAGGCAAAGCAGAGCTGATTCTCACTGAACAGCAATGGAAAAGCAGAACAGAATCCCACAGTGGGAAGGAAGTTGAAGCAAAGCAAATCCTGCCCAGCACAGATGCAGTTTCTAACCCCAGGATCAGAAGAGTCCCTGAGGTCTTGTGCCATCACTCCAAGACATGCTGGGGGTGTCCAGCTGAGCACCACAAGCTGATGTGGAGCCACAGGGGAGGCATCTTCCCACTTCTTCCAAACACCTTCATTTAATGCTCCTGTTTGCAAAACTCCTTGACTGCAGTCCAAGCACCAACAACCTGTCCTGACCCTGCCTCACTTGTGCAGCTTCAAGGCCTCTGCAGAGGCACTGACTTATGACAGCTGGTAGAAAATAAGGAGAAAAGCAAGGAAGGGCATCAGTCTGGATGGTGATCATGGGTTTTTTACAGCCTAGACAAGCAGCAGCTGCAGTTCCACCTCAACATCCACATCTTACATGAGTCTCTTGCAGCAGTGGGTGCAACAGGCACTGAGGCACCTCAGGCAGAGCAGCTGCACAAGGAGCTCTAAGTCCACAGACCAGGACACTCATACAGAGCCACATCTGAGAAGTTCTGAGACCTGCTAATCCCAGTCTTCTTCCAGCAGCTGGAGCACCAGCACTGCAACACAAACTGCCCGAGCGAGGAGCTATGAAAGGCAGCACTGCAGCTCTGCCCGCAGCGAGCGGAGGCTCTAATTCCATTTTATCTGCTTGTCATCACCTCCTAAAACAAGCCAGGCCCATGTTTTAGTTGGAGAGTGAGGCGTAACGGGGTAAAAAGAGATTTTTGGTACATAAAAATAATTCTGAGCAGGTCTGTTTACGACAGGGCTGCCTCAGGAATGGCCCAACAGCAGAGCCAAGGCAAGGCAGCAATCAGGGTTAACACCAGGGTATTTTGCTGTATTTACTGCACTAATAGAACTGCACAGGAAGGAGCAATGAATGACAAGCAATGCTCCTTCCATCCCCAACTGCTCACACATGGGATTGGTACTGGAAGAGCCACACTCTGCTGATGCAGCCCTAATTCTGTTAAGTTTTAAGTTTTTCTTCAAAGCTAACCACTGCTTTTACTGCAGATGAAGCACTTATCATGAAGCTTTCCCAAAATAGAGGGTGAGCAGCCATCTCATTCTTCTTTCTTACCTCATGATAAAGAGAACTAAAACATTTTTAGCCAATCAAGCTCTGTCATATGCTACTTTTGGGTTGAAGGGTAAGGCTTAACATTTTTTGGTTATAGGGTCGATTATAAGGTTTTATAAGGTTTTCATCACCTTCATCATCACCATTTTGTTTCAGTAGAAATTGGTCCTTTGAGGAAATAAGTATTTGGAGATTTGCATAAACTCAGAAAGAAAGCAAAGACTAAAATTCTTGTCCCATCTTTCTGCATCTTTTTTACTGCATATCAATGCAAATCTGCATTTTTCACCAGTGAAACCAGTACAGAGGACTCTTTTTAGTAAGGAAATAAGAAGAGGAAAACTAAAAAGAAAGTGAGAAGCCATGTAAGAGAACAGTCCTGCAGCCTCTCTGAAGGAACAGCAATGTCTGGAGTAGATGGGCAGAGCAAACCTCCCTCCTGTCTCCTGGGAGAGTGCTTCCCCATCAGTCCCCAATTCCTCCCACATCCCAGCTGGAAAGCTGCAAGCTCAGCTACAGGCAGCACCAGTTTGCAGCTGAAGTTCCATCAACGCCTCCAGCAGCCAACCTCAGCACAGGGATCCAGGCTGGGATTTTCACTTGCAGGGGTTTAGGCACCCGTCTCCAAGCACTAAAAATCTGCTACTTCAAAATCTGCTGTTTATTAAACACTAACGGGCACCTGCAGCATTGCTTGGTATGGGGAGGGACAAGGGAATGTGCAAAGAGGAGTGGTCTGGCCTTGGAGGAAGGAAGGGGGCTGTGAGTTCAGGGCAGGAAGACCTTAATTTTCTTTTCATTGCTGCAATGAAGCTCTGGGCAGACAGACTGACAAAGAGTGGCCTTTGAAGTCCCAAGCGATTTGTTACTTCTTTGAAGCTTTCAATCTGTCCTGCCAGCCATTTGCTGTTGTTGCAGGGTACCTACCCAGGAACCAGCTTGGGGGTCTCCTTCAGCAGAGAACAGCACAAGGATGGTACTTAGCACCAAAGAAATAATTTCCATTAAAAAAAAAGCAAAATAAAAAGTCTTTTAAAAAATCGCTTCACTTCAGCTCTGCATCACCAGAATAACAAAATGGTAATTTCCAATTTCCTCTTCTGTATTTTATACATATATATTATATATATATATATAAATATGTAAAAAAACATTGATGGTTTCCCCTTTGATTCAGTAGAGCAATTCTCTACATTTTATAAAATCCTTTGGCGAATGAAACTCAACCTTTACAAAGCAACACTTCTAGCGGGAAATGTAATTAGCCAAATAACTGGTGACTTCTGACCTAGCTGCAGCAGCCAGCAGACTGACTGCAGAAGTACAGCAACTTAAATCCCCAGGTAGATGTAAAAAGGCAAGAAGAACAAGGCATGTTCTTGTGGTGTATTATCACAAGGATTTGATACAAAAGCCAGGATGAGACAAGGGCAGATGCAGCACATAATCACTTTCTCAGCCAGCAGGTCCTGGTCAAGAGCTGTTTCGAGTCTGGACAACACTTGGTCCAGTGACCAATGTAAGCAAATTAGAAATACTTACTCCTCTCTGTCAGCTATGATTTAAACCTAATAACACCTGGAAACAAACAAACTAACAAAAAAACAACAACACTTCAGATTTTTTTTTTCTTTACATGACTGTGATTACTTCAAAAAAAGTAACTTGGGAACAACCAAAGATGATGGGCAGTGAGCACAAGGACCATTTGAAAAACTCACCAGTTATAAATGCTTACCTGGGTGCAATGCACTGATTTAGAGATGAATATGCTAATTAAAAACTACTCTGAAGACCATCAACAGCAGAAGAGCAGAAGACACTTTTTTAAAAACAAGATAATTCAGAAGTATTAAGAATTATCTTAACAAGCTCCCCTTAAGAGAAAAACAAAGCACCCACTGGGTGCTCCACAGGATAACCACTGATTACAGCTGGGAATAACCACACACAGATTAAACAACAAAGTGTTGTGTGACAGGAAGGAGACTGAAATAATATGAAATATTCCCACTCTATAAAAATAGCCCAGGCACTCTGTTAGAAGCCCTCTGGAGTTTCCAGAACAAGAGCTGTCTCTTTCCACGATCAGCCCTCACGTCTGTGTGCTTGTACCTATTTATATACTTGCAGTAAAAAATTACCAGTGCTGACTCCTTTGACGTCCCACTCCCAGGAATAGCTGCTGCAGCAGCTCCTGGAACAGCCCCAGCCCCTCAGCATCAATGTCCAACAACTTCTCATGGGTTAAAAAACTCATTTAAAAAGCAGCACAGCCGCCTCTGCACCAGACAGCAGCACTGCACAGACACAGCCAGGGGGTTCCATCCATTTCCTCCTCTGCTGGAGCACTGGAATGCCCATCCCTGCATCCACAGGGCTTCCCATGGGAGAAGAGGCTGCACAGAGCATCCCAAAACAAATGGGGCAACCCTTGGCTTCAGCTTTTCCAAAGGAAGGGTCAGGGCAAGCCAAAAGGTACATCAGAAAATCCCAAGATTCTTTGGATTCCCTCCTTGCAGGGAGCTGGAGATAAAACTCCACAGCTCCAGAAACGAGTGGATATCCTACTGCACAGCTCTGCACATCCCATCACTGCATCCTCCCTCAGAGTTCAGATATCCAAAATACCCAAACTCACCATTCTCATGCCGGTTTGCTTTGGAGTAGAGCTTGTTTGAGGAGCTTTTTTCTGAGCTTTTTCTGTCCTTCTGGGGCTCCACCTGAGAATACAGAGCACCCAAAACCTCAGAATCAAGGGCATCTCCTGAAAAAGCTCCCAAAGCAATGCTCTGGGCTTAAGACAAGGTAATTAAGTATAAAAACAGGTCATTTGTTGCTTCAAAACAGTGGGTTTAGCATTTCTAAACCTTTGGAAACCTAAGTCTTGAAACAGAGACTAGGGCAGTGTAAAACAGGCTGTAGGCTGGGCACAACTGTGAGCGAGTCTGGGAGACCTTGGAAAGGGAGTTCTGCAATGTGTGAAAGCCAATGGTTTATCCTCAGGTAATAGTTTATCCTCAGTAAGAGGAAAGGACCAAGGAGCTCACTGATAAAACAGATGCCTCAATGGGAGATGCAGTGATTGATGAGTTAGTTCAGAACCAGCAGACTCCGCTGTTACATGGAGCCTCTTTTCACACCATTTCACTCCTCATCAGCCTTAGATATTTGCTCAGGTGATAATAGGAGCATTTTTGACTTCCAAATCCTGCAATGCCAATACCCTGTGGGTTAACCCCTCCTCACCATTCAGCCCTGCTGTGCTCTCAAGTACCAGAGCCTGAAAATAAAATCAACTTACTACCAAGCATAAGCACATACAGGGCACCATTTTGGAAGAAGCTGCTCCCAGGGAACAGATCTTGCCCCCGATGCCTGAGCTGGTTTACAACTGCAGGAACATTCACAGCTGGCTTCCATACCTCAGCACTTTGAGCTGAGCCGGTGAAATCCACACAGACCACCCAAACTGCACACCTCAGGTTTGTCACTCAGAACAGATTGTGTGGATACTCACTAGCACAGCACACCTACACTGCTGATGAAGAGCTTCCACCCACGGGAAAAGACAACAACCCCCCTCACTCAGTAAGTCCAACACCACCTCACTCACTGCTGGAGCCATTGGTGATCTGCCGACAGCTCAGCCCAGCTGGGGTGGTTTTGGGGTGCCCTTCTCAGGCTCTGGTCCTCACACAGTGCTCAGAAGCCCTCACCAGTGACACATCCCAGGATGACCACACCAGTCCCTTGCATCAAACACTGTGCTGAACACACACTGTGCACTGGTGGCACAGAATTCCCTCCAGCACCCACCCCACCAATACAAGCCTGCATCATCCCAAAACCACCAGTAAGACCTCATGCAGGAGCTGGGTGCAGCTCCAGTATTAGCAATACAAAGCCATGCTTGGAGCATCTCCCAAGAGTGCACTAACACCTCAAACTTGAGCTTCATTCCCAGCAGACACATCCCAATGCCTTCATCCAGTTGGGGTATGGTACACTACAGTAAATCACAATTAGCATACACTCCAACCCATTGTTCCTCACTGTCACTAAGTGGTGCAGCCAGAAGGGCTCTACACTTAGGGAACATCTTTTTCCTCGTTTGCATAGGGATTTGAAGATCAGATCACAACTCAGCCTCAGATTTAATTCTGGGGTAGAAAATCATCCAGAGCCACGAGATGCAGGGACACCCTCATAGGAGCTCTGTAGTTGTGCTTCAACCAAGAACGTATTGCTGTGCTTGGCCTGCTGCCTTCTCAGCTGCTCACAACCAGCCCCAGACCACATCTGGGCATGGGACACTGGGGACAGGATTCTATCAGGGACCCACTTTGGCATCAGCCCAGCTGGCCACAGTAAGCCAGACCAGCAATAAGATTCTTCTGGATCTTACAGTATTTTAGCTGAGGGAGGGAAAGGGTGTTGAAAACTTGCTGGTGCTGCCCACCCACTTGACAGACCACATCTGCTTGTGCCAAGGCGACTGCAGCAACCCCACGCTGTGGTGCTGGGGCACATCCACGAGTTTGGCCACACAATGCACATGTAACCATAGTTTTAAGAGGGCAGGCTAGAAAAAACACCTAGAAACTCAAGAATCCAAGGAACTCTCTCAAGAGGTTCACCGTAGTAGATAAACCACTCAAAAAAGGCCAAAGCCAACCCAACATTTAGCACAGGTCAGCAAATGCAGCAGCAGTCTCACCATGTCCATTAACCCTTGCACACCCACAGAGCTCAGGCTCAGCTCCCTCCCCTGCCAAAGCACCCAGATCCCATCAATCAGCACAGAGACTCTCCCAGCTCTTACATTCAGCTTCTACAGCAGCCTCAGCTCCAGCCCCACTTCTGGTCACACCATTCTGCCAGTCTCTGAAGCTGGGACAAACCAAGGGGTCCCCACTCCCAGAGCAGCAATTCCAGACAGGGTGCAGCTCCACTCCCAGGCTGAGAGTCAAAGAGCTAAAAAGAAAATGAAGCATGACCATGGCTTAAGGATGAGCACTGAGTGGACATCCTCAGTGGACATGGAGAGAAACATCCCCATTCCTAGCAAAGATTCTCCCTGAATTAGTAGCAGCAAGATGCACCTTACTTTAAAATCAAGATGGAAGAAGCTGTTGGAGGCTGTGACCCACAATCAGCAAAAAAAAAAAAAAAGCTCCTTTATTTCTTACTTGTCTACTGTAACCACACTTAGTGAAATCCATTAAACACAAGTTTTATTTTAAAATGTTTTTATTTGTAAGTCTGCCACAGTAATTTACATATTACAAGAACAAACCCCCAAAATGTGCTTCCCTGGACCACCACAAGTATTCATGGGGGTTTCCTTTTCAGGTTGTGTTTTGGGCTTTTTTGGTCTTTTTAAATGGCGGACAAACCTTAGTATCGAAGTTTTCTTTCTTCGTGTCCCTTGAAGCTGTGGAGTCACCAGCAAGGACAGTCCTGTGAGCAGTGACCACTGACACAAGCCACGCTGTCAGCGATGAAGGTCTTGCGGTTTACAGATGGATACCGTGCAATTTTTCTCCTACTAAACTAATCAAAATTGCATCGTGATCCACCCGACAACAGCAAAACAAGAGCTTTACCAAACTGGCAAATTTGGGGCAGTTCAGCCTGATGACAAGTCCTCCTTTCCTCCACAGGCCGGGACAAGTGCAATACTCTACATACAGCTACAAGTAATGCAACAAATCCCCACCCATGGAGAAATCAGCGCAAGGCATCTTCAAATCTTCAATGGAAGAAAAAGAAAAGGGGGAGGGAGGGCAGAAGGAAAAAAAAAAAAAAGCTTGAAAACCCATTAATCACCACAGATTCACCACCACCACAGTCAGTTTTGCATGGATTTGCACAGCAATTTTAGTAAGCTGGGATGCAAACCTGCAAAACTGACTGTAATCAGCACCATCTTCTCCAGCAACTGGCACTGGCTAGGATGCACTTTATCTAGCAGTACTGTAAGTGCCCACATTACAGTAGGTCCAATTCCAAGCTACCTGCACTATGAGCACTTTGATACTGCTAGGACAAAACTACTTCCCGAGCAATTACCTTCAATGAAAAAAACAACAATACTTTAACTAAAGAAGTAATTGCTGAGCCAAAGCCAGATGGACGCAGTTTTTTTGGATGTGCAGGCAGCAGCTTGTGCCAGAAGGAGCATTTAGGGCAGTAGATTCTACGCTACTTCACTAACTGCACTAGATGCACCTTAACACAAGGACCATTTGCAGTGTGGCTCTAACACAGCACAACAATCCTGGTTCTGTCTGTGCCCTGCCACCATCACGGAATCGCCACAGTAATGCCAGAAGTGCTTAAACTGCAGTAGATCCTAAACTCTACCTGCACTGTAAGCACTTTTGCACAACTCGAGGCCCATCACCAGACACAAATTCTTCTATTTCAAGGTCTTGTTTCAGCGCAGCTAAAGCATCACAGAAGCATCTTGAGTGAAGCACAGGAGCCAACAGTACCTGCCAAGAGAGAAGACCAATATTAATGTTGCATAACACAGATATGGATTTGCTACTCAGTTTAAGAGAGATTTTTCTTATTTAAGCATAGAGCAGAAATAGGTTCAGGACTTTTGAGAAGACAGTTTAACTGAGGGCACTTCAAATGAGGAAAAGGTCTGCAGCTAATTTTCCCTTGAATCAAGGTAAAAATGGCTTCTTCCAGATTTTAGTAGCAGTTGAAAAGCACCCTAAGAGGTATCAAAACATCCCGGTTTCCTGCTCTCATGTGTTACTACAGCACCAGAGACATTTTAGTTGACCTTTCTCCTGGAGCTTTACCGAGGGTCTTGCATCACCCAACGACCAAACATTTCCCCCCAGTAGTGCAAGGAAAGTTCTGACACATGATCCCACAAGCTCCGCATCAGATAATGGAGTATCTGTACTTCAGATGATGTGTGAGCTGCAGCACAGCACAAAAGCGACGGAGCCTCCACATAGGAGGGGAAGGGGTAAAATTTTCTATTAACGAATTTCGATTTCCCTGCGGAGCCGCGCTGTCAGAACCCGGCCTTACAAACCTGCGGGGGTGGGCAGGCTCCGATCGGGGATGCCCCGGGGCAGCGGGGCGCCGCCCGAGGGGTTCTCCCCAAAGCGGAGCCGCTCCGGGTACCGGTGGCTGTGCCAGGGACGGCCCCGACCCCCGCG
>VXBI01001939.1:1476183-1489936 GCA_013397375.1 Toxostoma redivivum
GAGCACCCCAGAGGTGCAGCCCGAGGGGTCCCGCTGCACCCGGAGCCCCCGGGCCGCACCCCCAGGGGACCCCCGCGCCCGGCCTGTCTTGGGGACCCCAGCGCGGGGTGTTTGTCCTGCCCTGGCGGGCGGCCCTCGCAGGAATGCTAAAAATGTGCTAATTGTGCCCAGCCAGCGGCCAGGGTTCCTCAGGGATTAGGAGCAATCATCTTTTAAAAAAGAATAAATAACATAAAATCGATTGATAACGAACAGTTTTGCCCCCCTTCTCCGGGGGGTGCTCTGCTCGGTTCGGCCGAAAAGCCCCAAAAGTGCCTCCTCATTTTACCCCGATCCCCGATGGGGATCTGAAGTCAGAACAAAATGTCCCCATGGAAACCGGGCAGTATCTATCGGGACTGCGTTCGCACACAACGAGAAAAGAGCTTTTGTGTCGTCGTCGTCGTCGTCCCCGTATTTATTACAGTTTAATTTCTTGATTAGAATTCGGCGGCCCCGTTGGCGCAGGTTGGAGGGCGAGCTTGGCAAGGTGCTGCGCGTGTGAGGCCTCAGACAAAGCGGCCGGGGCAGGACGGGCGGGCTCGGCGCAGGCTGACCCGGCCGCGGGCTCCTGCTCCTGCTTTTCTTACACAAACTGCAATTTGTTCTTCCTCATCACTCGCAATCCTCAGCTTTGTTTCTCTCTGCAAACTTTTGTGTTGTAGTGCCCGGGATTGATAGGGAATTTACTCGTTCGGAGCTGCAGGAAGATCACGTGTAATGGAGGACGCAGTCAAATTCGAAATTTGAATTTTCTCCGGATTAGGCAAAATGCCTTTCTGAGGTCCCGACCCACAAATGCTAAAAGAGAGCAAAATGCCCAACACTAAAGTCAGCAATTTAGCATGGGTGTGTGAATTTGTTATCAACACCCCTGCAGAAACAGAATAGTGAGTTGACACAGCGATGGAAAATGCAGACGTGTCCCAGTAACTCTTACGTGCATAACAGGCAAAACATTCCCTGAGAAAAGATAATTCATACTAGTACAAGATACTAACTCTGTAAAACAAAACTTTTTTCAACTGGCAGCAAATAAACATGACACAGTACTAAAAAACTTTCTTCTTTATATAAAAATGTTTTATGTGCTGTGCATTGATTTTTGATTCTTTAATACAAACATTTGTATCATAGGCATATTCAAATCTTATATAAGAATAGAGTTATGTGTAGGAGCTTTTACTCAATTCATGCTGGAAATTGATTATCTCTTTTTGTCAGTTCAGAAATAAATTAGTCTTTCAACAAAGAGAGCCTGAAAATGGTGAAATAAGTCTACATGAAGTGTTGCACAGATAAGATTAAATGGTATTTTTACATCCTCTTGCTGACCTTTGACTTGTGTTTTTGTGTATCTTGGAAGGGAGTCCTGGGGTCTGCAAATACATCAGTTGCTAAAAAAAGTAATGGTCAAAGAAAAAAGTGCCAGAACTTTTCTTAATATTTTAAAGGGTACTGTGTAGTGAGAGCAGTTCTCTGCCATGTCAGCTGGGCAGAGTTTTGATGGCCTTTTCAAGCACACGGTGATTTAAAGGTTGCAAGGTGGTGCTTGTAAAACACATTACTGTGGGGAGGTTTTGGAGGTCTGTTAGCAAAACTAAAATAGGTGCAATCCATATACAGAGATGAGAGAAAAATAAAATTAAATTACTGAAAATCACTTTCACAATTTATTCTGAAATTCTATACCTCACCCTTACAACAAATATACTGAAATTTGGATTTTTTGTTTCCTGAATGGAGCCACATGCATGCATATGTGCTGAGAAGATATTCCTGTTTCCTTCACTGCACTTTTCTTCTCAGTGCTGGAGATAATTCTGTTCTTTCTCTTCTTGGTTATTGATTCATTCCTACTGTAACAACTATGATCAAGGCTTGCCTTGGACTCTCTGCTCCATTTCTGTTCCCTACCGAAATCAGAATTATTGTCTGACCTTTTTCATACTGGAGAAGGACAGTGAATTGTGATGAACTATCCAAATGCATAAAAGAAATCAGAAACACTGAGAGGGATGAATCTTCATGAAACAACGACTTTCTTTTCAAAACAAACTATTCAAAAATCAGTTCCTGTATGGAAATATTTCTATCAGATTAATAAAATCTAACTTATTTCTCAAAACTTTGGGAGTAGTTGAAAGCCTGAAGATCTCCTAAGCTTGCAGAACACCAGCATGAAATCAGTGTCCAAACCCCTGTTTTATAACCAGGTCCAGAGTCTTTTTGCAAGAAAATGTTTGGAGAGATCAGGTCATCTTAAAAAGGAACAAAAAATCCAAAGGAATATTTAAGAGAAGACACTTTAATAATTAGCTACAGAGTTATTCCCCTGATAAGAGGGAGGCTGCGAACTCTTTCTGTGAATTCTCACAAACTCTGGTAAATCTTTGCAGCAGTGGAGTTCCTTAAAGGTCTGTCTTCATTTGTCTCGTACACTTCGGGTTTTTTGTGTAACTCTGGATTACCTGTCATGTGCTGCTGAACTGTCTTTATTTTAAATCATTCAGCTGAAAAAGATGTAGAATGAAAATTTTCCTCTTGTGAGAGCAGGAAAAAAAAAGAGATATTTTGGGATTTTCCTCAATGTCAATGAATAACTTAATTCAGTATTAGTTTTCTGAGTTGTTTCTATGTGCTTGCTCTTGTAATGAAAAATGATTGATAATAGAGGTTTTATTTAAGAAATGTCACACTTCTGTCATTGTATTAGGCATTTGAAACTGGCATTCACCTTTTAATTTCTATTTGATTCATTTGTAAAACTATTTAATAGGGGAAAATGAGGTACAAATAAGCTGTGTTACTTTTCATTTTAGCTAAGTATGCTTATAAAAACACTCAGCTCTCTCCCAAATAAGACCAATCTACATATAAAATAAGGAACAAGGGTACAGTAGTGGCATAGACTTCATGTCTAATTTTTTTTTACTGTATTGATCACTGTAATAAATAATGTAACATTTGCTGTATCTCTGACATGCTGTAAAAGGACTGCTGCATACTAATGTCTCAAACCTGTCCTTTTAGGAGCTCTTTGACAATTTATTATAAACATGTTTATTATACCAAAATTTAAATGTATAGAATGATCTCTGCCTCATTTATCTTTACAGTTTGGTAGCTAAGTATATTAAAATCTGCATTTAGCATTCTAATATTTTCATTTGTTATGTTTCTGTATTACTTTGTAGCAGGCTGAAATTACATTTCTGTTAAGCTCTTTTATGTGATTTCTATAGGTTTGATTCTGAGTTGCCTCCACCTTCATAACATCATGGGAAGTTAAATGAACCTATCCTTTTGCAGTGCTCAGTTCTTCATCTATTTCTTTCCCATTTCAGGTGGGTTAAATCCTGAAAACTGGATATAAGTTGTCAAATCAAAAGGCAGCTACTTGCATGACTAAATGAGCCTTTTCATGGTACAGGATAGGGCCATGTGTAATGCTGAAATTAAAAATGTTTCCTACATGAACTTGCTGAGGAACAGGGTTTCTATTTTTTTCATATCAAAGTCAATTCTTGGAAGGCAGGGTTTTGAATGCTGGCCATCTATTTTCTGTTTCAGATTCTCTGGATAGTAGTCTCTGTCTTGTTAAACACCTTTTCAGATACCCCATGCATCCTCCTGCCATTTTAAAAGATCATGGATTATACCTGCCCACACCACTGCATTAAGGTCTCTGTGGTTTGAGATTTGCCTTTCTCATCAGAAGGTTTTGTTGTGTAACAACTTCTCTGTTTCATTTCACTCCAGATGGGTGAATTCCTCTCACACACAGGTTTCCAATTTTGCCAAATATTACTGATATTTTGATGAGTTTTCTAATTTGTGTATATAACAACAGCATTTTAATTAATGCATATGTCCCTGTAAATTAATTCTGAAGTACAGTTTCTATTTTGTAACAGTGCACAACTTCCCCTTTTGTAAAATTGCTTGATAGATTTTATTTCTCCACAGCTGGCAATCAGAATATGTTGTGAACTCTCTAGATTTTGTGTAAATCTTAATATTTGGATGAGCCACATAATCCAAATATGTGCTTATGCCTTTAAAATTGTGTAAATAGCTTAAACGAGGAGTATGTAAGCTTGCAAACCATGAAAGCTGTGTCTTGAGGAGCAGTGTTCTTTCCATCAAAACACACTACAAAGGCAGGCTGCACCATGAATTGATCCTACACATTTATACACATAATTTGGGTAATTTGGACATGAGTGCTCCTGCTGATGCTTCAACCCATCCATAGGTTCAGCACAGGAAGAATTGGCCCCAGCCCTGCACACACCTCTGTGCACTCTCTGAACTCCTCCTTCAGGGCAGAGGAATTAAACATGACTGGTTTATCCTTTTTTTCTGTGCCTAAACTTAAAAATATGCTCAAGTCATTTCTAGATGAGACATCTCCTTCCAAAATATACTTCCCTTACATCACGTGGCATTTAGAAATTAGTCAATAAATTACTGTTTGACTCTAGGTCATACATAAATTGTTATTTTGTTGGGCTCATTAACTGTTACTGCAGAGTGATGTACAGCATTGCCTACATTTTTCTCTGAAATCCAAATATATTACTAATATTTAATGTAAGGACCTGATGAGAAGACCCAGGGACCAGACCTTGTCTTCATGTTTCCAGTGTGTCCTGTGGTTTGTATGTTGATCCCACGGAAGACATGTACCTCTCCCCTGTTGATCAGATTATGTGCATTCAGGGAAGTCAAGCAGGTATTAGATTTTGAGAGCTCTTTCTGTCAGGCAACCTCTAAGGAGAGGCAGAGGTTTGGATATTGTACATGTAAGAAATATGGGAGTTTACACACACACACACACACACACCTGATCTTCATGCACAGCAAAAAACAGCTGGTACTTTTTTCCACTCTTGAATTCCGACAGTTGCATGCAATAAGAAATGCAAGGGTTCCTCTCTTTTTTTCAGCAGAAACATGAGCAAGTTACAGACAGAAGCTCTCGGGTTGCGTGTCAAATGTACAAAACTTCTGCAGGTGCAGGCCAGGCTCTGTAAACCACCTGCAAGTGACAGGATGCTTGTCCTTCACCCAGTACCCAGAGCATCCCTCAGGCCCTTTTCTCTGTGCAACATCAGATTGTGCTTCAGGAGCACTGATTGGAGCAGATGTCTTGGACAGAAATCTCTGTATGTGTTCATTAAATTCAAAATCCTTCCAGTCAGCATGAGCTCCTTGGAGCAGACAGTGTGAAGTAGTTTTTACATCCATTTGGGGGAGGTATTTCATTATGCAGCTTGTCAAAGTTCCCCTTCAGTGATTTCCCAGCACTTGTGCAGGAGCTGGGTGCTGGAAGGTGCATTGCAGAGGCTATTGCCTCTCACAGGAGCATTTTGTAAATTCAGGGAACAGCTGGGTTCACAGGTTGGTTAAAAAACACTGAGATTCAGGCTGACTAAGCACTAGGATGTCTTCCCCAGCCTGCAGAGCAGCTCAGGATTAGAAGGGCATAAAATAATTTTAAACCTGCTATATATTCCCAGTTCTATGGCTACAGGCATAACACAGGATCTCACCTCTCATCCCAAGGCAACACTTTTCCAGTGCATGTGTCACGTGTGCTCCAGATCCCTGCTAAGAAGATAAAATACATTAATAGTAGTTTAACACATTTTCGGATGTGCATACTAAAAGGATGATCCTGTTATCCCGAGCTCAAAGTGTTCTTTTGGAAAAGAACAGCATGACAGGAGGTAAACAAACCTTACCACGAAGAGGAATATATAATTGACCTCAGCATAGTGGGAAAATGGACTTGCTTGGAGTAATAAAGTCCACAGATCCAGCCCAGACGGGAAATAAGGCTGAGGATGGATACAGGCTGGAGTTCACATAAAAACATGCTAAGATGTGGTTAAAAAAAATCATTTTAGGAGGGAAGCTCCTTTCTACCTCAGAGTAAGGTAACACTGTCTGTCAGAGGAAGGGGGATGTTATTCCCTGTCCAGAACCTGTCCCAGCTGCAGAACCCTCCGGGCAGCTTCTGCCGGCACCAGCCGGTGTGGCTCTGCCCCCAGGCTGCAAACAGGCTGAAGTACAGCACTGGGAAAGAAAAGTATTCCAAAGACGGAATCGTATCCACTCGCTTTAGTAACAGGCAGGGACAGGGACATCTGGGGTGAAGCCAGAGGCGCCGGGGAAGCGGCTGGAGGTGGGCACTGGAGCCGGGACGCGCAGCAGCAGCTCTGCGGTGCAGCCCGGGATGCGATGGAGTCCAGGATGTGATGGAGTCCAGCATCCGATGGGAGTCCAGGATCCGGCACCGCAGGAAAAGCTGCTCTGCAGAGCTGATGAGGTTGGCTCGCAGCCCCGGCGATCCGCGGGCGGACACACAGCCTTCCGTCCCTCCGTCCCTCCGTCCGTCCGTAATTCTGTCCGTCCTGCCGCCTTCCAGCCAGGACACAGCTCCTGCCTCCTCTGATGTGCAAAAACTCATCCGTCCTGGCATAGTCTTTAACTAGAAATTAGGGTTGTGAGTTCGGGAAAGACATCCCTCTCCCTGTTTGCATAAATTTACTCCTGCTCTGTAGCCTATTAGGAAGCAACACTTCTGTGCTGTAATTTCATTAACCTACAAAGAACACAAAACTGGTGTGGCCAAGAAGTATTTTTCCATGTAAATCACGCATCTCGAAACACCAGGTCCTGTAAGAACTGTTTACTGTGCAGCTCCTTACATGAAATTATTTTCTGGATAAACATGAGCCATATGCAACCAGCTATGGCAGATTTGCAGTTTACATCACAGAGTTGTCAGCTTTGCAAAAATCAGTGAAAACACACAGATTATTGTGAGTAAGCCCTTGAAACTCATTCTACCTTTAATAATGCTCCCCACAAGTTTTTTGCAGGAATAGAAAGTTAAAATTAAAGCCAAAGTGTGGAAATTCTTGGAGGCAATAATTCTTAAGGATTTGTATTAAACTGAGTTAATAAATAAATCATCTAGTTCTCACATCCTCCCATTACATATGCCCTTTTATTAACTCTTTAGATGGTTTTCTTTGTATTTTTATAAAATTATAGGTTAATTCTGCAAACACCTAAATTATGCAAGTAATTTTATTTATGTGAGCAGATTTACTCATGTATCTAAATATTTGCAGAATGAGCCTTTCAAAAGTATAAACCAACTAAAGATATTGATATGTAAAACTTCTCTTGTTCAATTAATTCTCGCTAGTGCTGACTAGCTAAACCATGGCATTCAATAGCAAAAATGCCTTTGAACAGCAAAAAATGATGAAAGATTTGTTGGCTTCTGCCTCCTTCAGGATTAGGGTAGAATAAGGTGAGTTTAGTGCTACAGGCAGGACTCAACCTAAACCCAGATGTTCTGCAAACAACTTTATCATCATAGCCACACTCATTTGTCACAAAATAGTGACATTCTGAGATTTAAATCCATCACAAATATTTTATTCTCCCATGAAATCATTAAGAAAAACTGAAAAGAATCAAGTAAAAAAAAGTAATCAAAAGGTTAAGAGTCTTAATACCAAATTATAAAGCAAAATGCAAAATGTGTAGCAAAATGCAAAATGTGTAGCAAAATTCATTTGCTATTGATTTTTTAAAATCTCCAAATGGATTTATTGAAAAACTTGGGGATAAAACCACAAAAATGCACAAAATTTAAGGGTAGAAAACAAGAAAGCAACTAATGTGCTGGGGTTTCTTTCAGATCAGCGTGTGTGTTCACATGGAAACTGAAATCCTTAAAAGATAACGGCAGCAATCCTTGTTAACCCTGAAATCACATCTATGAGCAAGGAGACAGTTGTAGGACTTTTATGAGCTCTGCAAGGAGTGAAACTCTAACTGAAATATATGTTATGCAAAACAAATTCCCTGCAATTTCAGCTCAGAAATGCTTTTGAGGTACCTTGTGACAAGGCTCTGGGTCATGACCCGGGTCTTGAGAAGCCTGAGTTAGGAGATGTTAGTTTTCCTTGGGGCTTTGTTTACCATGGACTTAGACATTTTGTATTATTAAGAATCTGTGGCTTATGAGGACATTCTATTTATCTTACCAGTCTTTTTTGATGGAAATGCCTGAATTTTCTTGGAAACAGGGATTTTATTGTGGATTCCTGGTGCCCCTTGGAGAGGCTTATTTTTCTGGACAATAGTTTTCCTTAGTGTCACTACCCTTTTGATTTCCCAATGGTCACAGGCTCTCAAGGTCGTGCAAAGTGCATCCTTTTGTTATAATGGACCCAGAATTTTATATTAAAAGGCAGCAAAAAAATTTTATCAGTTTAGTGATTTAAAGTATATTTTCTCCCATGTACCTCTGTGTTAGATTTTGGCTGTTCTTAAAAAAACTCTGTACAATTTGTTAAGAACATAAAAGGTTTGAAGGCATAATACAAGAGTACACTCAGTGTATATATATTTTTTTTAATTTACATGCAAAACCAAAATGCAGATCCTGGCAGCAGGATTTTCCACATGAACCTCTGTATAATTTAAGCATTCAGTGCATCAGAGATTTTGTACCTTACACAGAGTGTAATGTAAAGTATTGAGAAAGTATGCTTTTCTGTTTTGTTTATTTTGATTTAGCTTGACTTTTCCTTTCTACATTACTCATTTAGGCAAATCCTCTTCTCTTAAATGCCTCCTGATGAGTGTTGCATTAAAAAATGCTGATGACTGCCATGGCTTGTGGCATCACTGTAGTTTGTGACAGTGCTTTGCCTTGCCCAGAAGGGAAATAGTTCCTCTTTTTACTAACCAGAAAGCACAAAACTTTATGAAGACTGAAGATTCAGTGAGAATATTGTGAATTCTAACAAGATTCCTCCCCCTTGAGATTTGCCTGTTTGCAATCTCCTTCCGACCTCTGTAACAGCAAGTTTTGATTAAACGATGAAAAAAAACACATTAACCTTTTATGAGCACTTCAATTCTTTACTTTCTGTTACAAGATCGCCCAGAACTCCAGGTAAATGTGTTTTTTGTTGTGTAGGAAATGCGGTAACTCACTTCCCAGAGTGCTTGCAGCAGGGCTGGGCTGAGCTGAGCGCTGTTTGTGTGCCCCAGGGCTCCAGAGGTCACTGCTGCCTTTGGGCTCCCGAGGCTTCCTCGGGGCTTTGTCCTGCAGCTTCTGCCGCTTTGTGCTCAGCCAGCTCCAGCAGGATCGCATCCTCTGCTCTCCCCGAAACACCCACAGCCCAAAATGACTGCCAAAAAAAGATCACGTGCATTCACAGCTTAAAAGTTACTGCCTTCAGCACAGTTTGTCTTTTCCAAAAGTGATTATTTTACATATTTATTAAGAGATGGACAACAGCTGTGACATAAAATGTGTCTGATTTTAGCATCATTCCCTATTAATAAATTCTCACAATCGGTTTAATTGTAAAAGTATACAATTTTAAAACAATCTTTCTTTAAAAAAAAATCTTCTTCACTTTCCTGATATAAAAGCAAACTGTTAAAGCTACAGCTTTTTGAACTGTGGTTTTGTCTGTTTGGGTTTTCTCTCTAAATCTGCCGTTGCTTACTTTTTTGGAAAGTCTCTAAGGAGAAACGAGAAAACTCTGTTGATTTCATTTTTGCTTACAAGGACTGTCTGATCATTTTCATTGCCTGAACTTGCTCTACTCACACAGCTTTCCCTTTGCTCTGCAAGCACCTGAGTAACATTTAAACACAAACAAAAGTGTGGTAACTGCAAATTTTACACATTTTTATTGAACAATTCTATGAGAAGAAAATTTAATTATAATGCTCTGCATAAATTACCAGGCAGTTCCCTGACAAAACTTACTAAAGTCAATGGAATTTTTTCTCTTCACTGATTTCAAGTTGAATTAGGAAGTCTTTGAATAAGATTTAAACAACAATAACTTAAAAAAAAATTTCTAACAAAATATGACACAGTGTTTTCAGAGAGTGTAACAGGAGGCTCACACATAATTTATTTATCTATATTTTTATTTGCTAGTTTTCTATATTTTTCAGTCTTCTGGGGGAAAAAAGGGCTACTAGGTTAATTTGCAGCTTTGCTTAATTAAGAATTTAAGACCAGTCCTTTTTTCTTTTTTCTTTTGCCTTTTTAGTTGAAATGTTTTCAAGTCAAAGTAGAGCTCATTCTCCAATTAAGCTCTTACATGCTGCTACATTCTAGTAACGAAAGAAGGCAACAAATTCACTAAATCCTCCAGTTCTGACAAATCAGGTTATTTTCCCATCTGCTCCTGCTTGCTGGAATCACTTTTTAAATCTACCTCTCCAATTCCCACGGAGAGGACAGGAGGATTTCCATTACCTCAGACTTACATATTTTATTTGTAAAGAAATGATGAATTCTTAAAAGATTTTTTTTGCATAGTTCTTGGATTTTTCTGTTTAAGAATATAGATTTTTCTTAGAAATCTGAATTCCTTTTTAGTTTAGATCTATTCTTGAGCTCTGGATGATGCAAGCCATAGGCATAAACAGCTACACAAAGGAAACTGGGATTTTATTGTGCATTCCTGGTGCCCCTTGAAGAGCTTATTTTTGTGGACAATAGTTTTCCTTCGTGTCACCACCCTTTTGATTTCCCAGTGGTCACAGGGTTCCAGGGTCGTGAAAAGTGCATCCTTTTGTTCCTTCTAGCCTAAAATTCTGTATAAAAAAGCACTTAAATTTGGTCAAGGCATAGAGGGTATTTCATGTAGCAGAACTCAAGCTGCAGAATTTGCTAAATTACAGTTAAGATTGCAGTTCAAGAGAAAAGGTTTCATTAAACACACACTTCAATATTCAAACTCTAATAAGTATCTATTCATAAAGTCACATAATTAATCCTGGAATATTTCTTAGGATTCAAATAATGATTGCCAAGCAGCAAAAATTCAATATTATTTTAATATCTAGCTGTAATTAAATTGGTTAATTAATTTTGTACTGTCTTTTTAAAAGGACTTCACTATGTATTTGTAAATGCATTGTGAAGCCCTAACAAATTATTTTCTTCATTATTCAAATATTATCTTATTATCTCTTTCAGTTAAATCATGGTTCTTAAGGACCTCTTATGCTTTTAAAAAGACTAATGAAAACTAAATTTCAGACAGGAAATTTACAGCCCACCTTTGAAATTTATCAAGAAAGAAATCAGCACATTTCTTAAATATGTGTATTTCATCCTTAAAATAAGATTAATCATACTAAATAAATGTTGTTATTTGCAATAGTCCATCTCTCCAACATCCTCACAGCTCCCAAGGTCCCAGCAAGAGCAGAAGAAGGGCAGAGAAAAGGCAGAAGCTGGGTAAGAGCTGGAGCAGGGCTGCAAGGGGTGGGGAGTGATCAACACGAGGTTTTATCCTGGAGGGAGATCTGGGAGAGAGGAGAGGCATTCTCTGACATGGGGGCTGAGATAAGACTCCTGATTTATTTATTGACTCCAAGTCCTGGAGCCTGTGGTGCCCTGTCAGGCTCCTCTGTGCTTCAGGAGTCAGGCTGATCCCATCCTTTAAAGATGGAAAATGAGTTATTCCCCAAGGCAAAATGTTCCATGGAAAGTGTGTTACCTCTGAGCAAGCGTTGCTTGTTTCCTAACAAATAAATAAAAAAAACCAGATGTGTGCAAAACCTGGAACAGTTAATTCCAAAAAGCTTCGTGGCACTTGCCAGTGGATTGCCACATGTTCTCATCTTCCCTTTTCAGCCTAATTCCCATGAGGCAGGCAGAAGCTTCTGTGATCCATTCACTCTTTTCTTTTTTCTTTTTTCTTTTCTCTTTTTTTCTTTTTTTTTGGAAAAGAATCCATCAAGATAAGGACGGGGTTTTTTGCTTACAGAAGAGCAGGATGCATTTCCCAACATAAACACTGCAGTTTGTAAATTAATGGGTTTTGTACTGAAATGTATACCAAAGCCTCCCAAATCTCCCCTGAAAAACAAGATAAGAGAATCTATTTAAAGCTATTTTCTGGATCCCCTGAAGCCCCTCCCCTTCCCAAGAATTCAACCCTCAAGGTACAATGCTGATTTTCCTAAGAGCAGATGGAGGGCACCTGGAAATTGGAAGAAAAGACCAAGTATCCACATCCAGAAGACTTTTTCATTTGTGTTGTTTAGATATCTTGTTTCTTTGGAAATGGAAGGTATTTCTAATTTACCTGAATTGCATTAAACAAATTTATCTATCAGCCACTGGAATGCTCAAATATTGGCTGTATCTAATCCGAACTGGAGAGCCACTTCCAGATTAGCAGCCTTGAATCACTGTTTTTTAATACTGGATGTATTTTTTCTGGTTGAATGTATAGATCACACTCATTTATTCCATAAGAAGATTTCCTTTGCAGCTGGTGGCTCTGACTTTTAGTGGGCAAAAGTTTAACTCCTAATGAAGCAGCAGTTCCTGGCTGCTCCAAACTGTCCTGTCTTGTTTGATGATCCAGTTTTCCTAAACTCAGCTTGCCATTTCCATGTGCTCATCTCAGCCTGAAGGGTAATGTAAAATAGGATTTCCTAAAACAAAAAGAAACTAATATCACAAAAATACAATTTTTTTGGCTAAGAATGGTTTATTTCTGTTTTGTTCAGTGCTTCCATTTGAGACAAGGACAGAAGCTGAAAGAACTGAGAGGGAAGGCTTATTCCAATAAATGTTCTTATACTGAGCTCTTGCTCAATATAGACCAAACACTCACTACTTCTACAAATTAGATCTACTTCATTCTATCAAGGTTTTAATTACATCCTTGGCTAAGTAAATGTTGAGGCTGAAGCACATAATAATATATGTCACACACTTCCATGACATATTATATAGATGAACCTGCACCATGTACAAGAAAGTCACATATAAAATACACTCCAAACCGTATAATTACATTTTAAATATTATTTTTATAATTTCATGCGTAAAGTTACATACTACAAAAATTATCATCCTTTATTACAAGCCTCAGGAGCATATTTTATGTTTGTTGTTTTGACGAAAAGCAAAATACCTTGAAGGGAGTATGAAGAGCTGTAATTGCTCTCCTGTGCCCTTTCAGCTGTGAAAGGGCAACAGTAGGCTCCCCCCACCCCCATTAACCCTGTCAGAGCTTCACTCAGGGCTGTTCTGCAGGAGGATGGAGTGCAGGATGGAAAACAGTTTTTTCCAGCACTCCCTTGGACTTTTGTGTCCAACAACCAGTACAGCCCACAGAAATCACAGATGTCAGGTAGAGACACCTCCACTGCTCTTAAGGGACACAGACCTGCCCGCAGGAGGAGAAATCTTTATTAAAATATTTCTATTAAGAAGAAAATTCTTCTTAATATACAGTTCTGAACCTCCAGGAAAACCTGGGAACCCACAGAGCAATGCAGCTCTTCACAAGTCAGATGTAAGAGGGTCAGATAAGGATACTTTCCAAACCAAAGCTGCTTCACCAACTGATTTGCATTTTTAAAAAAAAATTTTTAAAAAGAGAGTGTACAGTACCAGTCACTCTGTCCTTAGATCTATGGGCTCAGCAATCTTTGGCAGAGGACTGAGGTACCCAGCTGGAGGCAGCAATATCTCTGCATTCCCCTCCACAATGTCCTTGTCACTCCACAAATTCAGGGCTTGACTGTGGATGCACCATGTTCCTTTAACATAATGATGGGAGTATCTATCCTCAGAGCATAACACCTGGTGTCTTCTGATTTTTTTTTTTATTATTATTTT
>VXBI01001939.1:1502583-1568733 GCA_013397375.1 Toxostoma redivivum
GGTCCCGGGGGGCTTCAGCCGGTCCCCGCAGCCCCGCGAGGGTCGCGGCACCCCGCAGTATCCCCTCAGGGGTGCCCCGGGTGCCGGTACCGCCCCCCTGCCCCCTTCCTGGGCCGGCGGTGCCGCTCGCTCCGCCCGCCCCGGCCCGCGCCCTCCTTGCAGGGAGGATCCGCCCCCCCTTGTCTCCCGGTCCCGTTTCCCCCAAAATTTCAAGGAATCGGGAGGGGGTCGCTCTTCCCGCGCCCCCCCGCGCTCCCCCCGTATAAAAGCGGCTGGGGAGGGGTCAGGCCCCGGCGGTGCCGGCCGGGCCCCGCGGGGAGTTCGGGCGGATCCTCCCCGGGAGATGCCGTCCTGTCCCGTGGATCCCCCGGGGTGGCGGCGGCAGAGGTGCCGCTATCGGCCGATCTCCCGCTCCTCGTGGGAGGATGTAAACTTTCCTGGAGATCCCTCAGCGCTGTCTGCCAGATCTCCCTGACCGCGGGCTCTCTCTGTGTCATTTTTAGTCACCTGCTCTACTCTCATTGTTTAGGCTTTCGAGGGTTTGCCCTTCTCCCCTCGCATCTGCCCTCTCTTCGGTGTCTTTTTGGGTTTTTTAAAGGAAGTTGCATGGATAAATTCCCATCCTACTTTTTACAGTGACTGTAGGATGCTGTGTGAATGTAACTCTTGGATAAAAATTTCTATGGGACCTGTGATTTGGGTTCTCAGCCACAGAACCCTATAGGATACTTTCTCCCCTGCTTCACTCCTCACTTCTCCAAAATAAAGCTCCCAACAATGGGTGACCGATCCGGGAAACTGCGAGGCACTTGTAAGCTTGTGACTGATACCTCCAGTGAGCATCTTGGAAAAATCAGCAGAAATATTTTCTGTAGCTTTTCCTGAGAGACCAAACCACTTCAGCATCTAGTGGCATTTTCTGAAGCTTGTTCACTTCTCACAAGTTTTCCCTAGGTGTCTGAAATTTTCTTCACAAATACAAATTCTAATTTTTTGAAATGTTGTTTGGGATTTGTACAGTTCACAAAGGAGAACAAGCTTCACAAGTGTAGCGTGTAGGTTACATCCTTTTAGGAAATACAAGTGAGGTTTTTAACTGCTGTAATCAGACTCGTGAAACATATTTGGGCAATAAGTAGAAATTAGAGTCCAGGTTACTTTTCATTCTTTGGTGTTGAACAAGGTCTCATGCACTGAGGCAATTCTGTGCCTGAGCGTCATTCAACTTGCACTTTTATATTGGGAAATCTGTTGTCTAGAGCTCAGTGAAGCAGCACAGAAGCTACAGGAGGGTGTAAAACCTGCTGCCTTAAAATAAATATGCTGTGAGGGAAAGCACCACATTTAATACTTTAGTGCACATAAGAAATGTGAATGCTAATGAACCCGAATTTTTCGGTGTAAAATGGTTGAGTGAATTTCTGCTTGTGTGATTCTAGGGTACATGTGACTTCTCATTTCTTAGATCAAGCCCGTGGAAAATTGATCTGTATGGAATAATCTTCATGTTTGTAGTATGTGTGTTCCATTTTGGTGGAGATAGTGAAATCTCCCAGCCAGTGATTCCACAGTACGTCACTCCTTGTGATCCAGTCTGTGAGACTTTGACAAGGCTGACAAGCAAGATTCTCTCAACAGTAGATGTAATCACTATTTTTTGTAATTCTTACTCATTTGTTAGCCTTTTAAACATGGAAAACCAAAATATTTTGCTTTTAAGTTGCTTTTTTTTTTCTCATTCCAATGAAATGTAGCTTGATACTTGGCAATCTAGATTAGTTGCTCTGGACAATTTAACTTGAGAGATGAAAACAGAATTTTGAGTACTTGCATTCAGAATTGTGGGGCTACAGCTGTATAGCTTGGTTCATCTTTCTCAGAAAATGTGTTTTGTTTCTTTTTTAATGGATAAGTGCATTTTGACACAAAGAAAAGTGATCCAAGAGTAGTGTCTTCTCACATTTATGAGAAAGCAAATATAATTTATGGAGAGGTCTATACATGTTTCTCATGCTCAGGTTTTTTTCTGCACTCTTTAAAAATGTATAAATAGGGTAAATGTCCAGTGAAACAAACGAATGACAGCAACTAAAAAAAAAAATAAAAGCAGGGTCGGAAAGAAAACTTTTAGATACCCTTGTAAAATGCTTTCAGAATAATTTAATCTGATGGTGAAAAGAACCTGAATTTCCTTTTTGGCCTGTTTGAGTTTTGAATGATTTTTCAAGTGTTAAATTATTTGTAATGGTGAAGTATTTAAAAAAATATATTTGCTTTTTAAAAAAAAAAACAGCATCCATGTATCGAGTAAAGATTGGCTTTATTTTTAACTTCACTGTGAACCTTAAAATCTAATTATGCAGAAGTACTTGAGGAAGTCAGGCTGTGTCATGTTCTGGTGCTGCTGCAGTGATGTGCCTGTAGTGCACTGGGAGGTGGAAAGCAGCGAGCTGTGAGAAGGTTCTTTATAATCTTGTGTCTTGGAAAGTTGTTTTTCCTATAAATTAAACATGATGAGAGGCACTTAAAAATTTTTAATGTGTGCTATAAATTACTTTCACTTTCTAAAATACTAGCTTGCTGCTTAAATTGAAGGGTAGCTCTGTTTTAATAGTAATTTTTGTTCCTGAGAGTCAGTAGGACCTTTACACGTGTACAAGGAAATTCCTGATCTTCCTTTTAATGACTGGTATTGCTGGTGTCATATTTTAATAATATAATCTGAATATAAAATGAAACTGATAGACCCAAGTGATTGCGTGTGTATATACCACACTGTTTATTCAAACTCAGAACTTTTTTGCATTTTACATTGTTTCATTAGTATATTTCTAAGCATCGATGTGTGATTTGTGTTCATCTATTGAATGTGAGATGTAAACAAGTAAATCTTTGTGGTATTACTTCCTGCTTGTCTTTTGTAGGTCTTTTTCTGCTCCCAAATATTATTTAAGTTTTAAAAATTACTCAGATTTTAATTTTTTAATATACATACATATATGTGTATATATATGTATGTATCTACCTATCTGTCTTGTCTCTTCAGGACCATTCTTTCTCCTCAGAAGTGATTACAGAATAGTCTTGTTTAATTTTTTCTTTAGAACAATACAGTATAATAATTCTTTTGTGCTTAACACTTAAGGACTCCCTATTGCCTCTGCAAAGGGTGTGACTAGTTTATCCAGATTGGCACATTTTTTGTGCAAATCAGCAAGATCCGAAATCTTTTCGCTCTTGTTCTGAGTGTGCATCAACGGCGCTGCAGTTAGAACGGAAAGCAAATGAAGCTGTTGGGAGAGCAAAGGCGAGGGGGACAGGACAGGCGCCTTTAGAGGCAGGAGTTTTGCAGTGAACAGTGCAAGGCCAGCATTCACAATCTGTGAAAACCTGTAGGAGCAGAAGGCAGCAGCAGTGTCTGTCAGCAGGAGGACGCGCTGACGGGAACTCCAGGACGTTCCTTGGCTTTTGCTTAGAGAAGGAGTGAATGATCCCAGCATTATGGGATTCTGACAGCACTGGGGAGCACCGGCTCTGCCCGTGCAAATTCCACAGACCAGCCGTGCATTTTCATGCAGATCTGTGCCTTTGTAGCCCAGTCCAGATGTTTTGCAACTCTGCTGTCTTATTTATGGCTGGATTTTACACTTTTTTCCAACACAAATATCAAACTCTGCGGTGGCTTTTCTTACGTAGCCAAGTCAAATGAAGAGAAAGGCTGAGGAGGATTTTATTTCAGTTGTGGCAAATTCTGATAGTAAGGCTCAAATCTCCCAAGTAAAAGCTCTAAGTCTATTTGAAGAATATGATTTTTTTTTTTTTTAATTTCTTGGTAGATGTAGAAGCAAATGAACACAAACTTCTTAGTACTGGGCCAAGAAATTAATACACTGATTGGGTATTTTCACTTTTGCATGAGCTGTATCTGCCTGAGTTGACCACTGTGACCTCAGTGTTACATTTTAAAATTTATTGCTGGTAGCGCATGAAAAGTTTGTGATTCATTCTGAGTTTAATTTTAAGTTGCTTTTCTGAGCTGAGAGCAGCAGCTCTTGTACACTTAGTGAAACCTGGTGTGGTACTGCCAAACTAACGGTGGTCACAGAGAGGTTTCCACTGCAGCACCTTAGTCAGAGAGGTGTCTAAAATTTTGTTCCTAATGCTGTTTGAGTAGCCACAAGATACCTCTGATACCAAAAATGGTAACATTTTATCCTCTCATCTGTACGCATTTGCCCTGAGACTTTGTGAGTCTTTACATCCAAAACCTGAGCTGGAGGCTGTACTGGACTCTGGGTTTTTCTTTGCTTATGTTTTTGAAGAAGTTCAATAGCATGAATTTCATTGCATGTACATATGTATATTTATATATATTTTTTCTACAAATTACTTTCAGGTAATAAATAATTATAAAAATGAATTGCAGTAACTTTTCCTCCCAGTGATTCTCTTGTTGTATTTCCCACTTATTTCTTTTCAATTTTCTGCTTTTGTGTTAGCATCCAAAGTTTTATTTTAATTCTCAAACTTTTTTTGCCTAAAGAAATTGCTTTTTCTTGCTGAAAAAAATTCATTAAAATTTGGCAAAATACTGCCTCTGCCAATTGTTTGTTTATCTAGCTATATTGAAATAGCATAAAGAAAAGAAACAAATCACTTCCAAGCATCCAATAGTGTGTTTATAAGGCTATGTTAATTTGCCTTTTGTTGATGTTAACACGCTGATTGCAGGTTTTTTTCCCTGTAGCATTGAGAGGATTGCAGTGGCATTCTAAGGTCGTTTAAAATCATGACAAGCTCAGTCGGACAGAAGAAAGTCTCCTCCAGACAAAGGAAGTGTGGGTTCTGTCGGTCGAATAAAGATAACGAATGTGGGCAGTTGCTGATGTCGGAGAACCAGAAGGTGGCGGCACATCACAAGTGTATGGTGAGTGAATAGGAATGGGATGGAGCCGGGAAAACGCTGCAAACACGTGGAAAAGCCAGCCAGATTGGAATTGGCACGCAGGATTAATCACTGCAATTTGGTGGGTTTCGTATCTGTAAATTTCTCTATGACTTACACCCTTAAAAATTAAAATGCAGGTTTTGTCTTTGCAATTTTAGCTGTTCTCATCTGCACTGGTCTCTTCACACACTGATAATGAGAGTCTTGGTGGATTCTCTATTGAAGATATTCAGAAAGAAATAAAGAGAGGCACAAAACTGGTAAGATTCTATTTTCTCTATTTTAACTCTTGAAAATGGAAGACAGTATTTTCATACCTTCCGTAAAGTTTGCAAGGAAGTTGTTCAGTGTATTTAATCTATTTAATATTTTCTGTTAGATTTCAGAAAGAAACCCAGGGTCTGGGTCTAGGGTCCTGGGAAGGGTGTTATTGTGCCTTACCAGTGTTTGGGTTTGCTGCCAAAATCTAGCTTTAACTACCAAATACACTTTTTGCTCCTTTTATGTTGATTTAAAAAATAATGCTGTGAATATAGAGGGCTTATGGGGTATGTGGGTACAGTAGTCATTGGAGCTTCATCAAATTAAAGAGATTGAGCAGCAATGACTTTTTATAATCCCTGAGAAGCTAATTAATGAGGAGGTTTTTTTTATTATTTATTTATTTAGAACTAGTTGTTTTACATTTGGAGAAAAGGAGTGAGGCTCTTTTTAAAATAATTTTAGCGGATGATCAGTTCACTCCTCACATTAAAACCTTCCAGCTTCGTTATTTAAAGCACTCTATGTATTTACCAGTTCTTGGACTACTAACAGAAGTTCAAAGTATTATTGTAGAACTACAATTTTATAATAATAGTCTACTATTTCATTCACTGTTTCATTTGAATCTTTTCCGATCCAGGGAATTTCATTTGCTCTAATTAGCTGAAGCATAAAGAAATAACTATATACAAGTCATTCATGTTGTGATTAGGACTTTCCAAAGAACATGGTAGTAAATGAAACTACTGATCATAAAGAAACTTCTTGATTGCTATGTCTCTTAAAGGGTTTTAAAGGTTTTTTTCTTTTTATGTCTCTGGTGGTTTCTCTTTCTGCTTCTGAATCTCTTTATGTTCCTTCTATTGTAATGGCCCCGTTCTTGTAGTTCACCAGCTGTGTGCACTAGACACTTTGTTCAGGTTTTTGTAGAAAACCCTGGTTCTGGTCAGTCTAATGGATTCATAGTCCTGAGTTGTTTCCTCTTTGGAAAAAATGTACAAGATAATTTTAGACCTTAGCTTAGGTACCGTGTCTCTGTAGCTGTCAGAAAGCTGCAGCTCTGAATCACTCTCTGGGAGAACTTGGAATGGAAGAACTCCATTGGTGCGTAGGAAGTTCAGAGGTAAAGGTTTATCATTAGCCCAGTCCCTTCTCTCAAGTCTCTTGCTGGTCTATCCTGGTCCATTCTGGGAGAAACATTCAGCAAAAACCTCAGTGCACTGGGTTAGTGAATACATTGGTGGCTTGGGCTCAGTTTGTGCTCTCTCAGGAGGTGCTGCTGGCCAGGTGGGCACTGACAGTGGAGACCTCATTACCAGAGTGACAGTGACAGGATGGAGAGACTTTCTGATGGTAATGGATCTGTCTGAGGAAGGGTGGTAGGTTCTGGTGCTAGGCCAGTCTTGTATGAAGTCTAAATATTTGGAAGTACAAGTCACTGATATCTTAATTATTTTAATTATCTGTGTTATATCTAGGATCAGTAAATGGAAAAGTTTTGGTTTTTTTGAAGAACATACCTAATTTGCAGCTTATCAAACTTGTTATATACCCAATATAACTTGAGTTAGTGAGCATTTGGACAGCAGACACGTGCCAGTGGTAGAACTTACTTATTTCATTACTTATTAGAAACATGGATAAAATGTGTGTGCGATGTTTCTCAGACACATCATGGTGTTCATAAAAATAAAGTTTTCTTTTAGTAAATTCTGGCTTTCAAATAAACTGAGGTTCTGACTAAACTTGATTGGCTGGATATACAAGCCTAGGCTTTTCTAAAGGACTTTGATCAACAATTATTATATATATAAAACCATAATGTGTAACAGATCTATGAGATAAAATGCCCATAAAAATTAGATAACAACTAGGGAACAGTATATCACTGTACCATTTCAGAGCTTGCAGAGGAGTAAATGGAGATGATCCAAGGCTTTGACATTTTTACTGTTCAGTTGACTTCATTAAAATTGAAAAACAAGCTGGTGGTATATTTGGTAACTTTGGTGGTATATTTTTTGGCATATTTGAGAGTAGCAAGGAGAACTTGACTAAACTAGTGCAGTGGAAAAAAATGTATCCACAGATATATAGATATATATGTAGGAAATAGCCTACATTGCATTGCATTTGGAATTGATTGTAACCTTTTGGGGGTGTGGGCAATATGCAGGATACAAAGAAAAAGCTCCAGTTGTCTTGAGAGGTGAGTTTAATGGGAAATCCTGAGATTTGGGGGAATATTAAGTCAGTAGAGAACAATAAAGAGAAAATTTTTGTGATAGTGTTGATTACTTCCTTTCCTACCACAGTATAAGAAGGACCATGAGCAATTTAGAAGGCAGATAGCTGCTGTTAACTATGTGCCTGATACAAGAAGAATTAATTAATGGGAAAGAGGAGTAAAGCAACAGCCTCACTTTTAATCTTTTTTGCAGTATAAGTATAAAGAGCAAAATTTAGTTTAATTGAAATAAATTAATTATGTTTACAAATATTTCACTAAATTCAGTGTTTTGGAAAGGAGTCAAGGACATAACTGTAGGAAAAAAGTAAAGTTAGCTGCTGATGCTAAGATAAATTTGCAGGTCATCAGTATTTCTGGCTGCAGGATTCATTCTCAAATGGGTGTCATTATTTTTCCCTCTTGCCTTTATAATATAATTCAGAATTAAACAGGTACAATTATGATTTTAACTTTTCTGAAATGGTTGGTATGAACAGACTGTCCTTGTGAGAGGGATATTCAGGTGAATAGCTGTGTCACTTTCATCAGATACATTCCAGAAAAATAAATTATTTTCTTCATTGAGTTGATAATGGTAGCTGAGTTGATAATGCATCTGGTGGTTATTGCACTGTTGGACACTTGTAACAGATTTCTTAATTTTAAAATAAATTATGCAAAACACCTGAGAGCAGGAAGAATAATACCAAGTGCATAAATCCATTTGTTTTGTCACCAGGAGTGGTAAATACATTATTTTTGAACTCTGAAGTATTAAACAAAAAGTACCATGAATTGTGCTTTCTTTTCCTTTCCAGATGTGCTCTTTATGCCACTGTCCTGGAGCGACCATTGGCTGTGATGTGAAAACGTGTCACAAGACATATCACTACTACTGTGCTTTGCATGATAAAGCTCAGATAAGAGAGAAACCTTCACAAGGCATTTACATGTAACTATTATTTATTTGTTATGTTTGGTTTTTTAATTTGTATTTTACATTCTTTGTTTAAAAAACAAACAACAGCAAAACAAAACCCCACTTTGGAATCTAAACAAAACTGTTGCAAAAAATTCTAATTATGATTGTGGCATTCAAAATAGTGATGTGCTAGAAAAACATATTTTCACTGCAAGATTTGTGTATCAGTGAGACTTATAAGTGGGAGAAAAATGTACTGGCATTTAAATTTAAAAGATGAGTAAATAATCTGTGATTCGTGACTGACTTGACAGTTTTCAACTACTTTGTTTATAGGATTTTATGTCGAAAACACAAGAAAACTACGCATAACTCTGAAGGTAAAATTATTCAATATAAATTTTTCCCATTGTAGAAAGATACTTGCTTAAATTTCATTTTTTCTAGAGAATATAAATGTTTTCATTAAAAATTAGAACTACATTTTTTTGGGAAACAATGAGTTTGGAAGCCCATCTGATTTCTATATTTTCTCTAAAACTTATTGATTAAGGTGGGGAAAAACCCCAACCATAACTTCCAGAATGTTCAAAAGATATGATGCTCCATAAAAACAAAGTTTGGGTAGAAGTTATACATTCCCTTCTTGGAAGAAGCTGGTTTATATTTGTAGTTAAGTATTCACAATATTAACATCTGAAATACTTTGTCAGGTAAAAGCTGAATTTTGCTACTGTTAATATTCCTAAATATTCATTATTTTTTTGACTAGTAAATAGAATTTAACTCTTGAACAAAGAAACACCTAATAGTAAATGAAAAGGGTTGTGATGAGTTCATTTACAGATAAGTTTCTGAATCATACTAATTTAAAAAAAAAGTTTTATGGGTCCATTCATGAAAGCTTTGCAGAAAAGAATAGTGAAATGCCACAAATGTAGATATATTGGGTGGTCTGTTAAAATTCCAAACTAGTTGTACTATTGAGTATTTATTAAGGTATTTTTCTTTTTTTCTACTGTATCTGAATTTGGGTAAGCACACAATTGGTATTTTACTTCTTGCATTGCTTTCAACTGAAACATCATCAGATTTGAGGAGTATACAACTGTTTAGTGAAGATTAAATTTCATAAATTATTTCAGTCTCTATGCCAAATGTATTTTTAAGATAATATATTGCTTTTTATGCTACAGGTAGTAGACTTATTAATGGTAAAGGTTTGGTTGTTATTTCTATGTTCAGAAAGATTCTGAAGGCATCAGAAAATACCAAAGAAAATGGATTTCTTTATTTTAATCTATTTATGTAATTATTGTTGTGTGCCTATATATCAAACTCTAATTTTACTGTTACTGGGTTTAAACAAGAAAAATAATATATAATGTTATAATTTGTTCTCAAAATAGAAGGGGGCACGTTATCTTGTAGTTTGGCACTTTGTTTGTTTTGGGGGTTGCTTTGTGTGTTAGCAGACACTGAATATGAAAGACATTTTGAGTCCAGAGAGGTTAATCTCTTTAATTGATATTTTGGAATAATCTTTTATGCTTACAAATGTCTCAGTGTTTGACGTGTTTAAAAATGCCTCCAATTCTGCATGGATTACTTTTTCTGCTTGGGATTCCTTGCAGGATTTGAACCTATCTCCAATTCTGTAGTGTCATTTTCTAACAGCAAAGGCTTTTAAATTTTATATAGGTATATTGGGAAAAAATAGTGGGGTTTTTTATTAAATGTTGGTGATGGTAGTTTGTTAAAACATTAATCTAGACTCATATAAAGAGTCTCTTGGATTGAGGGTAGGAGAGAAGAAATAGACAATGTCACTCAGAACAGCTGAGGCCAACGAACCCAACAGTATAACCTTTAGCACACATTTTTTTGTTTAAAATATTTACTTCTGTCATGTTTTACACTTCTAGAAATAGCTTTGAACTTCTAGAGCCATGTGTATCTATACTTCACATGGCTGTTTTCAGTTCTTTATTTAATATTTCACTGATATTCCACCCAGTGGTCTTTCCCAAAGAATATGTTTTCTTTTTAGTGTATATAGTTTTGAATTTAGCTATAAAATAATTATTAATTACAGTTTTAGATTTGATAACGTCACAAGCTGGGGCTCTTTTGTGATAGACTCCTTTAAATCAAAGAAAGTAGAAATACATATTGCATTTACCTGATGCAATGCTCTAAGCAATTTCCATAGCAATGGCATTTTGCTACATTGAACACTAATTAACTTTAGACAGAAATTACTGGGTGGCTTTTCAGAGTTTCAGAATGGACTTGGGAGGTTTTTTACCCTTAATACTTAAATGCTGAAGTTTGTTCAGTGAAGTGACAACTGGAAGGTGTTTGATAGTGAGATTAGCTTTATATATGTATTTTGTTTGTTTCTTGATGAAAATGTGAATGTCAAGAAGGCATTTAAATGTGAAAGAATGGTGGTGTGTGAAAGCAGATAAAGGACTTGGCAGAGAAGAGTGACTAGACTGGGCAGGGAAACTAGATGTTAACATAGTGGGGCTTTTAAAAAATCTTCTTTTAGTTTCATTTTCATTAATCTTTACTTAGCAGTGTTTTCCTAATAGTACATTTAAATCTTATCTGTGGTTCTGTCACCCAGTGTGGGTGCATGGAGGTGCTGGAGCCATGGAGGTGCTGGATGCTTTTTAATGAAAACTTAACTGCTCCTTCTCTGGTTGCTTTTTAGTTGGGAATTTTTATTATTATTATTAATTAATTGCAGGTTTTTTTTCTTGGTCAGTTTAGAACATCTGTGGGTTCTTATTCTTGGTTCTTTGTATCCAGATTTAATCCAGTCCAGGTATTTTTATTCTGTCACTTATGTTAGTAGATGTTCAAGGAGTTTTTAGGAGTGTACGATTTGTCCAGAACAGTTTCTTTTCTGTAGGCAGCACTGTGAGTTTTTTCCTTCCCTTCCCTAGAAAATGGATGCTTCTGGGGACATACTTGGCTGAGTCTGAGATCTGGCTCATGTACTTTTGTTAGAAGTTCTAGTTTTAAAAGACTGTCTGTTAAACACTTAACAGTTAAAGAAAATCTCTTGAGGCTGCGTGGAAAAGTTGTTGAAGGACCTGTATTGGATTTAAGTTACCTGCTAAGACTTAATAAAAGGGACATCATAGATGTGTTTTATTACTGTTATGAAATTCGGGTGGTGTGAGGATTCATCAGACTTAGTATCTACTCATCAAGATAAAATTAATGAGTGATGGGAATTAATTTTTCTTCACTTGACAGGACTTGATCAACTAACTTCTGCTTTCCTTGAATATAAAAATGTGAAACGTGGCAGCAGACTACTGTGCTCTTAAATTCATTATGTTTCAACAGGTTTTTGGGTTTATCTAATTTATCTATATGGCCTGGCATTTAGGTGACAGAATAGGAAAATTATATTTCTCCTATATTTCCTTTGTGTAATTCAGAGTGATTTTTCTCTGCTTTGTTCCCATTAACTGGAAGAAGAGCATCTAGATTTTTGCCTTGCTGGTTACAAATTTAACTAAACAACTGAACTTCAAATAACAGCTTCATTCATAATTTTAGGCAAGCTGTCTAAGTTTTTCTGATAGGCTGCAGAAATTGGTGCCAGTACTTTTAAATTATCACAGCTAACCATTAGTTGAAATACTGTTCAGTTTGATACAATTGCATTTATTCTTTTTGAAGAACAAAGTAATGTTGAACTAATGTTTTGGAGCTGTTTGTTGGAATTTATTTCAATGTACTGGAAATAATTGTTAAAAAATTAAGAAACTAGCCTCTCTCAATTCCTGCAGGTGGGACTGCCCTGACTCATGTGTTGAATTTAAAACAAATTCAGCTGATGAGGAATAGTTTAATATGAACTAAGATAAGAATGTAAATTCATCTTTTACATAGTGGTAAGACAAAGACTAACAAAGAGCCATGTGACTTCTCTTGTTAACGTTTAAAGCAGATGCTTGAGAGCTGTGGGGTCAGAAAATAAAATGTCTGTAATTTCTGTTGTAGCTGTGCTCAAAGCCTCAGGGAATTATGTTTCCACAGTGGAAATAAGGACATTCCCTGTCTTAGCATCCTTTTCATGTTGTTCTAAAGATCAGACATGGAATCTGTGCTTCTCACACAGCTCACTAAGTTGAGTCAGGATGATATATCTCTGAGACCTATTTAGAGACACTGCAGTCTATAGTGCACTGAGTACTTTCCCAAAATGCTGTGAAAACCTGAGACTGGCAGGAAAAACATCTGCAACGTTTTGGCATTCTAGGTAGGTAAGATTTGATTCATCTTTGAATTCTTCAAGCAGTGTTTTGTTTTGTTCCCTGTTGCATTTTCTGTTGCACTGCTTCCAGCACAGGTTTGCCTCGCGTTGTTTGCAGTAGAGTCAGATGTAAATGTTTCTGTAATGTTGCAGTTTGCAAAATGCAGTTGCATTTTGATGGTGAGAGAATCTTCCTGGGCTCTGCTAACTCAGCCTGCCTGGTCCTATCTCCTGGAGAATGCTCTGGGTGTGGCATCAAATGTGTCCATGGAGTTCCCACAGAAACAGCTGGTCCAGGCAGGGAAGGAGCAGTGTCCCATTATTGACTAATGAGGGTTTGTGCAGAAGCATCACACCAGGCTTTTCTTATGGAAAACCACACAGCTAATGGAAAAGGAAAAATAAAAGTCATGTGGGGAATGGTTTGTCCTGTGTGAGGAGCTGGCCTGTGGTGTTCTAATTCTCCCTTCCATCTAGACAGTGTTACACAGAGCTTCTCAACAAGTTCATCAGACCAGGGGTCGTAAGCTTATTTTGGCAAATAAGCCAAGTGCATCCTCTGTCTTCAATCTTTGCCAGTGTTTCTTTGCATTTAAATTGTGTGGTTAGTAAGGACTATTTTATTATTTTTCTATGTTAAATGTACTTAATTAAAGAAATAATCTCAAGTATCTCATAACAAATAACTTTTGGAAAAGAATCATCAGTTCCTTGAAGTTTAGGGGCTTTAGGAAAACATATTAGTGGTAGGACCTAAGGGATTATTTAATTTTTCCTCTCCACTCTTACTTTGGGTTAGATATGTTTCGTGTAACTTATTTTTTTTCCCATTGAAAAAGATAACCCAAAAATTATATTTCACATCATTTGCTGATAAAAACTACTATTATTTCCCTGATTTTGTATTTGCTTACAAGAGGGTTTATGCAAATCCCTGGTTCTTATTATTGCTTATTGATGCATCCACATTTTTAGTATTAACTACTGGGCCATTAAAGCTCTTTTTGGGGTTTTTTTGATGTTTCTTTTCAATTTAAAATAATGATGTTGACTTACTGGTTTATTGGGTTTCAGCCATAGTTTAAGGAGATTTTATCTAGCATGCTGAAGTACTCTTTTCTTTCGCTGTTGTATTCCATTTCTCTTCTAAAAATCTAATAAAATTTATTTTGTTCCTTGAATTTTTAGTTTCTCTTATATCTCAAATGCACTGTAAAACTTTACCTGCATATATGTGATTTCAGATTTATATAGAAGCATGTCTCAGCCACCTCAGCATTCTGTGCTTTGCTTCTTTTTATGTCCAATCCTACTTGCAAATATATTTTGCCAGTAATTTTGGTTTTTATCTTGTTCATACAAACTCAGCCTCCTCTGTTTCTGGCTCTCTTAGTCTGTTGTTTTAGGTAATGTAGGATGTCAGTAGAGCAGTATTTATTGTACACAACCTCTTTTTACTTAAAGGTTCTTTCACAACCTTTAAATCACTTAATTCTTTATTACTTGCTTTAACCTGGCTTTTGGAAAGGGGTGATTTCATGTGTATTTCAAGCTGATGCAGTATGGATCAGTGATATCTCAACCTCTTCTCTGCCAAGCCTTATTTTAAACAGCAAAACATCTTGATCCTTTTTCATTCTAGTCATGATGAAAGGAGAATTTTTAGATTTCTCTCTGAAGCTGAATCTCCCAGTTAACAGTTGATGTAATACAGCATTTTGTCAGGCTTCCTTCTGTGGTACTTTGTACTGCTCATGGATTTCTAAAATGCAAATTAGGGGCTTGTTGCTACTCATCTGAATTTACAATATCATATTCCTAGGTGCTTTTTAAAATGTAGGTTGTTTCCTCTTGATTTCTACCCTTACCCCCCCCTCCCCCAGGCTGTGTTGTGTATTGGGCTCTTTTCAGATCTAGCATTTAGAGACTTCTGAGGGAAGCTCATAGAAACCTCCTTGGAACACTTTAGGTAAATCTATATATTCAGAAAATTGTCCTGATTTTAAAAACCAATGCAGTAATGGGTTATGGGATGGGGGGTAGTTGAAGAGGGAATTCTAGGGAATCTCAGGGGATTCAGAGGAAGAGTGATATCCATGATAAAACATCACCTGGTCAGGGAGAAGTTGAACAACTTTTTGTGTTTTCCTTAGTTCAAGCTGACATGAGAAGTTGGAAACACCCAACCATCAGATGCCAGGGACACAGGGTAAGCTGGCAGTGGGCTTGAGGGGAGGGATAGGGCACCCACCAGGCTTTAAATTAAACATGAAGACCATCAGGGCAGATGTGTTTGACAGCCTCCCTGTCTGCGAGTCCACGGTGCTGTAAAAATGAGAGGAGCTTTAATGTTTTGAGGTATCAGTCTTGAAGGTCAGATGTGTTAGAGCAGATCCTCACATCTTGGTGCTTTTATTCCATAGGTCCAGGTCACTTAAAGTAGGAGATGTACATCTTCAAGGAATTGTATTTTAGTGAAGGGGGCTCATGTAGCATCTGGATTTTAATCATGTCTGAACTTCTCTGAAGGTCGTAGTTTTCAGCACAGAGGAGGGTTTCTACTTTGAGGAAAGCTGTGCATTCTTCATAGGTTTTTATCTTACACTGAAACTATATTTTAAAACTACAGCATTTTTACTTTTCAAATCTTAAATATACTAATAATTATAGACTAAAATTAAGAACTTAGTGTGTTAGGAGACTGACATTTCTTATAAAAAGTTGGTTTTCATAAGGTGTGTTTAGCAATTACAACTGACTTCTGGTTTTGTAAGTGGCACTGTAAAGAATTCAGAACATGCTTTAATGTTATTGTAGAAAATAAGGGTGGACTGAGCGGTGGAAAGCATTTTGGCTGACAAAATTTAAAAGGAGCTTTGGAAGAAATAAGGAATGATGGTGAATGGACTATATTTTGCTTCATCAAATACAGTAGGGAAGTCCATTGAATTATTTTGGAAGGAATATTTTTAACTTATTGATGCCATTTAAAGGGTCATGGACTCAATAGTCACATTTTTGTAAGACTGTTTTTCTAGAATAACTGTCTATGATTTCTGTAAATGTAAAAGCAGAGGAAAATGTTCACAAATTTCTTTGAAGAATCAGTGGAGAGTTCATATGATGAACAAGATAAAAGAGAATTCTTTTTTGAATGAGGTTTTCAGATTGTAATAAAATTTGCTATATGCAGTCTAAGAGGTCAATATCTAAATTGCATAATCTTGCTTGGGGAATTTAGCAAGTGGTGACAAAAATCAAATGTAAAATGTATTGTTTCATTACACGATCTGTGTCATCGTATATTTAGTTTTTTCAGAGTGAAATAAATGGTGCTTTTGGCATGCAATTAGAAAAGAACGGTTTATATATTAAAGTATTGGGATGTCGTAGACAGACTGATGTGTCTTTGTAGCAACTTGGGCAAATATGGTATATAGCTGGTATACAGCAACTTGGTATATAGCTGAATAATCTGTAAGTTTAACCCAAAATAATTTGCAGATCTGTATAAATTTCAGTACGTGTTGTGATGCATTTGGATGAGTCTCCTGTCCTTCCTGAATAACTGAGCAGAAGCTGTGGCTTTCTTGGGGATTAGTGACAGATAGAATAGGTGGAGCTGAACAGCATGTACTTGTGTTCCAGGCTGGGCCAGGGCTTCAGTTGTCTTCTGCTCCCACTTGGTGGCTGTGGAATATGTTCAGCACTTTGACTTCAAGTTTTGTGCAGTTGAGTCACTGTTATCATGAGATAGAAATGTGATCTGATTTTTATGTGATAATAGGTAAGAAAGAAGAGTGCTGGCAAGGCAGCATTTAGTCTCCAGCTAAGATGTCCTATCTAGATACTAAAACAATATGGCAATATCCATCAAGTGAATGTTCCAAGTCTTCTGATTACCATTTCCTTCTGTTTGGGGGCTCATACTGATGTTTGTGGCTTGGACTTCGAGAAGAAAAGTCCTTCAGCAGGGTCTATGTGTGGGTCTATGTGTGTTCTTTAAACAAGTCTGCTGAAATATGTTTGTGGTTCAAGCAGGGCTGGGTGCTACATATTAAAAGAAAAAAAGAAGGATGCTTTTGTGAGTAGGATAGTTGTTAGTGACTGAATAGAGCTGGTTGTTAGATGTAGTTCTCAGATACAGTTTAACTAGATCATATTGGAAGCAATCTTAATCTTGCAGAATTGATCTGTGACCTCTGTAGAGCTGTGAGTTTTGCAAAGGACAGTGTGCCCAAAGGCTGGGCTCAGCTCTGTTATAGCATGGTATGTTTGTATTAAAAAATGTGTTCTTATATTCTTAATGGTCTATAAACACTTGATATGGGATGTTGTCAGTGGGGATGATTTCCTCTAAACTGGAGGCTGCTTTTAGCTGCAGATCTAAAAATATTCTGTAATGACATAAAATTGTAGATTTGTTTCACTGAAGGCAAAATATTTTTCAGTTTTAAAGCTTGATGTTAATGTTATAACCCAATGGATTAATTTTTTTCTTAAGTCAACAGGCAAGGAAGAGGTATTATTTGGGTTCACTGGCATACTATCAAGGGCAATTTACCTTGGAGTTTAAAATGCATCTTAAAATAATAAATTATTAGCATATTTCATGAGTGAAAACACTTCCCAGTTTCAGTGTAGTTGAAATGAATGTTATTTTCAGTGAAGGTGAAGATGTGTATCTGAGGACACATTTTAAGTCTGAAAGTAGGAGTTTTAAGAAACACCAAACCTTCTTATGTTATAAAGATGCAAAGCTGTGTGACATATAAAAAGTAGTTGCATGTTTGTAATAAATGGGGAAAAGGTGCTATTTTTATTTCTGACTAAAATTCAGAAAATACAAGTTGTTGTTTTTCTTGTCTGGTTTTGGTGGGTTGTACAGGTTTTTTGTTTGGTTTGGGTTTTTTTCTTAGTTTGCTTTTTATAAAATTGTGGAGAATCTTATTTAATGATACTTTCTGACTTCTAAAGCAGATTTAGAAGAAAATATCAATGAACACGAATTGGAGCCTTCACCTCCCAAAGGAAAAAGGAGGGGTCGTAAGGGAAAGCCAAGAAAAACAAATTTAAAAGGGCAATCAGAAGACACTAGATCTACGTCCTCACATGGCACAGATGAAATAGAAAGCAGTTCCTATGTAAGCAGTAAATATGCTAAACTTCTTACAAGACAGAATTGCATTTCTTCTCTGAAATATAAGTTTTATTAAAATTTGCATTTGTCTGAGCCTCCAGCTGGTGGCCACAGGCTTTTAAAATTGCAACCTTACTTGTATCCCAGCAGTATATTTTAGTAAAATGTTTTTCTTTCAGAGAGACAGGTCTCCCCACAGAAGCAGCCCCAGTGATACAAAACCTAAATGTGGATTCTGTCATGCAGGTGAAGAAGAAAATGAAGCTAGAGGAAAGCTTCATATATTTAATGCCAAAAAGGCTGCAGCACACTATAAGTGCATGGTGAGTAACAGTACTGTTAACCAGTTTATTCTGTGAATTTTGTCTGAATTGCTATTTTGGATTTTAATACAGTACCCTCACATGTAATTATGCTGAGTATTGTCTGTATGCTGATGATATCCTTAAGCACTGAAGTGTTGCAAAGTGAGCAATTCATTTATTTTCACTGCAGGCAACATGAATAAAAGTTGGCTTCATGCTAAGAGATGGAATTAGCTCAGGGAGACTCTTTAGCTTATTAAAAATGCTCCCTTAGGGTCTAAATGCATATGAAGTATTTAAAAAAGAAAACAGAAAACAGTTCTAACTAAAAGAATCCTTTCCAAGAATAAAACAGCTTCACAGGCATTCAGGCACAATCTGAGAAGAATCCATGAACTTTGTTAATTTTCTGACGTGTAGATTGAGGCTGTGTGACTTTACATAGAGTGTGGGATATGGAAGTTCTAGAAAGCTCTTGCCTTTAGATGATCACGTTTATAGAACTATCAACCTGAACAGGATCTAATTGCAATGAATGTGAGCAGAAAATGGCATCTTTCATATCACCCGTTCTATGTGTGAGGTAGGGCTTTGGGTAACAGACTTCACTGGTTCATGTTGTACCACAAAATGGATAAATAGTCCAGGCAATCTGTGGAGTTAGTCCATGACTTTCTGTACCCAGCTTCACTAAACAGAGACTTGGTGTGTGCCAGCAGCTTCGAGTCTTACTCTAGCAAAGCTCTTTGTTATTTTGTCTACCTGAACTTCAGTTTTAAGGCTGTTAAAGCTGAATATACCAGGGTGATGATGGAGGGGATGGTACTTCTATACTCCATTTTCATCCCTCAGGACTTCACAGCTATACTGACATCAGGGTTGGACCTGAATTATGTATGTGTCACAGGGAAGGAAATGGAATATTCCTAAAACGTTGAGTAGTGTAATTGATAATATTGCCTATTTGCTACTTTATGTTTTCATCCTATCATTATTTCTCATCTACTCTTCTGTCTTTTAAAATATATTTCTTCAAGACAACAACAACTCTAATTAAAGCAGTCAGGTGGGGATCAGAAAGAATACTTTAATTGCTCAGCATAGGGTTTTTCCTAGGTTGTTGGTGAAGCACATGCTGTCTGAGATCACAAAACAGGATATTCAGTGCTTAGTTATTCCTGTAAAGAAAAAATTTCCAATCATGTTGGTGACCTGACATTACTTTGACTTTCTTGTTTTACAGTTGTTCTCTTCTGGTACTGTCCAGCTAACAACAACTTCAAGGGCAGAATTTGGTGATTTTGATATCAAAACTGTACTTCAAGAAATCAAGAGAGGAAAAAGAATGGTATGTACCTGCAGAATATGGTGAATGTTAGTGATTCTGCTGAAGTGTGTACAGCTCTGCCTCCTTCCTTTTATAGAGCAATCTTTTCTGTCTCTTTCTAAACACAAAATTAAAATAGATTGCTACTTGTGGGAAGGGCAGCCATATAGGAGTATTAGTGATGTTTGGGCATGTGGTATTTGGGAATTCTTTATGACAATGTACATAATTGTTATTATCATAGAATCATATGATTCATATTAGCCATGCTGTAACTATAGGAGAGTAACAGCTTTGGACCTGTGTTACTAAAAACACACTGTGTGAAGCTGCACATAAAATTAGAGAATATGCAGTTCTTGCAGTGAATATATTTTCTGACATTGGAAACAAACCAGTGTTTCCAGCTCTTTTGGTGTTTTAGTAGGAAAACATATTAAGATTTCAGAGGTGGGGGTGCTGGTAAAACATCACACTGTATTTTATTAAAACTCAGGGATATTTTTAAAGTGTTGAGAAATTTATGTGGGATCAGAGGGAGAGTAAAATCTAGCAATATTGTTCCCTGAAAGAAATAATTTAAGACTTTTCATATTAGCATACTAACTTCAGCAGTAGCAATAAAATGGCCTCGGACATACACTAACATGTTTTGCAATCGTGTAGCAATTTTAGTGCAACATACAAGTAAATCCTAGTGTTTGTGTTTTAGTGGGTTGGTATCTTACAGTTTCTGGTTTACCATGTCTTTTATTAACTTGTCATTGGAAGGACGATCTGCAGAGGAATTACTCTGTTCCAAAATGTTAGCCATAAATATGAGGAACGCTAAACTGAATACTAAGAGACAAAAGACTGAGATGCTGAACGTTGCCATTCTCTTCTTTCTCCTGCACAGAAATGCACACTCTGCAGCCAGCCTGGTGCTACTATTGGGTGTGAAATCAAAGCCTGCATAAAAACATACCATTACCACTGTGGAGTAGAAGACAAAGCTAAATACATTGAGAATATGTCACGAGGAATTTATAAGTAAGGATCTACGTAATTGTTTAATCTATTAGGAAAGTAAAGATATTTCATTACTTTTTCTGCCTAACTTGGCAGTCAACATACCAATATGTTCTTGAAAAAGAGGATATTATTTAACTTAAAATGGTATTTTTAAGTAGTCGTTGACTTTGCAAAACATTTCATTTACTCTGCTAATTTAAAATTCCTGTAATTTTGTAAATAGGAGAAATGAGAAAATTATTTGACTTGTATTATATTTTCCTTCTCCAGTAATCTATAATTTAGATCAAGAAAACTGATGTCATGATTCCTCCATATTGATGTGTTTGTACCTTCCTTCTGGGGCTCTTTGGTCCCCACAAGTTTCCTCCTTCCTGAAGAGCTGTGGCTGGGCCGCAGCTGAGCTGCCACGCTGTGCCCACGAGAGGGCATTCGCCGAGCAGCGCGGTGGCAGTGCTGCAAAACCGGGATTGCTCACAGTTTTGTTGGCTGCTCCTGAGCCTTGTTTTCCTTCTCAGTTTAACTGATGCTTGGCTGAAAGCCATGAATGACTTAAGAGTTTGCAACTGAATTGTAGCACATCTCGAAACAATTTGATAGATAAGTCATGTTTTGATCAATATTTTCAAGGTAAATCCTCACTATTCCTTTTATTGTGCCAGACTCTATTGTAAAAACCATAGTGGAAATGATGAAAGAGATGAAGAGGATGAAGAAAGAGAAAGCAAAAGCCGTGGCAAATCGGGCACTGACCATAATGACATTCCTCAGCAGCAGCTCAATGGAAACTAGGTATGGAAGTTACTCCTGACAGATCTGTTACCAAGACTGAAACGCAATATACAGTTAATATAGTTTACTGCAGTGAAGTATTTAAATCTAGTGTATGCAGAGTACTTTTTATTGGCATACTGTAGAAGAATGGGGAGGATTTGCTGTTTTTTAAATCCGACTGACTTTGTAACAGTGTAAGAAGGGAGGTCCTGATTTCTATTGCTAATGTAGATGTAATGTCAGAGCTGTGAAATGCTTTTCTGTATGATTTAAAATTTACTATTGTTTTCATCATTTTTTAAACAGGTTCAAGGGACAGAGTTATAGAACTGGGAATGGCTAAGACATCATAACTACTAATTCTTTTAAATTGTTTTCTAAAAATCAGAAAAGGGTTAGTAACTTCTTACTACCCAACTCTGTTAGAAATTTCATTGAACTGCCTGAAACGTTCATGTGTGTGAGCCTTCAGTAAGTGGCAGAGTTTTACATGTCAATATTATGTAGTTTGTAGTCTGCAGTGTCTGGAAAAAAATGAAACACTATATAAATGATATGTAATATGTACAGTGTCAAAAGTTAAGGCAGACATTGAAATGAAGTAAGATCTATATTTCTGGACTGAATAAAAACTTTAAGATTTGGAATGTGTAAGTTGTTTAGTGGATTCACACAATGAGGGAAGGTCTTAGCTAGTTTAATTGACAACCTGGACAAGTCCGTGGTGGCAACGAGCTGGTACTTTGTGAATTTTGCGTTTTCTTCCTGCACAACTTCCGGAGGCTGTACATGGCAAAGCCGCGCTGTTTTTGCTTGGGAAGCACCCAGTAGGAAAGGACTCGGTGTACACGAAGCACGCTTGAACATTTCAGGTTGTTCCTGTTGTGATTGCTCATTCCGCCTGGCATTGTTTGCAGGAGATTTACTTGAGCAGCTGTTGGTTCTGAGCTGTGAGCTTTAGAACTCATGCCAAAGGGCTGTAGTTCATTCTTTCCCCAAAAACCCACCTCTTTCTGTGTCCTGATTTACAAAGAACACTTCACCAAGTGTGATTAAAACCCAACTATATAAATGTTTGAACTTTGCAGCCCAATCTCTTTTACTTCAGAGAGTTACAACTCTTAACTCACTATGGAATTTAGCCACCATATCTGACGTCCATACCTCAGGTGTTCTCTGTTGTGTGGAACACTTCATGTTTTGTCAAGAATGTGCATAAAGGTCCCATATTCTGTAAGAGGAATGAGGAAACAACCTTTTTTGCTAGATTGGTATTTATTTTTTAATCATATGACCACTATATGGGAAACTTCTTATCATCCTTACTGTTTTAGTGATTTTTTTTTTCCTTTCTCTGTCAAGTCAACAATCACATCATGGAATTCTACTTGCTAGAATTTGATGTTCCTTGAGGGAACGATCAGATCTAGGCTATACCAAACCTAACAGAACAGTCCTCTGACTGCTTTCAAAACACCTTGTCATTTCTAATGATTACTGGCTTCTTCAATTGGTCTGTTAAAGCACATCCTCAGACTTAAATAAAACCAAAAAGCTGAATCTAGTCCACATGTTTGTCTGTTGCTACCACATCACCTTATTGTTTGTTTAGGGTTTTGACTTGTTTCACTCTGAACTCCCAACAAAACTTCTGGATTTGAAGGAAGGAAACAAGCAAAAGACACTGATTTGACTATAAACTGCTACAGTTCTTCTGTGATTGGTATTGCAAAAACGGTTCATTTGTAACATGAGTTTCTGTAGCATTTTTTACTTGTATTTTTAAAAGATTTAACGTGTGTCATTTGTCTTCTTATGCATTCCCTTAATGTCTTGAGGGACTCAATTACTGTATATTGGAGTTTCTAACATTTTACCTGTTAGAATTCAAACAATTCTGTTTGCTTTCCTGGAGAATAATCCCGTTTGGAAAGAAATATTGCTGTGTACAGAAAATACTCAGTTACTGCTCTAAACATGATGCCATTGATCATTTTTATTTTGTATTTGTAACTTTCAAAATTAAAAGCGTGACTTGAATTGCAATGACAGATCGATTATTGAAATTGTCTATTAAGGTGTTTTGTTTCTTCTAGTATATGAACATTTTTCAGCCACTCAGAACAGTTTTAGAATGCAAAATAGCATTCTTCAATATTTAAATTACTTCAGTTTGTGCCTGGGACATGGCCCTCCCATGGAAAAAAGGCACTTTGTTTGCAGCTACTGTATTTAACTAAGTTTGCATGGGGTAGATCTGCCAGCATACTATCTGTACTTGAGACTGAGCTCTAATTCATTGTGTCAGTGGCTTAGTATAATATTCAGTCCAATAATATACCTATTATGGATAAATTACCCCATTCCATGCCTCAAAGAACCAGAACAGCACTTTACCTTTAGGTAGCAGAAAAGCAAGTGGCTGGTTTCCCTGTTACCCCTGTGTGCTGAAATGGCCTGGTGAAACTGTCATCAATTCAGAATTCATGGAAGCAAAGTCAAAAGCAAAAACCTTTTCTTACAAGCCTCAAATTTGTCATAACTGACTTCAACTCATGTATGCTGGGTAAAAGTGCCTTACAATGTAAAAATTGTATTTATATGTTCCCAAGTAGCATTACCTGCTGGGGAGTAATTCTGTCGTGGTGTTAATATTTAGAAGAAATGTACCTCAGCAGTGTATTTACTGTACATCTCTTTCGTCCTTAATTGTAGTTTTAAAAAGCATGACAATGTATCATAGTATACAACATTTACATCATTTTTCTAAAAGACAAAATACTGCCATTACTGTCTTTTTATGTGTATTTTAGCTTGGAATTTCAGACAGTCTGTCTGAATTTTTGGGGTTTGTTTTGGTTTGCAGGTTTGTTTGTTTTTTTGGTAAAGCAATGTAATCTTTGCAAGCATATATTGAAAATTATTCCGGAGCATCTACTGCCTTCCCAGAAATGTTAGAAGTAAATGAAAGTGCTCTATAGGTGAACTAGGTATGTTTAAATTAGCTAGTTGAATTAATACAGTCAATTCGTTACTGAGATTTTTTTTTTTACTAGGCACCTTCTGCTTTCATCTCACAATAAGAATTCAACATCATGAATTCAACAAAACTTGTCTTAAAAAACTGGTTTCACTTTAATTTTTTTATTTTATTTTATTATTGTTACTTTTTGCCTTTGGGCATTTCTTTTGCTCACAAGAGGATTGTGTGCTGTTTAAGATGCCTGGAACCCTCTGAGAAGGGAGGTTTCTCCCCAGCTGCCTGCACCTCTCCATTAGGAGATCTCCCCAGCTCACTATGTCTCTGTGGTCTCACAGATCTGTGGTTGTGCTATTCCAGAAAGGACTGTGCCAAGGAAGGACAGGCATCACAAGGATCCTGTTCAAATATCTTGAGGATGCAGCTGGTGCAATGCCAGAGTCCCAGGGTCAAACCCCATAGCAGTGGACTGTGCTGTCCAGGGCAGGGAGAAAAGGAAAAGGCTGGTTCAGTGTCAGTGCAGCTCCTGAGCATGAGGTGAGCAGGGGATCTGCTGCTTCAGCAGGGGTTGATCCACAGGAGCTTCTGTGATAAGGCTCTAGTAGGAGTCACACCTACACTCCACAAAGTTTCAGTTTTAGGTACAAAGAGCTGTGCTGATCTACAGTGGTTTGAGTCTGCCAAATCTGGCCCTAAAATGTAGTGTCACATAAGAGAGTTCGCCTCTTACTCCTGCCTATAGGAAAACGAACTTCATGCTAAAATGGAGTGAAAAATGAAGAGGTGATAATCAGTTTGAAATATCAGACTTATCTGGCAGGTGATAATCAGTGCATTCCAAAAATATTAATATGCTGAATCAGATTGACAAGAAAATTAATCCTCATTAGATTAAATTAATCTGAAGAGAACTGAAAGTGCATGATAGCAATTAGTAGCTCTTCTTCCATGTCACCAGAGTCAGATTCCACTATATTAGTGATGGAGGTGAAAAAACAGAACACAGCTCCTGATTTATATACTTGGTGAAGCAGTTCCTATACCTGCATATGTATGCACAGCCATTAGTCAGCAGTGACATCTCAGCCCTTAACGAATCCTGGAGAGCTGTTGCTTGTCAGAAAGCACTCAGGTTAGGCCAATGTTTGCAGCTTTTGCTCTAGCATATATTTACATTAGGTGTAAAGACAAGGAATGTATGGAAGAGGGTAAATGCATTCCTATCTACAATGTTATGTATATTTTGTTCCTGTTATATTGGCTTTACTTCCAAAGTTGTAGTTTGCAGTATTAGTTTCTTTTTATTGGTATCCTTGCATATATATATTCAATAAATGAGTTATGAATTTCATGTTTGCATATCTGTCCTTTTTCCAAAAGTATAACTTTTGAAACTGTCATTTTAATGCATAAATGCAGTATTTCCTATTGAGGTTACAGGCCCGGGGAAACATTACCAGGAAAAGGTGAGAAGGCATCCAGTGTGGCACTTGGTGGTAATTCTTCATGTATTTGTTTCTAGCTCTGCACTGGGTAAGCTGCTTTGGATTTACCACTGCTTAATGCAAAGTGACTGACTTGCTGGACGCTCCCTTTCTCACCTTTCAAGAACTTTTTTTTCCCCAAGAGTAAATTAATTTAGACTAAGAGACCAAGGGAATGCAGAGTATGTCTTGGTTTCAGGTGGGATAGAGTTCATTTTCTTCTAGTAGCTGGCACACTGCTGTGTTTTGGATTTGGTGTAAGAATACAGTTGATAATACACTGATGGCTTCATTGTTGCTAAGTAGTGTTTATACTAAGTCAAGGACTTTTCAGCTTCCCTTGGCTAAAGGACACAAGAAGTTGGGAAGGCACAGAGCCAGGACAGCTGGCCCAAAGGGATATTCCCTACCATATGGTGTCATAAACTGGGGGGAAAGCTGGCTGGGGCTGCTGCTTGGAAACTGGCCAAGCATCTGTCAGCAAGTGGTGAGTTGGATTGTGCATCACCTGATTCGTATGTTCTAATTTTTTTATCATTACCATCATCATCACCACCATCATTATCTTCATCTTTTTCTGCATCATTAAACTGTCCTTATCTCAACCCATGTGTTTTCTCCCTTTAACTCTTCCAGTTCTCTCCCCCATCCTGCCAGGAAGAGCAGTGAGTGAGCAGCTGCGTGGGGCTGACTTACCAGCTGGGGTTCCATGACAGTTCAAGTTAATTACACTGCACACATGGAGCTGCATCCAGGATGCACTTTGGAACCACAGAAATGTAGTATAAGAGATTAACAAAGCAAAGGATCACTTGGAAATCACTGGATTTATCCAAATATGTAACTGCTTAGAGTAAGACAGTGATACTTGTCAGTGATTTTAAAGTATCAAGAAATGTGCTGGGAAAACTCCATAGGAGAAAGGCCACTATTGCCCTGTTGATGAAGATTTTATTATTATGTCATCGCCTTAAAACAAGGAGTTGATTCAATGAGCATAGTAGGTAATTACTGGGACCTGAGAATAATCATATCCTGTCTGGACAGACTTAGCTGTCAGGAAAAAATTGTTGGGCATCATGTTCAGTTAAGAGTTGCCAAATGATCAGGTCTAGTTGATGAAGTCATAGAATATCCTGAGTTGGAAGTGACGCACAAGGATCATTGAGTGCAGCTCCTGGCCCTGCACAGGACAGACAACCTCAGAGTGTAATTATTGATGCTGTGATTCACAGCCATCTTTGCAAAAGTTTCTTGAAAAGGCTATTCAAGACTTCTATTATCAAAGCTGATGTTGGGAGTAGTTTCATCACATGGCTTTTGATGCCATGGAAATTATTACTGGATGCATGTTTACTTTATTTGCTGGATCTTTTCGGTGGTTTAATTCAATCACCTAAGATCTTTGAGGCAAGAGCAGGATATTGTGGAATAGCCTTCTCTGTTTAATGGATGTGATTTCTCACTGGATTAGCTGGACACTTCTAGCAGTGGAGGGGGCACCCATAGGCACAGGAGGAAAAGACTTTCACTGTTCTTGTCTTGTGTGATGTCAGAGCAGAGCAGTGAATGCTTTGAGGGCTGTCAGGTCCTTACTTAGAAAAGCTCTGCTTACTCTGCCCTGTGTAAGGGATTTCAGCAGAAGCACAACTGTAGTTGTCCTTGTACCTAAGTCAGACACCCCATATGGTAAATTACTTCCCAGCATTAGAGGCAAAGGGGTTGCTGTAACCTCTGAGGCCTCAGCTTGTCTCTGCTTCCTTCTTCCTACTCAGGGTCAATAGTTTAAACTGGAAAATTAATGGAAAAAGGAAACTTTATCAGTGAGTGTCTAAAAGAAAGATCAAATTTTGTTAATCTGCACCAAGTTAACAAGTCTCCTTGAGCAGAGGAGAAGCAGTGAGCACAGCTTTATTTTAAGTGACTCTAATGACTTTACATAAGATAGCAGGGAAATGTGGTCTGACACAATTTTAAAGTGAGGTGATAAAAACTGTTTGGAAAATACAGCTCAGAGTAATTATTAAAAATTCACACCGCAAGGAGGTATTGAGGGGGACTCTGTAATTCTTCTCTGATTTGAGATTACTTGGTATTTTCCTTAACAACTTGGATGGCATATGCTGATTAAATTGTAGCGAGCACCAGATGAGCTAACTACTGACTGAGCAGAAGACAAATACAATTGAAAGTGAACTTGACAAATTCAGAAGAGTAAGCATGTGATGCAGTAAGTCCAGCAGTGGATTTGACAAATGCATGTTTGTAGACTTCAGCAGAAGTCTCGATCAGCTGAACAAATACAGGATAGGACAGGACAGGCTTCTACAGTAGCAGTTGTGCAGAAGAGTTCTCCTGGGGTTATAGCCTGTCACCAGCTGAACATGATTCAACAGCATCGTGTTCCTGAGAAAAAACCCCAATGTTGTTATGGAATGGATGAACAGGAATGTAATCTCTAAGATACATGGCATGGTCCCTCTTCCTCATGTGGCAGCAGAAAATTTTCCTTTCTTGGAACATGGTATCAAGCTGTGGGCATTGCACTTCCTGGAAAATGGGGATCAGCTGGAGATGACAGGAGAAAAGCAATGAGAGGGGTGACAGGATGGATGACTGAGCTGGTTTCAAGGTCATGGGAGAGATGTTTTCAAATCAGTTAGAGGTAGGTGCAAAGAAGGAAATAAATGCTTTCTCCCACTGCTGCAGCTGGGACAAGGAAAAGAAATTCTATTACAGCAGGAGATTCTGACCTGAGACATCCAAAAGGGCAGTTGGCCTTGACAGCAGGAACAGCAAAGCTCTGGAATACCTTTCCTGGGTAGGCTGTAGAATCTCTGGAATTTGAGATTTTAAAGGAGGAGTCTGTGGGCACAGTACAGGGCTGGCACAGACAAAGGTTGGAGGTGCTGGGGATAAGGGCAGTGCAGAGCTCCCAGTTCATACCCTGCCCTGTGACCCTCTCGCACTCAGAGCTGCTCTGGAGCAAAGCTCTGGAGCACAGCCCTCTGGAGCTCACAGCCATGTGAGTTTCCTTTTTCATCCCTTCTTTTAAAATAGCTCTTGTGGTAATAACATCTGTGGGCACACTGGCAGTGTGGCCCATGTCTGCAGTTAGTACGAACCTCCCAATATAACCCAGTGCAAGGCACTCTCCATGCTTCCATTTCAAAGTTTTGGGAGTACTTCAGCTTTCACAGTGAATGCATCCCACACCTTAAATATACATTTTTGTTGTGCAAGAATAAGCAAAGTGACCGCAGTACTTCATATGAATGTAGGATTAGTGCACACAAACCACTTAATTGTGTGTATGTGCATTGGGATGATACATAGCTTGGAGTGGCTGCTCTCTTACCCAATTACTGCGGCAGGAATCTTAAACCTTTATCTGAATTTTTGCCAGAGATGGTATCTTACTTTGTTTAAACTGGGTTCTCTGTTTTTATTTTTCCTATAACAACATTCCAGCTGAGAAGAAAGCAACCAGGGCTGGTGCTGTCCAGCTTTTCATACCCTGCGTGGACATGCAGCTTGCTTGGCCCACATGCAAGACCCAATTTTACTCTGCTGGCCAAAAGAAATTCCATATTCCTGTGCAAAGACTCCCATCAGGCCCTGCCTGCCAATGAAGAGCATTTCAGAGGCTTGGGACAGGGGGAGGAAGAAACTCCCCCTCAGACCATACACTAAAAATAGGCTGATGCTGTGCAAACAGCTTTGCAGTGAACTTCCTTCTGGCAGGCAGCCATGCAGCTGCCTGAGAGTTTTGAGCCCAAATACCTCTCCAAAACAGAAAGTCACTGAAGTTAAGCACAGTTAGAAATGCTTTTAATCTTACTATTCCCTGCTGTGTTGTCTCAATTCCAGCTTCTTCCACTGTGCAGGTAGCTTATTCAGGATCTAAGGTCTGGAGTTTTTTTAAACCTGAACCATGGTTGAGACTGGCGCTGTCAATCCCTGGAGTCTGCAAAGTTCAAAGGAGGGAGGAGGCCTCTGATCTAAAACTGAAATGCTCAGGTGACGTGTCCAGAAAGTGCTTTCCTGCAGAGTGAGAAGTGCAGTAGCTGGGCTGTAGAAGGTTTTAAAATTCTCCAAATTGCTGTTAACTAAACATCCTTAAATCCCACTGTGGTGATATGAAATTGGAAAGTTGGTTCCTTAAATAAGACTACTTTAAAAAGAATAAACACAAGACTGGGCAATTGGATTGAATTACAGCAGTGATTCATTCAGGCATTGAAGCCTAGGAGCTATTTGAGTTTGCCATATTTTCCAGTGGTTTTACTGCTTATTAGTGCCAACGTTTTGCCCTAAAATAAATCACATCACTTTCTTCTTTTTTTTTTTGACTGTGAAGACTGATCTTTCAGTTTCAGTATCAATCTTCCTTCATTTCAATAGTTGCTGATTAGATATAGCAAGATTCACATTTTCCTTTATCACGATTTTATAGGAAGAACATTTTCCAAGACTAATTAAATCTCTGGGTCATTTTCAGCTATGAAAATGATCAAGAATCACTGATAACACAATGATTTTGCATAGCTGTTTTTTTCCCCCGCAATTTTGTATTATTAAATACTCTGTATCCAATTATCTGGTTTGTGTGGCAATTAAACAGAAGATCAGTGTCACTGTGTTTTACATTCTCTTTAAACTCTCATCAAGAGCAGGACCACACTAGTCTAAGTTTGTAATTTAAGATGCATTTGGCTGGGGTTCAAAGAGACAGGAGCTCCAGTCTGTCTCACTTCCCCTTGGAAAACCTTTCTGATGCTGCCAAACAATATTTACACTAGCAGGGAACTGAGTTTTGGAAAACTTTTCCAGGCTCTGAAGAAACCAAGCAACCTGAGACTTTGATAAGCCTTGGTAAATTTAAAAACTCTTGATGCTATCACTGTAAAACTTGTATTAGCCCATCAGATATCACAGATTTACAATTTGAGGAATGGATTTCAGTTAAGAGATAAGAACAGAGGTTTGGTAAAAAAACCCTGTTATTTGGAGCAAAATTCTCCTATTGTCATCTCTGTTGAGCACATTACAGTATCTTACATTTCTGCATCCACAGGTACAGGTGCTCTGCTCTGCAAGCATGTGAACATACTGTTCACTAAGTCGGGTCAGTGTCTGCAGCCAGAAAGCTTTAAAAAGCATCAAGCCTATTTCTTTTCCTGGGACCTTCAGCTTTCTAGCTGTCTGGAGGGAGGGATCAGGTGAGGTCCTGTTTTCTCTGTCCCAGAAAAAAGTGCTATGGGGTCTGGCAGTCCTTTGAGAACAGTTCTCCCTGTTTCATGGGACTTTTGAGGATAGATTTCTGAAGGTGCTTTCCACTGGCTCAAGCAGGTTCTAGATGGGTAACAGACACCAGGAACTCTAGCTCCTGCTGCCTGGTCATTTAGCTTAGGACCCTAAGAATTCATTTATTTTCCCTTTTTAAATATAAACTGAGTTCCAAAAGCACTCCTCAACTAAACTATTGGATTCTGTCCTTGCCAGGCACCTCATCCAGTCTTGCACCCTTAACACAAATCCAGATTCAGATCAGGTTTTATTCCTAGAACAGCATTTCATATTTGAGGATCTGAATTACAGTCTTGCCCGCTCGTACCACACAACTCAAGACTTGCAAAGGAGAGGGGAGTCCTGAAGTGCAGCTTCCTCCTAGCCTGGTGTTTGTGTCTCATCTCTGCTTCCCTTGTAATCTGCCCAGAGAAGATTTCTGAGATACTTGAACGGCTGCCAGGATCTGCATGGGAGGCAGGGGCCTTGGCATGTGAGCCTGACACCTGATGCTTAGTGTGCATTGAGGCAGTGCCAGCTGGATCCGCCAGCCCTGGCGAGTGCAGCCCTTCTGTCTCGTCAGCGAGTTACCTGATCAGCCTGCTGGCTGTGCTCTGTGCTGCTCTTCCTCTCCCCTGCTACTCAAACAGCCTTGCCACTGCCTCCTGCCTTCTCTCGAGTTTCTGTCCTCATGCCTGTTGGCCCCTTTGTCTGTGCTGGTGTCAACAGGCTCCAGGTTTGTTTTTTTTAAGCAATCCTTGCACCTGGCTCACCTGTGTGTGGCTGTACAGACACCTCTTCTCAGACACGACTCAAAACAAGTGTTTTACAGCTTTTCGGAAATGCTCTGCAGTTTGCAGGCAGCTCCTGCACTCAGGTGCCTGGTGGAAGCAGATTAACCTGTTCACTCCTCTGAAAACAGCTGAGCGAGGGGAAGAACCCCACAACTCTCCTACTTCAATCACCCTCCCCTAATGGGAGGACCTGCCAGCACCAACCACCTGCATTTGGAGTAGTCCAGCCTTCCCTCAGGCTTCAGTGGAAGGTGTGTGCAAATGAGCTTCCAGTGCAGGTATCCCAGGCTGAAGTCCTGCAGCAGGGTTCCCTTGGTTTCTTGCTTCATGCCTCCATCTGAGTGGCTGAAAAAACTGAGGCTATGTTAACTGAGTTGTTGGCTAAAATGTGCTTGACTAAGAGCAAGAGCACTTCCCATGCACAGCCCATCTCCCTTTTACTCCATCTGTCCTTTTACTCCTGTGTAGCCCTGGGAGTTTGCTGCATGTGCATGTTGCAATGTGGACGTCTGTCCTGTCTTGTGTTCCCAGAGACCATTTAATTTTGAGAAAACCAGCAGGGTAACTTGGCTGCCACCAGTGACATTAATTTTGGTAGAGTTTGCACTGAAATGTGCCTCAGAGAATCTTTTGGGTCACCAAGGTTTCTTCTTGATGTATATGCTGCTGAATGACGGGAGCAGAAAAGGTTGCCTTGGAGAAAATGTACCTCTCACTATTTCTTGCTGTAGAGCAAAGAAAGGAATCTGGTTGTTGTAACTTCCATGGCCCTGCTCTTTGTTCTGCTTTGCTGAGGAATCGCTGGGGTCCTCAAGTGACTCCTTGAGGGTGGGAGGGGCTGTGCTGCAGTCAATGGAGGTGTGGGAGGAGTGGAAGGAGGTCAGCCTGGGCTTTACCTTGTCCTCTCACAGGTGTGCAGCACCATGTGATAGTAGCTGATAAACACTGGTGTCCCCCTCGTGTGGCAGCAGGGACGGTGCTCATACAGCAAAGGGTGAAAGTGGCTCTGCTGCTGGAGCTGAGCTGTGGTTGCATTTAAGAATTTTCTCATTTTCTTACTGTCAGCAACTTCATCAGGACACACCATCCAGTGAGTCAAGCTGAGCTTGGAAGACAGCCATTTCCAACAAGAAAAAAGAAAAATACGTTCTTGGTAATTTCATTGCTCAGGCTTCAGTCCTTGTGTCAGACAGGTTCAAACAAACACAATGTCCTTTGGGCGAGTCTCCGGATTTCAGGTGCACCTTCCTCTCCATCCAAGCCACTTCTCACAGCTGTCCTGTGCCAGGGAACAAGGTCTCTGGAGAGCAGGGAGAGGAGCAAGCCCAGCCCCCAGAGCTGCTGGGGGAGGGTTCACCACACGTGTGCTCAGTCACAGCCATGGGGCTTGGGCTACCAAAGTCTAGGGTGCCTCTATGGGCTCAACGCCCCACAGCACAGGGTTGTGCTTCAGGTCAGGCAGCACTGAGCCCATGTCCTGCTTCAGTGACACAGTGACAATGGTTGGAGTTTTGCACCACTTAATTAGTGGTTTGTTTCAGTCTCTTCTGCCTTCACTCCAAGCCAGGATCAAAAAATATATGAAGAAAATGGATTTTCTCGTGTTTGGGCTTGGTTGTTTATTAAATCCTATAAAAAAGTACAAAGTGTTCAGCAGCACTTCTAGCTACCTGCTAGAAGTGAGGAAAATGGAGCAAGATCCAGCTGCTACAAGGTCTCTTAAAGCAAAACAGCCCAATAGAGAATTAACACCTATATTATTTATACTTTTAACCCAATAACTAACTTCCCATGACCCTCAGTGTGACACTGACTGACCAACCAGAAACTACTGCCTGAAACCCATGAAAAAGATGAGCACTGAGACACCTCCCATAATCTTCCGTCTTGTCCCATACCTATTACTATACTATAAAAACCTGAAATTTAAAACCCTTTACCATGTGAAAGCACACACTTCTATTTCACTACACACCCGTGTTTTTTAACTTCATCACTCAAATTTGGAAGCCTTCCCCAAGGCCTCAGGTCAAAAGCAGTGTTCTCCAGGGGTTCAGTGCCAGAAAGCACAAAAAGCTCAAAAACCCCAGGTTTCTGGGATCCAACAAATCAGGATCTGCCTTTGCCTGTTTTGTGCCATTTTCCATAATCCTTGTTTGAGTTTCTGCGGGCCCTGAGGTGAGCTGGCCCTCAGCAGCAGCTAGCCCTGGGTCTGTCCCGCCGGGCAGGGCTGTGGGAGTGGGGTGAGCGCGGTGCCAAGTGCCGGCTCTGGGCTCTGTTGTGACAGAGCTGTCCCGTGTCTGGTCCTGCTGAGCCAGACTGGGATCATTCTGAACGGATGTTTGCAAACGAAAGCTGATAAATGCCATAAATACCAGCCCAAAGAGCGCCGTTATCTGCAGCAATCCAGGCTGTGTTTCTCAGGATGGTTCACATTTTTGATCAGCCACTGCTCAATGTTATGTATTAATTGTGTAATTTTTGTGTCACTGACCAGTCCTTGCAGTACTGAATAAAGACTAAATGTTTGTAATTCCCCCAGTTTCCATCCTGGACTGTGAAAACTTTTTTTGTGAAAAAGATAAGTTATCTACAGTTCCAGAGAAGTACATAGTTCAGAGGTTTTGCTTATCTTAGTTTTAGTCAGTAAATTGTCACTTATTATCTGGGCAGGGAGAGAAAACTTGATAAACTCTCACCATCCAGGATATCCCAGTCTTGAAACCAATAATTAGATCGGCATCACTTTCCAAAATCCATGGAGACTGTCACCACTGAGAATCACTGTCATGACAAATTTTCACAGGAATCAACAAGACAGAGAACAAGAACATGATTTTAAAAGGTATTTTGCAATGAACAACATCTATTCCCTATTTCTTAGGAAGGGTGTGTTTCTTTTTAAATGATGTTTTGGTACATCTGGCTTCCTCTCCCATTTGAAACATTTGGCTAGAAAAATAATTATATGCTATTTAAACTGCTAGTCAGAGTGGAAGGATTTCTTTACAGCCATGGAGAATATGGGATGCTTGTGTGCTAAATTCACATCCTAGTGAATGCTCTCTATATAATTTAATCAGATATTTCTTTTCTGTTTTCCTCTTAATTAAAAATGGTGGTGCTTCTCTCAGGACTGGGTTAATATCCCTGGAATTCTCCATTTCCCCCCATTCTGTCTGCACAGACAAATTTCTGGTCACAAGGGAGTCCTGCTGGTCTGGTTAATCTGCTGAAAATTGGTTGTACTCTTTGCTTTTTTTAGGAGATTTGTTTTGTGAAACAAAACCAGCAGATAAATTCTGCTGATTCCCTGTGAGTCACCCAGCAGCAATGGCAAAACTGGGAGGGAGAACTGGGGAGAAGAGCAGGGGATTGGGGGATGGGCACTGACCTGAAGATCTGAGCCAGCACGCAACATTTCAGGTGTTTCCAAAAGATGAATACTCAGTTGCTACCTCCAGGTACCCCAGCAGTGGGGACATGTGCTTATCAAGAAAGGTTTTAAAAAGTCTGTTAACAAAATTATTTACAACTGGCGCTCACACAGGCCATGGTTCACTGGGCCTGAGCACTGAGATATGCTTGGCTGGCAACAGAGGACAAAATAATTATGAAATTAAGAGTCTACTCAGGGACAAAACACTCTGCACATTCATTACATTATTTTGCCTTGTAAAAGGCTGTGCATACCAGAGAAATCAAAACTTTGGCTTTCCCACCTTATGCATCATCTAGACAGAAGATGTGCAGTTCCCAGGTACCTCTGAACCCCCTCCCTCACCCTCCCCACTGAGGCCCTGCAAGCCTCAGTGGCCTCATAACCAGCAAGAACAAAATTGGTCATCTACTAAATTTGGTGCTGCTCTCAACTAACCAACTTCCTGTAATATCAGCAAATACTTTTGCTTTTGTAAATCTGTTTTTCCCTCCATAATGGGGTGCCAGCAGGACCAGAAATGCTTTGGATCCAGGAATGTGCTGTTAGGCAGGCAGGACAAAGACATTGCTCATCCAGAAGGGCAAAGCAGGACTAACGGTTTTGTTTGCTGGGGAGAAATGGCATGGAAGTCAAGCCAACAACTCCTGCATGCCATCAGAAAGGTCCTGTTGGATGCTACTTTTAATGGCAGACATTGATTTTAGTCATTAATGAGAAACGTCTTCAGTAACTAAAATACAATCAGATCCTGCAATTCTTCTGAGGTTGCAGAGTCTCTCCATAGATGCTGCCCACTAATGTCAGGCTCTCCCTGAACTAGACAGGGCAACTGTTCTTCCTGGCCTCCTGGAAACAGTGCAGCTATGACACGTTCCTGATATCCCTTAGCTGCAGGGCGTGTTTCATTCTGCTGCTGCAGGCAACTCGATAAAGGCTCCTTCCACCCACTCCAGTTAACCCGCCCAGACTGAAACAATACAGCACTCATGAAGGATCGTGCCCATTTGCTTAGTTAAAATTTGCTTAAACTGCTTGTTTCATACAAAGGAACACTTAATTTGATTTCATTGTGTTTTCAGTAATAATGCTAGATGCATATCAGAGGGCAATTGCTACAGTTCTGTATGAGTAAAGTTATTTTTAAGAATCATTATCCTTTCTTTGACACCAAGATTTTATGCAGCATAAAATAAAACTTGGTTTCCACTCCTTAGAGAAAGAGGGAGGAAAGTCTTCAGCTGCTATCTACTATAAGAAATCATGAATTTCCACTTGCACTGTTGTATTCTCCTTAATTGTCCTTATTGCCCACCCCTACAAGAAAAGTTGACGCTTTTTTTCTATTTCTCATTTGAGACCATGGAACTATCAATGCTTTCTTATTATTTTACCTCTGTCTATGGAGTCCCTCAGTAGACATGAACACCTGATGGATGTGCATCCCTGTGCCTGTTCTGGAATGACAGCAGTTATCCACCCTGTTTCCCCTGGACACAGGAGTCACAGAAGCACAGAATCAGTTAGGTTGGAAAAAAACTCCAAGATCATCGAATCCAACTTATGGCCCAACTCCACCTTGTCAACCGAGTGCCACATTCCTTAAACAACTCCAGGAACAGTGAATCCACCACCTCCCCGGGCTGCCTGTTCCAATGTCTAACCACCCCTTCTGTGAAGAAATTATTCCTGATGTCTAGCCTAAACCTGTTCTTATGGCTGTGTCCCCTTATCCTGTCGCTGGTTCCCCTGGAGAAGATCCCGACCCCCACCTGGCTAAAGCCTCCTCTGGGGAGTTGTACAGAGCGATNCGCCGCTCCTGCCGCTCCCAGCGCCCGCAGCCGCCGCTCCGAGCCGCCCGCAGCCGCCGCCGGCGGGGCCGCGCTCCATGGCGACCCCCAGCCCCTGCATCGTGGTGAGTGCGGGGGCAGCCGCCCGCGGGACGGGGGATGCTGGGCGCCGGGGCCGCTGTTCCCCGCCTGCCCCCCGGAATACGGTGATCTGTGAGGGAGCGCGGGGAGTGGCATGGGGTGGCATGGCATGGCGTGGCGTATCGTGTGTTGTGTGGTGTGGTGCCGCGTCCCTGGGCGCCGGGAGCCGCCGCCCCGCGGAGTCACCTTGAGTGCAGCCCCGGCCTCCCGGCGCCGGGCCCGTCCCTGCCCTCCCTGCCCCGGGCCGGGCGCGTCCCTGCCCGGAGCGGCCGCGGCTCCCTCGGGGAGGGATCCGGGGGGATCCGGAGCCCGAGGGCAGCGGGTAAAGCCGGCGTTGGCGCCTCCGGAGCGAAGGTGGAAGAACTTCCCCCAGCGCCGCACAACTTCCTATTCCTGTTGCTGTTCGCGGCGTGCGGGAGGCTCTGGCTCTGGTCGGGAGAGCCCCACGTGTGTGAGCTGGGTCTGGTTCTACAGGAGCAGCATCCTTTATATTTTTGCGTTATTGCCGCGTCTGCTAAGGCGCTTCATGCTCATTTTAATTTATCGTTTTAAAGCAAGTGCCGGTGCTGATGAAGTGCGTGCCGTGTCTGATGGCCGAGCGCTGTGACGGCCGCGAGGTTGCGACAGTAAATCCCTGCAGTCCATAAAAAACCCGATAAAACCTGTAGGAAGGGCACGTTCCCTGCCAGATACAGACCGGAAGGTTTAGTAGGCATGCTGGATATAACGATGGTTCTGACCAAAGAAAAAACCCCTGAGTTTTGGGAAGGACCTGCCTTGTTTCTTAAAATAATTCCCTGTGAACTGCAGGGACCATGAGCTCGAGCTGTGTGCGTGTAGCTCACACAGGGTCAGGTTTGGATGGGAGGGTGAAATGAAAATTAAATTCCCCAGATAAAATACTCATTAAAGATTAATCAGCAAAAACCTCATGTAAACGCTTGTCTGACCACTGGCCAGGTAAGTGTTTTTACAGGCACTGAAATAAGATTTGAGTCCTGCAAGGGTACTGAAGCCAAAATGGATACTGAAAATGCCTTCCCTGGTGAACTGTCAGCACTAACCTTCTTTTTCCCTTCTGAAATTCTTTTTCACATAGTAGTGTTCGGCTACATAACCAGAGAGGGAAGTAATTAAAAAAACCACATAATTTTCAAGCTGCAGCAGGGTTAGGGTTCAAGGAAGACTCTGTTTGATGTGACAGTGTGCCCTGAACCTCAGCACATTCGCTATCATTATGTAGGTATGCTAATCCCTTGTCCTAATTAATATGCACTTACCAGTGTTGCAGGCTGTTTGATACAGGGAATTTGCCCATGTGGAACAGGTTGCTGAAAGCTTTAATTTCAGATTCTGAATGATCTTGAACCTCCCTGTTTTGGAAACGGTGGTCAGTGCAGAGTTTCTTCGCAGCAGCATAACTTATCATGCTCACGTAGCTCCCTTGTCTTGTGCTGCAAACTGGCTCTCGTGTTTTGTTGTGATCGAATGTTGTGGAGATTTGGAAGGTGTCCATGTCAGAACCTCTGCTTGCTTAATTGCAGATGCAGGTTTTGCATTACACTGGGAAAATCAAAGGGTTTAAAAAGCTTGGTTATTTTTGTAATGAAATATAAAGTTTCGTTGAGGTGTAGTAACATTGTAGGACTTTCACACATTGCATAACAACTCACAATACTTCAAGTAACCCTTGTGAACTTTTAGATTATGCTGTACTCTCTGTTCAGTGTGACTGGTGTTTTTAAAAAGGGGTCAGTAAAGTGGTTCTGATGAGCATTGTGGGTTTGATAGTTTTTCTGAAGAAAACAAAGGACTTGAAGTTTCTCAGCACAGACTTTCTATAAGGCTTTGTTAGAAATCTCACCTTATTTCCTTTTCAGATTGGTGATGATGAACAAGGTTATGACCTGGATTTGTTCTGCATACCTAAACATTATGCAGATGATTTGGAAAAAGTCTATATTCCTCATGGGCTCATCATGGACAGGTTTGTTTGACTTCAGACGGTACATTGATTGCATGAAACTGGAATAAACACCTTCCAGTGATAATTTACTGCTTGGAAACTGTCTAAATAGATTACATTTAATTACAGACTCGAATGTACATTTAATCTCTTTTTTTTTTCTTGCTTCTAAGAGTTTGTTCATTTGCAGTCATGCTTTTCTTTGAAAATTGATCATAATTCTCAAGCGAAATTTTGTAGTCTGTTGCAACTTAGGACTTTCTTTCCAGTGTTTCTTTGATGTTTTACCTTCTTAAATCTAACTAGAAGTTTTGTTGTGTCAATTCAGTCTGAAAATATAGTCTCTTGAATTTCCATAAGATATTAATAAAAGTAAACTATGAATCACATCATTTTAGACTCTCTCATGTTGATGTGGTAGATAAATAATGTCCAGCTTTCTCCTGCCTTCCAAGAAAGACATTATCCTGTGCAGATATCAATCTGTCACTTCTGTGATTGCTGAAATCTATGATGTGCTGTGCAAGTTTTATCTTGTGTGATCAGAAATGTGTTCATAAGCCTACAATACATTTTTGTTTTATTTTGTATTTGAAAGTTGCAAATTTCCTTTATGAGAATGAACAACAAATTCAGTGAATTTCAACCTATTATGAGCGGTGCTGGATGGGTCTTCCAATGGATCTTGTGACTAGGAATGTATTTAGATTTTGTGTGGTTCTGTTTAACTAGATACAATGAACATCTCTATAAAAAAAATTTATTTTTAAAGATTAAAACTTTACACTGGAAGTCCATATAGAGTAAAAAATTGGACAAAGTACACGTCATTAAGGAATTGACATAAAGTTTATAATGGTTGGCTTTCTCTGAGAAACCTGCTGTCAGCTAGCACACAATAAATGCAGACCTTACTTTCTAAAATAAATGGCAAAATAAATTTAGAAACAATTCTTGCAGAAAAATAGTGTTCTTTTGCTCTGCCTTGCTGGTATTGTATTCTGCTTTCAGGACAAATTTCTGGCATTCTGATTTGGCAAATAAACATAAACTCTTCAGTTTACAGTTGGAGAGTTTTCTCACTTGTCAGCTGATGAGGGCTACTGCTTTTGGGGTTGTGTTAGCTTACATTGCTCTTTGCATGGAACCTGAACCTGTCTTTGGAAGGAGAGAACACACCTTCATGTCTCATATCTGACAGTGGAACAGTTTCAGGGTGTTAAGGTTTGCTTTGGCTGCCTGTGATGTAGGAAAACAAGCACATTTGGCAGCGCTACTGTTGGATTAACCTGGAATAACAAAACTTTGTTGACCAGTAACATATAAAAGTGACTGAACTGGTGGGCAAATATTTCCAAGCAAAATGTGTTTCCAAGTTTGCTCTGTGTGTTTGCTGCTGCTAGGAGTATCAAGTGCTGCTGCTGTGATGAGCAAATGAAATGTTATGACAGCTCACTCTTCCTTGATTTTGTTTAGGACCGAGAGACTGGCACGAGAAATTATGAAGGGCATGGGAGGACACCACATTGTGGCACTCTGTGTACTCAAGGGTGGCTATAAATTTTTTGCTGATTTATTAGACTACATCAAAGCCCTGAACAGAAACAGTGACAAATCAATCCCCATGACAGTCGACTTCATTAGATTGAAGAGTTACTGTGTAAGTATCTATGCAGTACTGTGCAATTTTTAGCTAAGTTGACTACAAATTAATAACAAAGGTAGTTTAATATTGTTACTGCCCTAATATGCTAATATTAAACAAATAATTAAGGGAATTAAGAGCCACAAGTCAATTTGCTCTTTCTCTACCTTATTATATAATGTATTTTCTTTTAGACCTTGATATCTCCTCACTCTGATAAAGTCGTTATGCTGAGGAGAGAGACCCTTTACATGTCCTTTACTCATTCAGCAATTTCCTCTCTGCCATCTACCCCATCTCTAAAGCTGTGGCTCCAGACTGGTACAGAGAATTCTCCTGCAACTATTATTACAAAAATTAATTCTGGAAGTTTTTATATGGCCCAGACATCGTTCTTGGACAGGGCGACTTGAAAGCTGCAGAAATGGTTCCCTATCTCTTTTTTTTTTTTTTTTTTTTTTTGTATGAAGCAAACAATGCATAAAAGTAGTTGTATTTGGCCATGAGGAAACACTAGATACATAAACCTAGATTTGTGATTATCAGCCTATGAATACGGCATTACCTTTTCAAGGCAATGCATTGGTTGCCTTGGGCTTTTATTTTTAGGTAAAGAGTTTCTTTTGATTCTGAACACAAGTATTCAACTTTGTTGGGAAACAGAACATTCTGTAACACGAAGTAACTTTTAGGTTTTACAGAAGGAAGCACAGGGTTATGTTGTGCAGGTCAGGGGAAGCAGCAGGTGTTTATCAGCACTGTATCATTTCCAGCTTACTGACAGCCAAGTCTCATGTTTTTGGGATATCAGAAATCTATTATTTTTTTCCCTAAGACCATCTATAAGATGGAAATAGTGACTGTTTTGTTTAAGTTTAAAGTGTTTGAATACGTTGTTTCACAATGTTATGCTGTTTGTTCTGCATCAGCACCTTTGCATTGAAGTCAGGGTTACTTGTCATGGCTGTAGACCAGTCCCTATTCCAGCAGAAAATGACAAATAACTCAATTGAAAAAATCACTCTCATCCTTTGTTTCATTAAACTGTGAAACCCAAGATGGAATATTTACAGACTTAGTCTGGACTGTTGCAAAACTTGGTAAATCCATTATTCTTATTGAGCTCTCTGTTGATGTCTCATGACAAAGCCAAGAACTGCACAGGGCTTTGGTCCAGTCCTTTTGCAGGATGAGCAGCCCTGGCTGCCTGAGGCACACACAGCTTCAGGGGTTACCTGGAGACCACACTCAGCTCTGCAGAGCACGAGGCATTAATTTAATTATGTGCTTTAATGAGAGTGCCAGGCTGGGCAGAAGGGCTCATGCCAGCCTTTGGTTGTATCTCACAAGGCACTTGGTGCTTGTGCACTGTGTTAAAATCAGTGAGAGAGAGCAGTCTGAGCCTCTTTTCTGTACCTCCCAAAAAGGGAGGCTCCTGCCTTCCATCCGCTTTACCCCAAGGCCCCCACATGCCCATATATGCAGAAAACTGAATGTCTCTATTACAGAATAGTAGGTCAAAGAATAGGGAATTATGACTTCCACTTGTTTTTTCTTGGAGAGGAAATTGTGTATCTTCTGCTTTCTCCACTTAGGAACACTTCCGATATCTAACTTACCTTGTTTAAAAAGTCAGTACAAAGGCTTCACCCTTCATGCTCTCTACTTTCTAACTCAGAAAAAAATACTGGAGAAATAGTTTGAAACACCTGGAAAAAAATCTCTGCTAAAAAGCAAGGCTAACTTTACTGACATACCACATGTGTTTTGGTTAATTTCTTTACTACAGCTGTTTTTGTTTATTCCCCCTCAGAACTACAGTGCCTTGATATTAATAGGGGAATGAGCAGCAAAGTAAGTTTCATGGAGATTACAATCCTGTTTTTACTACAAAAGCAAGTGGATGAGGAGAAAAGCAGAGAAATGTAGGCAGGAAGCTGTTGAACCCAAACATTTTCCTTGAGGTGTTGGCTTGAGGGTTTTTGATTTTGTCAGCCAGTTCTATAAAAAAGAATGTTTTCTTGTTCTGGATGAGTGAGGAGCTGCTGTTATGTGATGCCTCTTCATAAGCATTTAGCTTCTGTAGGTGGTTATCTCTTAGGTGGTTATTAATATCCAAATTTAGATCCTTTAGATTGCATAACTTGATAGACTGGAAAAGATTATCCTATCATGGACATGTATGTAACAGCTTGTCTGGGTCTCTGTCAGTAATAGTGTCAGAGTGCTAAATCTGCTCTGTAGTTTTGATCTGTGCTTTGCTACAGGAAGGGAATCTGTGTCCAGTGGTGTGAAAATCATCACAAACTGTAATGGGCAGTTGAAAGTGGAGCTTTCAGCTTTCTTGTCGCTGTCTCTGGATGTGATTACTGGATCCTGCTGCCACCTTTACAGACTGGATAAAAGATGTTAAAAATATCCCAGTCGCATAAATGAAGCAGATGAACTTTTGTAATGGTTCTGTAATTGATATAATTGAGATTCTATTCTTGTTTCAAACTGATCATTTAATATTTACAAGCATATGGGGGTTTTTCTTGTGTTGCAATGCAAAGTTCATACTGTTCTGCACCCAAAATAATTCTCTAAGAATACTGACGTGATCAAGCTATGATTAAACTTTACTTGTAACTCCAGTTTCCCAAGTCCTTATGGATGAATTTTAATGATCTGGCAAGCTGTTAAGAAATGGAATGATAGTGTTTGTGATCAGATCCAGCTCTCAATACTCTTGACAAACAGTTAATTCTGTTTGTGTTACAAGAAGAATGGCTTTTCACCAGTCTCCTGCATTTAAGCATGGAAATGAGAAAATGTTTGTATAGTCATGAAGGGCAGCCAAAAGACAGATGTGTTGCACTGTCACTGGTGAAAGTAGGGATTTTCGGTGGAGTATGTGCTAAACTCTGGTTAGGCTGGTCACAGCAGTATTCTGAAAGGTCTCTGCTAACCAAACCTTACAACAGATACTATAAGGAACTTAAAATGCCACCTAAAAGGTGATCTTGGAGTCACTTGAGTCAGGAGTTACAATCTTGTAAAACATTATTGTTTTCCAGCAGTGGCAACAGGGAAGCAGTAAAAAAGATCTAAACAGTAAAACTCTTATGTGTTAAACCATGAAGCATTAAAGTCTTACCAGTACTGAACTCAGAAATAAGGCTCCTGAAGATAATTAAAACATTGCTTAATGATTAAACAAAGTTCTTGCCGGTGGAAATCTGGTTACAACCAATGTCAGAAATCTTTAACTGTTTTTCCACCCTTTCATTGCTCAGGAACTTAGCACCTGAAATCTAATATGAGCTGTGAGACACCGTCAAGGTTTAAAGTCAGTTGCATGAGTTTAATAAACTGCAAAGATTTGTGAGGCACTCCTAGCAACTGTTTTTAACTTTCCTATATAACAGTTCATTTACATTTTTATCACAGTTTAGATTTACTGAAGCAGAATGCAGTGTAGTGATGGTGTACCTGTGTTGCTGTTCAATTGTGTAAGAACTGATTTGATTTGTTACCAATATTGGCTGTAAACTAAGCATAAGCTTTTCTGGCTATTTTTGTAGCTTATTGTTCTAAATAGCAATCAGTGCCTTGTTTGCTGTCTATTCTTGTTATGATTGCCTATTCTTATTCAGAGTAAGACTTTCTAAAGCAATAAAGTATAAAATGTAAATTACTAGCTATATAGCATCCTGTAGCTTGGAAACCAGAAGTGCTTTTTGTCCTGTTTCTGTATCTGTGGAGAATGCATAGTTAGTCTTTGCTTTTTAGATACATATGTGTATATAATGGTCACAGATGAGAGATGATGCCTGTGTTGATGCAAATCTCTTGTCAAACAGTCTTTAATCTGAAATACCATCTTTGAAGTTGTAATTTTTTTGTTCATAGAGAGATGCTGTTGCTGCTGTGCTTCTCAAAGCTTTAACGTTTACTAGTTGTGTACTTCACACTTTTGACATTTACTACAAGAAGAAAATCAGTTTAATTCTTCTGATGCTAATGTTCACTCTCCTTTTTCTTAGAATGATCAGTCAACTGGAGATATCAAAGTCATTGGGGGAGATGACCTCTCAACCTTGACTGGAAAGGTACAGCCCTCTATGTGTCTTTGTTGTTGAAGGAATGTGGGAATTCATACTGTTGAGATGTGAAAGGTGCAGCCCACGTCAGGAACACGTGTCCTCATGATAGGCAGTGACCAGAGGAGGAAATAGGGGAATGTACATTGGGAATCTGCTTTTCTCCAGTGATTCTGTGGACATTGTTGAGGCAGATGTCAGCCATTGCTCCTACTCTGTTAGAACACATCACTTTCCCCTTCTCACACACAGGTGATTTTTAAGACATGTATGTCAATGTAAAGGATGTAGGTATGACATGTCTCTGCAGTAGGACACTCTTTGTAAGAATAGGAATTATATACACTCTGTTTTGATCTCTTTTGTTTATGTCTAGAATTTTCAAAGTCTGAATAATTCAAGGACTGTACTTAATGTGAGCTGTTGAGAAGGATCTCAGCTAATTATTATTAGAGCATCAGAGATGTTAAACTACAAAGCAGTTGCTGTTACACATGTAAATATACATAAATGGTGATACAAATATTTAACTGCACTGAAAATGAGTTATGAAGATTAATAAATTGTATGTTGTCTAGATACTAATGGATTTGTTTTTCTTTTTCTTCCTACCAGAATGTTTTGATCGTAGAAGTAAGTACTGTATTTCACTTGGAAATGCTAATGTGTGACAGGTAAAAGAGTTCTAATAGAAGTTGTTCCTAAGCCAGAAAACCTACAGTTTCTGGTTTCAAGGCTTCCAGCTTCTGATTTCAGGCCTGAATTTTGCAAGTGGTCTCTGATTTTGAACTAAGCTGTGTTTTGAATTCTCAAATTGCATTCAGTCGCTATATTTAACCAGGAAAATAGCCATCTAAAATGGTTTGTATTTTCTTTAGGTTTTCTGAGATTTTGTCAATTCAAGAATGTCTAATTGTTTTTCCTTTTTTTTTTTTTAATTTGAAAAAGTTGCCTGAAAAAAAGTGATACTAAGCATGTTATTGTGCTGGGTTCATCACAGCAAGCTAGGAAACTAAACTGCAGAGGTAGATAGATTCCTGATATGAATATCCTAAAATAAGTGAAAAACAGATCTAAGCCCAGCGTCCCTGTGTGTAGTTTGTTTAGAGAATAGTGACATAGAGAATGCTAATCTTAATTGGCATTTTGAAATTGCTAAATTCCAATTCCTCTGTCTTGTCATGGTTCTCTGGGTGATACCAGGTTCAGTACAGCTCGGTTTGATTGCCTGGTAGGTGCTGTTGCTTAATTCTTGCTTTCATACCTCTATCTTGATGAACACCATTGCTAATGTGCAGCCAATGTCACTTTCCTTGAGTACAATTGACAATTTCAGGATAGGGAGGCAGCAGCAGTAGACAGGAAAAGTGGATGTGCAATCTAATAACGTGTTAAGGCTCCAAATAATGGAAATGGCATGTTTGTAAGCAAAGAAACAACTATGGCAACTGATTCATCAGCCAAAGGAAAAGATGCTTCCTCTCATAAAATGTGTTTCTATGTATTATTTTCCTAATTTGAGAAGGTTATATTATTCCACAGGAAGCACATGCAGTTCCAAAACTCCTACCAAAATAGTATGCATACAGCAGTCATTGTGTGATCAGTGGTGTCCTTTGAAGTATATTTTGCTTCAGATAGACAGATGTGTCTAATTATGTATCTGCTCCGTTTCAGATGAATGTAATCCCCAGATTAGGTTAGTTTCTTATTTATTCAGTGAATCATTTGTCCAGTGGCTAGTCTTACACTCAAATATGAGCACCTACTAATAATCACCATTTTAACTGTCAAATGATAAAATGCACATCTATTGTAAATTAATGGCTTGAGCACTAGGCTTTTCTTTACTGCATCCCTTTAATGTCCAAAAAAATTCTGTACAAAATGGAGATTCATCTCCAATACACAGCTCATCACATAACAGAAAATCAATAATAGGTTCTGCTTTTCTCTTAGAGCATGGAAGTAGCTGTTTATTTACAAACTTTGATTTTTATCTATATACCTCTGCCACTTCAACTTCTGTGGAGTTTAATGATTAAAAGCATTGAGTGTTAATGCTGATAGGTGCTCTGTTGAGTTTGTTGTTTGAATTTTATTTTAATTGGGAGTCATGGGAAAATCAGCTGAAACCAGGATATTTCTGCTTCTTTGCTGTCCTTCACTTCAAATAGATTTGATTTTAGGCCAGGGCAAGGGCTGTCCCTCTAAGGATGGTGTGATTGAGTCCAAATGAGGAGGCCATTTCTGATGTTTCAGTTTCAAGCCATATATTCTCTTTTTATTTTCTGTTTATATGTGCAGTGAATGGGATTAAAATGCCATGTCAAAATATATTTTAGTGTGTTTTAGACTTCAGAACTGCACTCAGATATCACTGTGCAATTTCTTCAGGTATTTCTTGGCTCTGTAAAGGAAATTGTAGTCCTTTTCCTTTAACTGCAGTAATGGGTTGTTCTGCCTGTTTTCCCTTCTTGCTTTTCTTCCCATTGAATACTCTGTAACTGAGCTCAACAGTGGGACTAACGTTACTCTTATCATACTCGAATTAAACATTATCTCATTGCTGCAAGGAGCACAAGCCATAAAATATCCAGAAGAAGCCAAGAAGGTCATTGCAGTAACTGCTTGTTCAGCAACTACTTCCAAAGTCGTGGTTATCCACAACAATTAAGCACTCTTGTTAATGTGTGTGATCACTTTACCAAGTGTGGTTGCATAAGCCCAGTCCTGTGTTTTGTGCTACCTGGATTTGGTTGTGAGCATTTTTACAGGCTGTAGGTTGCCATGTTTTCATGCTGCTGTGGCTGAGCAATTTCGGTGGTAGAAACTTGAAAGTGCTAGTCTGACATGTTCAATATCCTGTCTTACATGAGTTTTTTTATTTTCAGGATATAATTGATACTGGTAAAACCATGAAAACGCTGCTGTCTCTACTTAAACAGTACAATCCAAAGATGGTGAAAGTAGCCAGGTAAATGTTTGATGATTATTTGTGCTGGTTTTCATCTTAAGAAGGTTTAATAAAGCCCCAAACCAACAAATAAAAACAAACGTAAAGCACATTTCCGTGGAAGAGAAACAGGAGGGAACATTTCTGAAGGAGTCATATGCGATGGGATCTGTTGAAGTCACTACTTGTTTAAACTCCTAAACCACTTCTGCATGTTATAAGCATGTGTATATGTTAAGGATTTTGAAAACACTATTCTTTCCAGTCTTATTGCTGGAAAAATTCCTGTGCTTCAGAAGGCATAACTTGTGCATGCCTGGACCACCTCTTGTGTATCACGTTATGGTAAGGTTTGTGGGCTTTTACCAGTGAAGTCAAAGTTTAGAAGTATCTAGAAGAATCTAAATCTTTTGGTCTTAAAAGAAATACCCTCTCAAGTTAATAGAGGTATTTTCAACAAAAAATTTAGTTTTTAAATGTAGACTTTAACTAGAAGGGGGAATAAGAAATATTAGTGGTTGTCACTTACCTGTATGTAGTATCTCTCAAAAGATGTTTGTTTCTGCTGGCACTGTCTGCAACTTCACTATACTGCAGTGGTGTACCTGTGCAATGGAGACCTTTTTTCTATTTTTCTTTCTTTAATTGTGGAATTTAATTAGTTTACACACTAACATGAGTGAGTGTATAGTGTGCATAGTGCAGCTGAGCTTTAGAGGTCATTCTGTGAGAGTCACCCAGCCATATGTTCTTCCAGGCTTTTCTACTTAGTTACACCTTTAATCAATTTGTTTCAAAACATTTCAAAATTAAATAACTTGCAACCAACAGGAAATGTTGAGGATGGTATTGTATTATTAACCAATATCAACATTCCTCCTACTTCTTTTTAAATTGCATCTGTTGCACTGCTATGCTGTAGTTGTGTATTTTTTAATAAAAGCATAATGATTGCTGGGGATTAGAGATAAAGCAGAGCTGGGTGTAATATCTAATCACTTGTGTTGCCATAACAATGTCAGAGCAGTTGTTAGACTTACCAGAACAGCTCTTCTTGCTGACAATCTCGAGGTGACCTGCTGAAGGTGAGGCCCTTGTGGATTTCTCCCTGGCCAATTTTTTAATATGTGTCACTGAAAAGTGTTGTAACACTGCAGTGTAAATCTATTATACAATACAACATAACATAACATATCTGTGGAGAGACCAATTTCCTGTATTTTAAACTGTTGCAGTAATTTGGGTCTGCCCAGGGAAAGACTTGACCAGGGAAACAGAATCATTCTAGATAGTCTTACATTCTTAGCTTCACTTCTCTCTCTTCTATTTCTTTTCTTTGTTAATTTTTTTGATTGTTTTGTTGTTGTGGTTGTTGATTGGGTTGGGGTTTTGAGGTTTTTGGTTTGGTTTGAGGTTTTTTTTAGCTTTCTATTTATTTTCCTTCATACAATTAAGTAGTTTAGTACGGAGATGTGAACTAATGCTAGTACTATTCTGGGATTTTTTTGATCAAACCCTACACCAATTCTCAAAAATTAAGTCTCCCAATTAGTAGTTTCAGAAACTAAAATCAAAACTGTGACTATGGCAAATGAAGCCACATCTTCAGGGGTGATCCAGGAGGGGAGGGGGTCTGTGCTTAATGTACAGAGTTATGCTGGTCCTGTTTGCATTCAGCCATAACCACATTTTCTTTTCCTCCCTAAGTCTCTGTTTCCCAGACAGGCAAATATCAGGCCTGTGGGATTGTCTTATAAGAGGTAGAAGTGCTCAACTGAATAATGAGCAAATCAAACTAAGCTAGCAGGGCGTTTCTCTCTACCACAGTACCCCCAGCTCTGTATCTCCATGCTTTTTACTCATCTGACCATTAATTCTGACCATTAATTGATTATCAGAATCAATTACATTTTCTTTGTGGGGGTAATTAGTACTTCCAGTGAAAACCAGTTAAGGACAAGTTGTGCAAGTAGAATCGAGGTTACTTTCAAGCAGCTGAACTTTTGCTTCATAAAACTTAGGCTTTTGTTGGGCTTTTTTTTCATGGGCCACATCCCAGATTGTTGCCTCTTTACCTGCAAGGTAAATTGCATCTGAAGTTCCTAACATACATAAAATCCCAATAAGTGAATTTTCACAGTGAAAATCCATCCAGATCAGTGTCTCCCAGCCTTTTCCTTGCAGACCTGTTAGTTAGCCTTTAGGCCGTGAGCCATTAATGATTCTAGGAAGTTTTGGTTTTGTCATTATGATCTTTTGTACCTGCAAGTAAAGCAAGGGTTTAAAATATGTGTAATTTTGCTGTCAGTTATGCACACTTAGGACTAACTCAGCTTCTGTGTCATCAAAGCAGTCTCATATATTTCTACATGGTGCTTTTCCATGTTTCACTTGTACATTAATTTTATTTGACAGTTTGTTGGTGAAAAGAACTCCCCGAAGTGTGGGATATCGGCCGGACTGTAAGTGATTTTTAACAACCATTTTTCATTAATAAAAATATGTCTGTGTATTGTGTACCTTTTGCTCAAAATCCAAGAATGTTCCATATAGGTTTTCACTTATTATTCTTGATAAAGTTTGCTCTTATATAGATAAATATTTGGAATGTATTTTGAGACAGTTAATCAGGATTTGTAACATTTGCAACATTTTATTATATTGAAAATCAAACTTTGATATTTTGGTCTAGGTTACACCATTGTCATGTGCAAATTCTCTCAGCTTGCATGTAGTCAAATGCTTCAGTCAGTGGAATCTGCTGGATTCACCTTTTGACACTTTTGGGAGTGATTTGTGTGCCTTGGCCTAGCAATAGCAGGAGGTGTCCTTCTATTTGGCTGTTCCCAAGAATGTGAGAGTTCCACATGGTAGCAGGTCTGATAAAAGTTTACAGTGATAAAATGCCTAAATTGGCACTGGTTATGCCTGGGTGTCTGAATTACTCCCTTTTTGTCCTCTCCTGTCTGTCCCAAGACCGTTAGTGAAGGAACAGCATCCACAGCAGGCAGTGGTAAGAGAGTGACAGCTCCTTCTGCCTTGGGCAGGGCTGTGTGTTTTACCATGTTCCAGAGGCTTAAATTCCTGTTACTTTCATTATGGAAGTGAAGTGAACTGAGCAGCAGAATCACATGCTGTTCCTCCTCCTTTCCAAGGTTGTACAAAGCTCTGTAAGTGAAGCTTTTTGATACCTCGAGGCTTCATTGAGGTGTTCCCCTCATTCAAGGATGCCCCTCATTCCTGGGATCTCATTATAGGCTTAGCTGGGCTAATGGTGCCTTTGGAGCATCTTGGACTTGTTTTGCCATCTGTCCCCAGAGACAACCTGTCCAGAGCAGGACATGTGAGCTCTGAAGGAGACAACAAGACAGCAATGGCTGGGCCTCCATTTTATCCCTGTATTGTGAGGCCCAGTAAGTGCTAAACATCACCTCAGTTTTTCCCAAAGTGCCCACAGCCTTTTATTTGAAGTGCACAGTTTACCTCCCTGTTTCCCCCATTGTAGCCAGGGAGAGAAAAAAGACACAGCTTTCCTGCTCAGGAGTCTTTCATTTTAGCATGAGGGGTAAAAGCCCTTTGGAAATTTTATATTTTAGATAATTTTTTTTTTGTCATTTTATAGTTTGTGTAGACAAGGTGGACTTACTGCCTGACAAAGTGTCCTGCTAGAATCTGGAATGGTGGATGCCTTCTTTTTAGGCAGATTTTTTGGGAGATAAAAATCACAACCAAACACACAAAACACCAACAAACCAAAGCCAAAGGCAAACCCAAAGCAGCCAGCCCACACCTGTTTCTGAAACCTGCAAATGACCCTTCCTGCAGCCCTGTCTGGCTTGCAGGTCCAGCGCCCAGAGGTGCTGCCTCTGGAATCATGCTGTGAGGGGAACTTGTGTTCATGAGTCATGCTGCTGCACTGGCATGTCAGGCATCTAGGAAGTGCCAGGAGGGATTGGCACTTTTGTACATATTTGCAAAGTCAGAGAACATTTTCAAGGAATTTTACATTCTCGTTACAATATCCTGTCAGTAAATTTAAGAGCTTCCATTCATTTGTTGCAGACTAGCACCAGGCAGCTGTGTGGGAACCAATAAATACACCTATTTAATTTCCTTTAGTTGATAAATCAATGAAGTTAAAGTTGTAAAATAGCTGAAATATTAATCTGAGAGTACTTGGGTGGGAGAAATGAGTTACAATCTGTATCTATAAAATTCCATATTGTCTCTGTAAAAAGGTCTAGTGAACTCTAGGAAGTTCTTTTTCTAACATACTGGTGACTTATGGTCTTTTTCAGTTGTTGGATTTGAAGTGCCAGACAAATTTGTTGTGGGATACGCCCTAGATTACAATGAATACTTTAGAGATTTGAATGTAAGTAATTTTTCCCGTATGTTTTTCTCCATTTAAAACTGGTGAGGAGGAAGGAAGGGAAATCTCCTTACATCATTCTCCCTGCTCTGTAAATCATGCCTCATGTTCCAGTGATGAGAACAAGCCTGAGAGCAGCAGGGCAGTTTTTGGAGCTCTAATGAAACAAAAAAATTTATTTTGCTGCATGCAGAGTGGAGGCTGCACAACTGTCAGCTTTGAAATAATGTGAAGTTGGTGTGAAGTTCCTTGTCTCACAAGATGTCTGGAACAAATAAGTGCATTTGCTTAGTTATATCAGAGTTAAAGAAGAGAGACCTGGGAAGAAGTTAAGAAGGACTCACATTTTATTACTTTTATCATTAACTCTTCATCTGGATCTCACCAGACTCAGCAGACACTGGGTGGAACAATTAGGAGAGGAGAAAAGAAGGCGATATGGAGATTTCTGGACCAAGAAAAGGCCTAAGTTTTTCTGCATAAACAGTGTCAGAATGATTCTTCCTCCTCAAGTGTGTACAGCACACTTGTGTTGTTTTCAGAAGCTTGTTATTGATGTCAAACCTTGGTTTCTTAGGTTACTTTCCTAACGGGAGCTTTTTATTTTATTTTGTTTCAGCATATCTGTGTGATCAGCGAGACGGGGAAGCAGAAGTACAAAGCATGAAAGCAGAGTTCAAGTGACAACAGAGCTTTGAAATGTTTTGTTTACTGAGTCCAATCTTTCACAGGCTTCAGCTCTGGTACACCAGCTACACTAGTAGAATGCCCCAGCCCCATTGCCATATGCTCACTGTAATTTATTGCATGTACAATATAAGAGCTTGTCTTGTTCATTTATATTTTAGAAATGTAAACAATTAGTGCAGTTCTGCACTCCTTATTTTGATTTGCACTATGACTCTACCAACTATCGCTGCCCCTGGTTGGGTTGTGCTGTTTGTGAGCTCCAGAGTCTAACTCTTGCAGTGGTAAATTGCTTAAACCTCACCAACCCAGAACTGAAATAGTTCAAGTACTGTAAATGTAAAACATTTTATGATAGGGAAGTCTATTAGTAATATTTTTTAAATCTGTAATTTAAGTTTTATATTTTAATGCACAGATGTGATTGTGATTAATGGATAGTTGCACCTTTGGGTGTTATAAAGCATGAGGAGCAGCCAGTTACAGTATCTGTAATCTCCAAGGGGCTCATCCAAATCTCCTGGAGTTGCCTTATTGCTGTAAAGGAAGTCTGGGTGAAAAGTGTGTTGTTTTTTTTTCCTTTTTTTTTAAAGATGGAATGACAAAACAGAATGTTTAAAACCTAGTTTTAGTTGAGCTGCCTATTTCTGTTAGATTTTTTTTCTTTAAAAACCCATCAGTCTGTGGAATTGCCTTTTAAATTTAAACAATTTTAATATATTTGTGGGAAAAAAGAAGTATTGTAATGTTTACTTTATAAGATCTACAAAGCAAAGTACTTTAAATAAAGGCTGTCTCTTTAAAATAAGCACCACACATCTATCCCACTCATTCTGTATATTAAAGTGCTCTTGAAATTTTCTTCTCAATTCTGTTTTTCATAAGTGCTTGTGACAGTGAAGGCAGACTCTACATTTGTTACCTTTGTAGAGCTTTTGGTTAATGTAATCCTGTCTAAGAGAGATGATAAAAGTGCTGTGGGAAGATACTGAAACAATTGCATATTCTCTAACCAAACCAGATTCCAGAGAGAACAGTTGAAGCGACAGTCCTTTGTACTGTCTTGGCAGAAATGAAGAGTGGAGGTTCTATGTCCATTAAACATATCCATGTGGGAAAAACCCACCAAAACCCACATCCATTTTGTAAGTAATCATTTTGTTTTTTTTCATTAGCACTTCTGTTCATCTGGAGTCCAGTTCTGAATGTGGCAGCCCAGCTCACACCTGTGTTTGTGCTGTGCTTTTTGGTTCTTGTACTTCTGCATGTGGATTCTCTGACCACATCCTTGGACTTTAATGCTGCTCAGTGCCTAATACACAGTGGAGTTTTGGAAATTCTCTGTTTTGAAAGATTTTTCTGTGGTTTTGAAGTTTGAGTCTGTACTTTTCCAAGAACTGCACACTACTACCCATCCATGGCCTGCTCAATTACAGCTGACCTAATATTAATGATGTTAATAGCAGACCTAAAATATTAATTCACACAATTCACAATAATTCACATCAAATGACTACATTTCTGGGAGATCTGTTTGTAAATTGGAATACTCTTTAACAAATATTAGAACACTGATCATAATTATGCTGTAGGCTATTCTTTCAAAGAGCTTTTCTTCCGATGCAATACAAGGTCTGATTATATTTCTGGATTTGTCCTAAATCACCTTTGTGTATCTGCCTGTTCAAGACTTGTTGCAAAAATGTGCAGTGCATCTCCAAGAAGAGGAAATACTCCGACTCCTGCAAGGTTTTCCAGTCACGGTGAAGACAATTACTCACATTATATGATTTGGGGAAGAGAGGAGGAGTCGAGTTAGTCATAACAAGGGATTTATCTTTCAAACTGTATCTGGAGCAGGGAATTCCTGGTCTGTTGGGGGCAGGGGTTGGAATTGCATGGGCTGTGTGGTCACAGGAGGGGTTTGGGAAGGTGCTGTTGAGGAGTGATGCTGCAGCAGAGCAAATCTGTCTTCTACCACACCACCTGTGTCTGATGAAAAAGGTCTGTACTTAAAATCTTACTGAATGCTCCCACATTTCAGGTACTGTGGAACAGACACAGGGTTTTTTTCACTTCACGTAGGTGTTTGTCAGATCAAGTTCATCACACAGAGAGATTCCTTATTCAAAAACTTTTGTTGGTCTGAAAATTGTTCAGATAAAAGGTTACCCCCTTCCTCACCCTTGATAGAACAGTTCTATCTACTGCAGCCTTTCACAGCAGCTGTGTGTGCACAACAGGAAGATAAATCCTCACTTGAAAAATATCGAAACTGCAATTGTTACTTTTTATTTGGCAATTTTGGTTAAAAGACTGGGAGTTTAGTCACATCTTTGCAAGTTAAACAGCAGCTTTATGCGACCCAGACATATATTGTTAAAGCATTATGAAAGCAGAGAGGAATATCTTGTATTTGAACATTTATGTGGCATTTGAAATTCATTATAGTTCCACATTTTATGAATCACAAATGTGTGCTGGAAAAATAATTTCGAATATTTATAGGCTTTGCTGCACTGTCTCTCCCTGTGACATCTGGCATTTCTGTACATTTTGGTAGCTGAGACAGAAATGCGATGAAAAGTCTCTCTGTGAACTGAGCTGGCACTTCACTCGGGGCTTTTTTTTTTGCAATCCTGGTTTGAAAATTAAGGCAAATAAGGATCTTTGAGCTGCCTTGTAATTGTATATCCTGACTGATTAAATGGTGGTGTTTCATTGTCTATTATGCTGTGACAATCCTGTCAAGCACGCACTAATCCAGCAGTGAGGAGCTGACAGTGCTTACAGGGAGCTGGTTATAAGTGAGTCATTAAGGGACTGTCTGCCCTGCCCAACTGCCTTTAATTCCTGTGCAGGCTGCACCTTGCAAGATCAAATCTCCACTCTTGGCAAGCAACTTTATAAGCTGAGACATCACTGTGGTCTGTTTTTTTTATTTTTTTTTCTTCCTTTTTTTTTTTTTAATTGTTATAGTATTTAATTACCCAAGCAGATGTAGTTTGATGAATATTCTGATGGGGAAAACACTTCCCAGCTCTGTAAAGATGAAGAGGGTAGGGCTAGAAAAGCACAAAGATTCAGCACAGTCTAAGAACTGGCAATGAGGATTTTCATCCCTAGAGAAGCTGAGAGAGGGATCATGCTGGTGGTGAAAGGCTGGTGCAGGCTGTGTGTTGGGGACACGTTTGAGTGGCTGCAAATGCCCTTCTGTGTGTGTGCTCTGCTCCACTAAAACACCAACTGATGATTTCAAACTCATCTTGGAAGGTGGAAATCCTTGTGGAACCAGGTAGGAGAGACAGGCCAGTGATGGTGAATAAATCAAGGTGCAGGTAGATTAACCCGTTCAAGGAAGAGGCTGGTGTTTATCTAACAATCATTATTAGTGGCATCTCTGTTTTGTCCCCACTGTAACCAGAAAGGGAACCAACCCTCGCATGTCTCCTGCGTATCTCCAGGTGAAATGTGGCAAATCATGGTACCTGCAAGACACAGCTTTGGGCATTAGGACTGTGTGAGGGGATTTCCACACACTCTGTGCCCTCTCACAAGTTGTGATTCCCCACCCCAGCTCTTCACAATCAGGAAAATACCCCAGTAGATACTGTCTGTCTGTATAAAAAAGGAATCAGATATTTCCAGCTCCAGCCCCAGTTCTCTTAGGTGGCTTCTTGGGAAGTTCATCCATGCCCGATTTACAGTCCTGAAATCTCTGCAGCACCGGGAATGCTAGGGGATTGGTTTTTGAAGAGACTTAGGCAAAACGTAGTTGTCCCACGATATTCTGTGAAATAACCCTGTTTAGTTCGAGTTCGCCTGTTCCAGCCCTGCCACGGGAAGCGCCGTGTCTCCGCATGGATTGTGCCCGAGGGGAAGGGGTGTGGATGGCGGTGCGGGGCTGGGTTTGCCCCTGGAGCCCCGGCGCCGCAGGGAATTCTGTCTGTGCAGCTGGAGCTCGGCCAGCTCGGGGCTGCCAGAAGCACAAGGAGCTGGCTTTGCCGTCCCGCAGGTTGGAGCGGGATGAAATCCTTCTCCCCGGGAACAGAACGGAACGCGCTGCCTTTCCTGCGCATCCGGGAAGCGCCAGAGCAGCGATGCTGATGCTTTACTTGCCTGTTTCCCATCTGAGGAACTGGGACGTGACTAAGCCAAGCCTAAGGCGGGGAGGAGCAGGCTAATGGTTTGTGTGTGTGAGAGCTTCTCAATGTTCATTGATGTGCCTTTATCAGATCTTTCCTCCCGTTTCTTTACATGACAAATTTTTTCTCCAATTTTTTTCTCCTCCATTCACAAAAAGCAAAATACCCCGTAGCAATCAGAGAACACAAAATACGGGTTAGAAATATCTTCTGTGGTGTTTTAACTTGAAATTAGAAAACCACCCTGTGCTTTCTAGTATAGCATAATCACAACTCCCTTCATGCCGAGCTGCGTCTTCCACACCTCCAGTCCCCTCCCGGCCATCAGACCTTACCTGGCAGTCAAGCACACTCAAATAATTTCCTTTCAGTATGAGGGGGAAGCTATTTTCTCTCACAGACTATATGGTATGAGAACTCACCCTGGACAGTTTATAAATGAATATATGCTCTGCTTGAATCACAGTTTGAGTAACCTTCAGTATCCTGTTATTGAACAGCCACAAGGATGGCTTTACATGAGAAATTGCAGAGAAGGTCTTACACTTTGTTTCAGAAAATAAAATACTTGAATTTGTGTTTTTCTTCCATTTGGCGAGTTTTTTTTGCCAGGATCCACTGTGTCATCAGGCTGTTGGAGCCACCATTTGCACTGGTCATCACTGTCACTTTAGCAAACCCTCATGGGAGAGGTGAGCTGGCTTCTGTTTTGCCATGTGGCTGATACCTGCCACCCCTAATTCAACCCAAGATTTTTTCTTTGTGCAGCTTTGTGCTGGGGGCACAGCTGTGTACCCAGCCAGGGTCTCCTACCCTGCAGAGAGAAAGTGAGACACATGAAAGGTCTCTGTAGTGCAAAGAGCAAGACCTGAAGTCATTAACATCAGGCACTGGGAGTTGTTGTGGAAGGCACTGCACAAACACCTGCCAAAGCCAGTCCTGGCTCCCGACACGCTGTATGTGAGCTCAGGAAAAGCAGATGAGGTGGGTGGGCAAGACGTGCAAGAAAAGCAAGATAGTGCTGGATACCACAATGAGCTGCCAACCTTTGCCAAAAATTCATTCTGCATCAAAGGAGGTGAACAGAAGAACGCTGAAAGTAGATAAGGTGGCTTTTTGGGTTGCATTTCCAGTGTTTACAGGAATCTGCAACACCTCATTTGACTCCCACACCACCTCTAATGGAGGTACCTGGTACTGTGAGCACAGCAACATAACCTCAGTCTTATACGTGGGAGAGTTTTGGTCTGGGAGAAATTAAAAAAAAAAAAGATTGGTGTGGAAACGTGTGAATTAGACACTTAATGACAATCTTCTAAGCCCAGCAGCCATGCAGTGGTGTGGTGATGTGCTGCATGTATTTACCTACCACAGAGAACTTCTGCCTTCCAGCTTGTTTATAAAAGCACAGCAAAAACTACTGAGGGAACTCAAAGACCTTTCCTCTACAGTGGTCACATGCATTCCTGATACAGCAAATTTCACATTTAAACAAAAAAACACATCTTGCCTTATTCTCACAAAGAGAGTTTATCCAGGCTGCTTTGCCTGTGCTGCTGCTTGTCTGAAGATACCTCAAACAGTTGCAATATGGGTGTGTGGGGGACTGGGCAGCCCAGGGATGCCCTGCAAAGACATTTAGTGCTTTTTTTTTCCAAGTGGTTTGTGCTCAAATGCAGTAGGGAAGTCAACTTGTGTCAAAGGCAAATTTCTACATCTCAGGAAAAACAATGACAGGAGCTTCCCTAGCTTCTCAGAAAAGCACAGCTGGATGTCTGCCCCCTGGACTTTCTGTATTAAAAACTGAAAATATCCTGAAGTATCTGGAGCAGCGTGGGGGCACACAAGGTGCTGGGAGCCCCAGCCCTCGCTGCCCACGTTCCCGTGCCCTGGTGGCACATCCAGTACTGCCACAGCATGTGCTGCTGTCACTCTGCACGGCCACCTCCAGGGGTGTGTTTCTGTCCCCCGTGATCCCATTGCCTTGACTTAGCCTCTGCATTTTATTCGTGCTCTGCTAACTCTGTGGTGTTTACTCTCCCATTTTGATCCTGCAGGAGTGACAGCTGAAAGCAGTTTTAGCAGGAGCCTTCAGTTTGTGAACACAAATTTTACTCAATTTTCTAATTGAGTAAAATCAAACTGACCACAACAGAAACAGGCCAAAAAAGGTAAAAAAAAAAACAAACCAAAAACAAAAACAAAAAAAAAACAAACCAACAAAAAACAACCAAAAAAATCCCCAAAATTAGTAAAAACGTACAGATAATTACCAACTTTATTGACCAATTTCCCTGTTAACCAAGTTACTCATCAAGTTATTTTCCTGAGGGAAAGCAGTATGGTACATGGCAATGAATGGCTTGGCTTGTTAAAAGTGCGAATGAACCATTTTACAGACACAAGTGGAGAATGCCAGCGTCTGGTTTAGAATGCATGAGTTGTGAACCCAAACACTGAGTTTGCCTCTTTGAAGGCAGAGGCTTTTAAAAGCTGCTCTTCCTCTCTCACCCCCCCCAGCACCTCCCCATGCCAGAGACTTTTGTGTCTCTTTGTCCTGCACAGAGCAGGAACTGTAAATCAGCAAGAGGATTTTCCCCTGCCCTACAACTATTGGCTGCCATTTAGTAATTCCTGAAAATAGCTGAAAAAACAAATGCTCTAGAATTCACAATCACCAGGAGACTTCTGGATTGGGGCTGTTAATGATACACTATCACTGGCAGGACCGACAAGCTCATTCACACCATAGCAGATGAATCTTGAGCAGGCAGGCACCACCCCAGCCCTTCCCAGGAGCAGCCCTGACTCCGCCGTGGCCTTTCTGTCTATTCCAGCAGGGTTTGGAAGCCTCAAGTGGTGCAATGTTAAGGAAAACCCTTTCACCATGGGGCTTTGGAGTGGTGGGGCTGCAGGTAGCGTCTCAGGTGGTCCAAACTCTTTCCACTGTGGCCCAAGAGGCGCCAGATGCTGCTGGCCACTGACAGCCCCCCTCTGCCTGCTGTACCTGAGCTGGGGTCTCCTGACAAGAGGCTGAGGCAGCTGCAGAAATTTGGAGAAAGATGATGCCTCCTGCAGCAGAGCTTCCCCAGGAGCACCCCAGGCACAGCGAGTGTCCCTCCCTCTCAGCCAGTTGAAGCTCTGGTCCCCAGCAGCCCTCGTACACCCTTCATGGCCCCCACACCCCTTTCCCCATGTTCTCAGCTAGGTGCACCCAGGGGCCAGCACTGCCCCTGTGCAGCCCCAGGTCCTCCCTCCCCCCAGAGCCCAGGGAGGGCTCATCACCATCTCCTGCCCAGTGCTCCCTGCCCCCTCCCCTCCTGAGCACCCAGCAGCAGTGCTGGGGTGCAGCCCCTCCCCTTCCCCAGTCACGACACCAAGCCCTCGTTGGTTGCTGCCTCCGCAGTGGTTTATTGGGTGGGAGCCAGGAGCCCCCAGCAGTGTGGGAGGCACCGTGGGGGTGCCAGGGAGAGACCCCAAGAGCCAGAGCCCTGGCTCCTGCGGCAGGGACCGATTTCCAGCCTCACTAAAGCAGCAATGCAATACTGGAGAGCAACAGGCAATCCCAAACTCCAGTATTTACGTGCTGCTAGAGCACTGCTGACAGCTCTGCACGGCCTCCAGACACCCCTCTCTGCCCCAAACACAGGGAAGGGTCCCTGGGCCCATCCTTTGCCAGGGAAAGGCCTGAGGAGCAATAGCTGAGGGGTAGATATAGTATAGGATGTGGTCATGCCCATGTTGGAGAACAAAAAGGAGCTACAAGTCCTTCCTGCCTGCAGGGCCAGACACACGAGCTCACAGGGGATGTATTTGTAGCTGCAAAGGATGTGCACAGTACAAGCACCAAGAGAACGTGTCTACACATACCTGAACTAATGAGATACATGGGAATGTGTTAGCTTCCACATCTATGATAACCAGAAGCTCACTTTCTTGTCTTATCCTTGAGGTAATGAGGCAGCCCAGAATGGTCTGTATCTCCTTGTCCCTACAAACCATGATGTGCTGCTACATCTCCTCAAAGCCCACTGAATGTTGACATTCCAAATGGTATTTTGAATATATATATATGTAATTTTTAAAAAACTATGATATAAAGAACTGAAGAACACTCTACAATGAAGACATTTAACATGCATGCATTACCACCACAGGACAGGCTTTTTTTTCTTCACAGGTGCTATCAGACAGTCTGTAACTATGAGAGAACAAGCAGTTACATACACAGTGCAAACAAACCAGTTTCAGAAACATCAGAAATTAACTGCTCCCCCCAGCCCCAAACCACACTTAGTATTGGGTCCCAGCAAATAATACACTTTCAGATCCAGCTGATCTGTTGCTTTTGCTACTGTGAAGAGCCTGAAGAACTTTCCAGCCCTTCTAACTGCTCTGTGGGGAAATACTACCTTGTACTTTTCTCTTAGGTGACATTCAACATCAATGATTTTCCAGAAGTCACAATGTTAATATTTCAGATAAATAAATCCAGATTTCAATAGCTGAAACCTGTTAAATTTTCCTTAAAATACTTTTATTCAGCTTAATTTGACTTTTGAGATATGTAAAAAAAATCCTTATTTTTGAAAATATTAAATTATGCTTATTTATAATGTGAATGGACAAATCTTATACGACAAGCAATTAAAGATCTCTGGAACTTTATCACATTCCCTGGCTGTACCAGAGCAGAAAGCACCAGAACAAGGCAGGGAGGGGCTGCAGCCCTGCAGAAGGCAGCTGCCAGTGGCACTTACACACCAGCCTGCCTGGGCTGCACAGGAGCCGTGCAAACAGACTGATATTTTTTGTATTTCCTTTCAACCAACCCTCCCCCCCCAGTTATGTGACAACTTCCTTCAATTCATTTTCTTAAAAAGCAGCATCACAAAAAAACCTGAACAATGTCAGAAATGATGCCTTGGGTTCAAATTCTTGTGCCATCCTCTCGTGCCCAATGCACCACCGAGTCCCTGCCTCTTTAGCAAACTTAAAAATAGGAATTTCAAAAGCTCTTGTGACCCATGCCAAATGATTTCAAATTTGAAATCAAATATTTGCCAACAAAAAAGCAGTCTATTTTCACCACTTCAGTGTCCTCAACACTGACAGCACCAGGGCCAACTCCCTAATGAGCAGCTGCTACTTGCTGCAAAGCAAACACGTACCCAGTGCTAAGCCTGTACGAGCTAAATCACATCCCCCACATATTACCATTAATTACTTCTGTAACAATGTTTTACTTGACTGTACCTGTGCAATCTTATTTCTTTCATCTCTTCAAATGAGTCCAAAAGAAAAAAGCAACAGCAAACAGGTTCAGCTTTAGAATCCATTTTGATGGTGTTTGAGGTTCACATTTTAATTAATGTTTTTATATTTATATAAACCAGACTTTTGCTTAGTTCAACAACAAGGGCAAGAGCTCTCCTCGGTAAGGAGGACTTTTCAAAGCAAGGGTTCAATACACCTCCACCAGCCTCTAGCACAGAGGGGAAAATCAACAGTCACACCAAGTACTGGGCAACTGGAAATTTGGGACAGGCAGTCCCAAAGAGAAAATATGCACATTTATGACATGACAGCATCAGTATTTTATGCAATAGAAAGTTCAATGTTTGAATTATACCATGTTTGAATTATACCATCTCCCACTTCAGCTTCTTTGAAACTTAGTTTGTGCTTTGGAAACTCAACTTTAAATCAGAAATTGGCAGCTGAACAGGGTAATTTGAGTTCACCTGAATGTCTCCAAGGTATTACCTGCAGTACTCAAGAAGGGGTATGCATGTCAAAGGGATCTGCATTTATCCAGAGGGATGCAGATGCTGCAGGCATTTTGGAGCAGGTGGGACATAAGCTTACCTTCCCAACTCACCTCTGAACACAGGCACATCAGCTTCTGCATGGACTCTTTGGACACAATCAGATTGCTGCTTCACTGGGAGCTGCAAAGCAACAACACAAAGGGTTTGAGAGGTGCTGGCAGAGAGGAGCAACTCCAGGAGGGGAGACCAGGACTGTTGGGCAGGTCCCCTTCCAAGGCACACACAGACAGGTGCAAGTATTTTTAAAATTAGAGAAAAAAAACAAAAATCAAGTTTTCAGCCCCAGATAGGGCAGACTATGCAGCAGAATAACTACACCCCTCCTCTCTCCATCCTCCCCATGCCTGGACTACTGGCACTGCTGGCTCTGTGTGACTCTGGGCAGTGGCACCCAAGCCACACTGTTAACCCCAAATCATAACCCACGTCCTGTACAGCAAGGAGGGATTAAAAACCAGGGGCAGGTCTGGGCAGGTGGGAAAGCCATTGAGCACAACCATGGCCAGCATCTTCCTCCCTGAAGAAGCAGCAGCAAGAACAACTCCACTGGTCCTGGCAGACCAGAAGCAAAGAAACATCTTAATTATTCTGGTTTAGACTGATAAACCAGCCCTAGGACAGGAGGTAAGATGCAGAGAGGTTATCTGGGGGTTGATGCTTTTGTGGTAGCACCAGAAGTACCCTCTCTCACTGTCAGGTAGAAGCAGCATCCCAGGAGCACCTTTAACTTCCAAGCAGCATCCCACTACAGACAGGATGTCCTGCTCACTGGTAACCCCAAACATGAGAAGAACTGCCCCAAAAGCTCCACCTCGATGCAGAAGCACTGCAACAGCCCTTCTGCTGCCAAGAGCTCCACACTCACAGTGTGTGCACCAGCTCTTTCTAGAAACAGCAACTTCTACCTGTCATCTACGTAAGCCAGCCACCTACAGAGGTTTAATTAAATCCCCCAAATAACTGGGGAATTTGAACATGAAGAAAGCCATTAATGCAATTCACAAACAATGCCACTTCGGCTTGCCAAAGTATATTGGGCAATTAAGTAAAAAACATCCCCCCCCTCCAATCCCAAACACACAAACCAAAACAAATTCCATCTGAAATACTGGATTCCCTTAAAATACAACCTCATCCCTCCTTACTGACACTAACCAGAAAAAAAAAAAAAACAAAAACAAAAAACAGAGAAGGGAAAAAATGTGAGGAGCGCCATGGGAAAGGAAAGGAAAGGAAATAAATAGAGGAGCCCACGACAGGACAGATTTGCATACAGAGCCTTTACTGACCCACACACTTCAGGGCTAGGTAAACTTGAAGACAAGTAAATATTAAGCATTTCCTATACAGAGAAAAAAAAAAAAAAGGAACAAAAACCCCAGCTCTCCTATCCAACAATTTTCTAGGAGACATGCACAAACAAATCCTGAAGTCATTGTTCCTATTTGAAACAACTGGGGGAAAAAAAGACATTTCTTATTTTACAAAAAGACTAAAGTAAATCATCTCATTAGAGCAAAAGGTCCCAGGCACTCATTAGCGAGGCAAAATCACAGCGACAAAACGAAAATAAGGGTGTGAGTAACACCATCAGAACACTTTGTATCTTCCTGGCTCTGAAAAATCCCAACACTTTCGTTGCTGCCTCCTTTTGAACAATGAGGTTTAAACAAAAGTCACGTCCGAATATTTACAGATGTGGCCAATAGCTGGGATCAGAGCTGGTGCTTGATCGACAGCCACCACATGGCTCCACTCTGCCGTTCCCGGCAGGAATTGCCTCGCAGAGCTGCAGGAGGAAAAGTGGCTGTGAAGGAGCCTGAGCACCGGGAACTTTCATTTCATTAGCACGGCACCCATAGCGCATCTCCCCATCACCCAAAACCACTGCTCTGCCCAACCAGGACTCACTCCTAGGGGCACAAAATAAAAGCAGAAAATATATTTCCTCCCTGTTCTTGTCGAAGCCATGTGAGAGCAGGTTGCTCCTAATGCGCTTCATCAAAAATAATTATTTTCCCTCACTAATTTGCCCGTAAAAGGGTCAGGGAGGCAGCACACAGTTCATATAAACCCCAGCACGTTTTCCTTCCAGCACAGCGCACCTTCCCCGCACTAAACCTAAACCACAGGGCATCGACATGCTCTTAGGTGGGGCCGAACACCCGAAACCAAACTGCAGCTACAAAGGGCAGATTCAAATAACGCAAAAAAATGAATTCGTTAACTTCACTCAGTGTGAAACTCGAGGCCAACATTGTTACCAGCAGGATCAGCTGTGTTTACCGAGGCGGGGGTGTTAGTGGGAGCGGGAGCTACTGGTGCTCGGAAAGGCCTGCGGGACAAAACTTCAACTTACAGCACTCCAGAAAACCAGTAAAATCCACAGTAAAATTCCAGGATCCACAGTTTTTTTCTCAACACTGCTGAGGAGAAGAAAAGTATGATGCTTTTTGTTACTTCCAAGTTTTAGCATTGTCATCCACTTCTAAACAACAAGGGTCAGATTTGAAAGTCAGATTCCTATAAAGTTTATTTGTTAAGAACAGGAAAAAACAAACAAAAAATCTATTTATTTTTTTGTCAGATGAACAATAATTCAATATATAAGAAGCACATTGGCTTTTTTTTTCCTTATTAGATTTGAGTCCGTTTGCCTGAAGCATTACTTAAAGCTTCCCTCTTTTATTTAATAAACGTTTACTGCATTAGCAGCTCAGTTTTACAGTATTTCCCACCAAAGTCGATTAACTAAATACAGACTTTTGCAGTTGCCGGTGAGCTCTTTGGATTTCTTCAGAACAGAAGATGATGAAACTTGGCAGATGGTCCCTCACCTACACTTAACACGCATACAACACACAAGGAGAATTTCTGTTTTTTGGGGGGAGCAATTAATGATTTAACCTTGGAAAACTCACTCTCCAAACGCAAAAAAATTGTCTTTAAATACCTGATGCACATATGGGAAAAATATTGTATGTAGGATCAACTAGGAGGGAAAAGTCCCTGCGCTGCGCATGTTGCTCCATCACTGCCGCTCCCAAAGCACTGCGAGGCTGCCCTGGGAAGCTGCCCCTTGCCAGGATATATTCAAATTTCCTGTACAAAGCGAGCAACCAGCGAGGGGAAAAGGAAAAAAAGCAAAAGCTGGCTGCCAATTAGACTTTCTTTAATATTTTAAATTATTTCGGCGAATTAGTCTTCGGTTACAGTAGCATTTATTTTTTAAATGTATAAAACTATTTTCTACATGCGGAGGCGCGCAGACTCCGCGCCGAGCCGGCACAGACCGCGGGTTCCCCGCGTTCGCTTTAAAAAAAGAGGGAAACGGGGAGAAAAA